>CM032231.1:120667500-121070000 GCA_019009955.1 Riptortus pedestris
TTCAGCTCGATGAAAAAAAAAAAAAAAAAAAAAAATAGAGGATTTTTTAAAACCTTTTTTGCCAGATTTTGATTTGTTATAATACCCTAAATGTGTACCGGACGCAACAATAATTTATAAAATGAAATAAGAGTTCACGACGAATTTAATAAGCCAAGGCTTTTTTTAACATAGCAATTATAACCAGGCATTATGTAAAAACCATTGCAATAATATGGCTAAAAATCAATCTGCTCAATTGAAAAGGGTTTATGTGGTACTAACAATACAATCAAAATCCCAAATTAAAACTTTTATTTTTTCCCCCAATGTCCAACATTACTGAAAGATCGGTCCAGTGTGGGGCGGAAGGGGAGAGTTTAAAAATTCAGAATATCTTCGTTATTACTTGTAGAAAACATATAGAATGAATCTTATTGCAAATGTAACGTTCTATAAATGTTGTTATGTACATATTTTCTCCATATTCTCCATCGGTAAATCCCCACTCCTATTCATGTCACATTAACAGTAAGCTTTTATATCACGAATCACACTATTCTAAGGTTATCATTGAACTTTTGTTCAAGAGATACGTACAAATACCTTATTTTATGACGTCATCAATTAAGATTTTTCGTTGTCTTTATTCTATTTCCTCCATCACCCACCAGTGAAACCAATAGTAGTCAATGTGGGTTCGGTGAGTATCACAACGACTAATTCCGTTGAAATCAAAAGCCAGAAGTAGTCAATGTGGGTTCGGTGAGTATCACAAGGACTAATTCCGTTGGAATCAGAAGCCAGAAGTAGTCAATGTGGGTTCGGTGAGTATCACAAGGACTAATTCCGTTGGAATCAGAAGCCAGAAGTAGTCAATGTGGGTTCGGTGAGTATCACAACGACTAATTCCGTTGGAATCAGAAGCCAGAAGTAGTCAATGTGGGTTCGGTGAGTATCACAAGGACTAATTCCGTTGGAATCAGAAGCCAGAAGTAGTCAATGTGGGTTCGGTGAGTATCACAAGGACTAATTCCGTTGGAATCAGAAGCCAGAAGTAGTCAATGTGGGTTCGGTGAGTATCACAACGACTAATTCCGTTGATATCAGAAACCAAAAGTAGTCAATGTGGGTTCGGTGAGTAAATTAATGACTAATTCCGTTGATATCAGAAACCAAAACTTTTTCGTGTCTGCAATAGGTCACTTACTTCTTATAATGAAATAAAAATTTCGGCAATAGCGTAAATTATCTTTCTTATCTGAGAGATCCTGTTTAATCGATATAGTATGACACTGTATGTCATTCTGATATTTAACACATTTATAGTAAATTCCTAATGGAATATTCCTGTTGATTTTAAAATATTAAAAGCATTTTATTGCAGAGTTTCAGATAATTGTGTCAATCTTCTTTCATCCAAATCATGTTGAGCAATGTAAAACATTTAGTTAACACTAAAAAATAAATCAGTACGATGTCGGCCACGGTTTTTAGGATATAATTTTTTTTTAATTCATTTTACATTTTTTTTATCCCATCATGGACTGCTTATTAAAAATGATGATTCATATGTATGAACCGGGAAGTGACAATGAATGATGGAAATGTGTCAATTAATGAACTGAGTATTTTAATTTAATATACGTCTGTATACCTGAAAACAAAGTGCACTTAAATCTGTTACCGGGGTTGGCAATGTTACCAAGTGAATAGAAAAAGAACATTTGAAATTTTGTAAAGGACATTGTTTGAAATTTAGGGCCCAAATTTATCATTTTATTTTTCAATCACTGTTTTAATCTAGTACGAGAAAGATATTAAATTATTTATAAACGTCCACTTTCTGCAATAAAGGGTAATTGGGACGGGATATCTACAGGTTACCACCCTTTTCTAGCGAAGGTGGGACTGAGGATTTTATTTAATGAATTCCGTTACTAAATAAATTCCTTTGCCCAGGCGAGAATCGAACTCGCCACTCTAGGTTTACCATGTGAGATTAAGGCCAACGCTTTAACTCGAACTTTAATATTTCGAAAATCGCGAACGACATCAATAGCTGATTTCCCTTAAGGTAAACCTGCTAAAACTAAGCAACTACGCGTTCCAATAAGTGCTAAAGTGTGTGCATAGAATTTAAAACGATTGACCTTCGAGAGACTGTTTATCAAGTAGATAAGAGACTCCGGAAAAGAACAAACAATACAATTAAAGAAGGAGAAAGTGATGTGTGGGTGTATAGATAAGGAGGGGAGCGCATGCGCAGACTTCATTTACAGGGGGTAGTTTCATCCCCCCACTGCAATCTCTGCTATCTCAGATCGTGCCTTCTAGATTGTGCCACACTTATTAAAACTGAAGCATCTTGATAACATCTGCTTTTCTACTATACTAGAGCTGTCCTACTTTTTTTACCAAAGAGGATGTCTTTAAAAAAAAATTCACACACACAAAATAAAATACAAAAAAGAAGTGTGATGATGTGAATAGACTATCATAAATATTGAAATCCTCATTTATATACAAAATGTCCATCTTACACTAAAAAATATATTTTCACAGGACAGTACATGGAGGATTTATTTTTCATTCGCGGACCCATAAAAAGTCCAGCATTAAGACTTCATAACACTTCAAACACGTCAACTCTTGAATATCACAACTAACAAACCTTCAACGTGAGACAAAATATTTTTGGAAAATATACATTTAAATCTACTCCTGCACGGGATAAAAAGCCATTCAGGAAGTAATGGAAACGAGCAAGCTGACTCGTTGGCTTAGGAAGAAACTCAAGATACAACACTAATCCCAGAACTGTGATTTTCGAATGTTTGTAAATATTATCTGTAAGTATTGATATACAAAGAAAAGTCCGTCACGCAGGGGCTACGTAAACTAAGCAGATTTCCCACGTGAAGTTTTACAATAGAGAAATTACACGAGAACCGAACATTTACGGACAGCCGATCTCATCTCGTCCGTTATCCGAGCACACTTAATAAAAACGTCAATATCCCGGTTAATATTCAAGACAGAGAATAAAAGTATATAACAATATTTATAGAAAATGTGATTTGCAATAAGATTGGTTCTATACAAGCCCCCTCCCACTGGTCCGATTTCAGCCATTAACGAACTCGATCTTTATTTTTACATAAAAAATTAAAATATCAAGACGTTCAAGAGCGTTAACAGACATATATGTATATATATATATATATATATATATATATATATATATATAAATTTTGAACGGACCTCATTTTCATCATCTCCTGGGTAGGATCGATGGACATTCTGAGATTTTTGCATTTTACGGCTAAAGGATGCGACAAATTGAAAAATTCAACGATATAAATTCGTTTATAATTTGATTTTCTATAAGAATTCGCCATAAAAAGTAGGGAATTCCATTGGAAATTCCAAGTAATGGTCACTGGAGAAGGTTAGGAAGTTGAATATGGACTGAAAGGAGTCTTCAGGGGTCCCACTTCTGGTACACCAAGTTTCATCCTTGAATTAAAATAATTGGAGATTTTAAGGGGAGTGGCATGGGAAGTTGGCCAAAACGGTAATTGGCCAAAACCATATTATATCCTATTTAATGGACATAAATAAGTCTTATTTAATGAATTCATAGAGAATTTTTTTGAAAATCGTGTCATGAGTCACGACCTCAATAGCTGATTTCCTTTCAAACATATAGAATTGTCTTTACCTTAGTTTTAAATGAGGTATAAATCTTAATTTTCGTTATTACATCTGGTTACTGGACTAAATTTCTTGTCGTAATGTATTCAGCACACAGCCCAAGGTTTCTTAGAGTTCAAGGAATGAATCGGAATAGCAAGGATCTAGTTCGGAATTCTAAATGTGAAATGTAAATGGCACTATTGAAGAGCCTCATTACTGAAGAAACTTCTTAAAATATATGTAAAACTATTTGTTAAAATGGAATTTAAATGTCCGGACTTCTGTCCGAATTTGCTACACCTGATCCATAAAGAATTATTCCAAGAGAGAATATTTAAAGGAAATCAAAGAAAATGATGGATCATGGATTTTTTTTTTTTAGTTAGAGGGCCTTTTCTGGAAATGGAAGTGGCTATATTGCCAGATAAGTTATCAAATCGGAAAAGTAGGAGGTGGGTGGGGGGAATTGAGAGGCGATTAAACCTGGGACGGTAGGAAGGAGAAGCCGTTGATGTAGAATTGGACGATCGGGAATTGGTTGATGGTTATGGATATCGGACGATAATTGGCACAAGATTAAGCGAGGATGCGTAGAATTGGCGTGCCTAACCCTTTTCACCCCACTGCCTGCCTTTAACTACATCTCGCACCGATTTTTTTTCACCCCAATATCCCCTCCCCCCGTGACGTTTCGTTTACCTTGATGACATGTCCGAGCTCAGCTCTAACCCTTATTCCTTTAAGCCAATAAAAAGCTGATTTGAGAATATCTGAAAGATTAACACTGTTCCGCTTATTGGATTATATTTTTGAATAATAAAGATGTTGCAAATTTATTTTCCTCTCTATAGTAACCCTTGAAAGAGGAAGTATATTTATCGCTGCGTACTAACCTTTAAAAGAAAATGTACATATTAGCAGATTTCCCTCGAGGGAAATCAGCTATTGATATCGTATTCATAAAATTTCCTCAAATGTCCATCGATCCTACCCAGGAGATGACTAAATAATAACTAAAATTATATATATATATATATATATATATATATTTATATATATTAGTCTGTTATCACTCTAGCAGTCGCAATTTTTGTTTGTTCGTTACCAAACTCCATATTCAATCGTTTTATATAAAAAGGAAGATCAAGTTCGTTAATGGCTGAAATCGTACCTGTGGTAGGGGGGTACAGAGGCGGAATTTTGAAAATTCAAAATATCTCCGTTACTATAAGTCGGATCGAAAAATATAGAGTATAGAACCATTCTTATTACAAATTAAATTTTCTATAAATATTGTTATATGCATTTATTCTTTATCTCGAATATTAACCGAAATATTCGCATTTTTATTAAGCAGCCGAGATGAGTCCTATTATAGAATTTGGTTCTAGTCGTTTCCCCAAAAGCTAATTCGGCCATTTCCGTAACTGGTCTGCTCTCGTGAGGAGATTTTTTTTTATTGTATAACTTCACGTGGGAAATCTGCTTAGTTTACGCAGCCCCTGCGTAACGGACTTTGATTTTTTATAATATGTGTACTACTTCATAAGAGTCTTGATACGGGACACGAAACATGTAGAGGTAAATTAATCAGTAGAAGATATTTCACGTGTTTTTTTTATTTATTGTCCTTCCACCATTTCACCGTAATCGTACATGTTTCATATGATCAATGATAGTTTGTTTTCTTGCTTTTCTTCGAGTATTTGTCTGCACAATTCTGTGGGACTGTACATTCTCTCAACGGTAATTGTTTTCATCGTTAAGCCATTTTCTAAAACTCGTTAAATGAATCCCTTCTGTCTTTGAAATAATGTCTCCAGGATCACTCTTCGGCTAATTCAAGTCGTAACTTTCGGAGGTAGGTTTGAGAAGTGGCGATGGTGAATATTTCGGGAGAAACCACCAATTGCTTGGCAGAGTTCGAAGAGCTCAAAGCGTAAGTAACTTGATTCCAGGACAGCTCCTCCCTTCACACAACGCTGCTTTATTGACATTTCTCACCTACCAACAGTCAACACAACTCTGGCTCCAGGATAGACAGAATTTCCATTCCATTTTTAACGCCAATTTAAGAAGGAAACAGTTTTTAAGTGAAAATTTTGTTTAACCAAAAGAGAAGGTCAACAAAAAAGAAAAAACAAATTCCACGCAGGAGCTGCGGAAACTAAGCAGATTTCCCACGCGAAGGTTTACAATAGATAAATATACATACTGATTACACCATCGCAAATATTAAGTCAATAAATACAAACGGTAATGATAAATCTTTCAGTTAGAAGTTAATAACTCTACAATGGTAAGCTTATGAATTGTAAACACCAGGCCAGCCAACCTGAATTTTAGACCGGAAAGAAGAACCATTGATGAAATATATCTGAATGTAACATTAAATTAATTGAAAACTATTTGCTATAGATACTGCTGTAATTGGTAATGAATCAGAATAATTTAAATCTCAATTACTTAAATTTTACTAATTCAAGAACAAAAGAGGGGGGGGGTCAAAAGAACGTATTTGCATATATCTCACAAAGTAAAAGTTCAATGAAAACAATATTCTTTAATTAGCCATGTAATGAAGTGATTCATGTTATAACAGCTTATTATTAAAATAATATGAGTAGGTTTACTGAGACCGGAAAACCATAAAATCCAAATATCTCGGTTTATATTCATGATACAGAAAATATGTATAGAACAATATTTATAGATCAACGGAAGGATCAAAAGGTCAAACACCTCCACTCTTTATACTTCTATTATTACAGACAAAGTACTTTCGAGGCGAACCGTCCCATCTTCAGTGCTCTGTGACACAGCATTTACACTTTGAAAAAACATGTAATATATTATGGCGAAAATTATATGCATGAAGGATTAGCAGAGAGAGTCGCTTATATGGGAAATCCGAGGTAGATCAAAGAAGCCGACATAGGGTCGAGCTCGTACTAGACCCTTCCAGTCCAGACGTCGAAGGGCCCAGCCAATTCCCCTTTGATGTATGCCGACCACCTATATAAAGAGCCGGCCAGCCGCGAGCGAGTCAGTTATAATCTCAGCTGTCTTGATGATCACATCACGGTACGTTCAGTGCTCCAGTGCGACTTAGTGCAGTGCGGTAAAGTGTTTTAATGTGAAGAACAGTGCTGTGCCGTGACTGTAAGTAACAGTTTAGTGCCGTGTTAAAGAAAGTGCAGTGACGTTAACTTCGTAAAGTAAAGGACAGTACAGTGCCGTCTTTTTGTGTACTTTAGTGACTGTGAGTGAATTATTGGACAAGAACAATGACACTATCACCGCATACTGTGAGTAGTAATTAAGAATAATTAACCAACTCTTATTAACAACGTTTATTACTGGTTTTGTAATAAAACGTAACAATATAAATGTAAAAGTCAACAAAGGTAGTTAAATATTAAATAAATTAAAAACAAACAAATATATAAAATGCAATGCAATACTTATAACTAAAACATTACCAAATAAATATTAAAAGAAACAAATAACAGAATGACTAGGAATGGAGAAGAACTGACCTAAATAGGGACCAGCTCTAGGAGCAAGGAATGTTATGAAATTTTATATTTGTGAGTCAACTATCCCAAGGTAACAACATAGGTCGGTATTTGGGCTGGCTGGTGGAGGTCCATTACCAACGGAAGGATAATAAGGTCGAAACACCTCCACTCTTAATACTTCATTTATTAAATGCAGAGTACTTTCGGGGCGAACCATCCCATCCTCAGTGCTCTGTGATACAAAATGTAACCTTTTGTCGGGCGCGTGATCTCTCAGATACAAAGTTTCTTGAGGAATATTTGTCACACCTCCTAGCAGAGAGTGGTGGTTTAGTGTCTCGAGTTATGTAGTTTATAGGTCCCCCCCCCCTCAAAGTCAGTTGTGTCAATGTGTTTGATGGAGTCGTGTGTTTCACCTGCCAGTTCAATCTCCTAGATACCACTCGCCCGATCTCTAAGTTTTTCATAAATATATACATCAATTAAGCTTCTCTTTATTCTATGGAATCATATAAACCTATTTTTCTATTATTTTGCTCATACATGAGCTTTCAGAAGAACTTATACAAGAAAATATTGTACGACGCAGTGACAACAGTACACGTTTACCAACCGAACTAAGGACGAAACTTGAAGAGTACAGAGACTCATTGGACCATACATTGAACTCAAGTACAAAACAGCATAAAAAAAGTCCCTCCGCTACAACGAACAAAAGAAAATGGTGTGAACCAAGCAAAACTGAAAAGAAGTGTGGGTTACTAATTAC
Source organism: Riptortus pedestris (assembly GCA_019009955.1). Taxonomy (NCBI): domain Eukaryota; kingdom Metazoa; phylum Arthropoda; class Insecta; order Hemiptera; family Alydidae; genus Riptortus; species Riptortus pedestris. The sequence continues at coordinate 120,675,469 of CM032231.1, forward strand.
TCCTGTGAGATTTGCAAAAACAAATTTTTTTTACAACATAGTTCCATGCTTTGTCGTAATTGTAATGCAGCTCTGCAAAAGAAATAATAATTAAACTGCTATTTTTAAAAGGATTTGTACGTTAAAATTTAGATGATTTTTAATAAATCTTATCTAAAAGTGATTTCGTGCTACTTATTTTTGAGTGAAGTAATATTTAGATAATTTGTTTATATTGTTCACAAACTGAAATGAATTATGTATAATTAAGACATGTGCATTTAAACAATTTCTTTTGATATTTGTATTTTTTAATTATATTTTAAAAATTATAGGCCACTGTTCTAATAATAATGAATCTATAACGAACTTAATTATTTTATCTACCAAGCTTTTTTTTTTTATAATACTTGTCAATTTTGGAAATTATGTACTTCTTTCAAACAAACTCTTCCTCTGTTATGGTTTCTAATCACACACTGAACATTTTAGCGCAAAATATATATTAAAAAAAAAACTGTATTTCTTTAAAAACGGTTGAGGACGATCTCAGAGATACACGCGCCGGAAGGCGGAATATTCTTGACGCGCCCGATCGAGGGTTACATTTCTGGCTTCCGTTGATGATGTACATCCACCAGCCAGCCCAAATCCCGATGGTTTTATAGATCACTTAATTTGCAATAAGATTCGTTTTCTACAATTTTTATATCCGACTTATAGGAAATCAACCCCCGAACATTTAGGTAGGATCCCGACTTTTTGCATCAGCTGTCTCTTTGTCATTATCTATTACACTAATTTTCGGTAGCTTCTGGACCTTCCTCAGGCTTCTTCAACTCGCTTCTGTTAGCAGATTTCCCTTAAGGGGAATCAGCTATTGAGGTCGTACTCATGACGCGAGTTTCGAAAAATTTCTTCAAATGTCCAATGATCCTACCCAGGAGATGACGAAAATGAAAATGAGGTCCGTTCAAAATTTTATATATATATATATATATATATATATATATATATATAGATATTTGTCTGTTAACGCTCCAGCGGTTGCAATTTTTGTTTGATCGTTATCAAACTCGGAATTTAATCGTTTTATGTAAAAAGGAAGATCAAGTTCGTTAATGGCTAAAATCGGACCAGTGGGAGGGGGATTTAGAGGGGGGATTTTTGAAAACTCGAAATATCTCCGTTTTTATGCGTCGGATCGAAAAATTGTAGTGAATCAATCTTATTGCAAATTAAATTTACTATAAATATTGTTATATACATTTATTCATTATCTTGAATATTAACCGAGATATTTGCATTTGTATTCTGTGTATAGACGGCAGGAGTCGGCTTTCCGAAGAGAGCTCTGCCGTGAAAAAGTTTAGAGATCCCTTACTACTACACTTGTTATTGGGTTTTTTCATATGGTTAGGTAGTAGATTTGATATACTACAGAATCCCAGGACTATAGAAGCCCCATCCCAATTAGCCACAGTAGCATATAATGGACGTAATTAACATAACAAACTAATTTCATATCATAACTCTAGACCTGAATACTGTATGTGTTGTTGAAATGAAGAAAGTAAATGCTGTCAAAATTATTTAGTCAGAATTCATCCTCATTTTCAGAATTTCCAAAAGTCCTTCAGTCAAAGATTCTCAAGATGTGCTATATTCTCACAGCATACAGTTTCAGATAATTCAAAAGAAGTTCCTGCAGTGTCAAAAACTACTAATACCAAAACTAGTAATATGCTAATTTAGTAACTTTATCATAAATACATTTTATCTGAAAATTAAATTAAACAAAGTTGACCAAACTGACTAATTAAAGATGGCTTTAATTAAATTAATAATAGTTAGTATAGTTAGAATTGGTCTAGCAAAAACTTCTACTCTATTCAATCTGTAGTAAGTATTACAACATTAGAGTTAATTTGTAAAGATCCTTAGATAGGGTTGACTTACTCCTAAAGAGATCTTTAGGTACTTTGGCGTTATAGATATAGCTATAAAGGTTATATTAATAAATTAGACTATCTAATATTTAATTAGTGAGAAGGATAGTTCATAATATTTTTCTTTCTCCCCTTCTACTACGAAGATTACAGACAGTCGAGACTGCTATATCGTTATATATGTCATTTACCCGATTTCCCTTAAGAGAAATCAGCTGTTGAGTTCGTACTCATGACGCGATTTTTTAAAAAATTCTTCAAATTTCAATCGGTCCTACTCAACAGATGACAAAAAAAAAGTCCGTCACGCAGGTGCTGCGTAAACTAAGCATTTTTCCCACGTGAAGTTTTACAATAGAGAAATCTGCCTAATAGCAACTGTAGTAGTAAGAAACATCTAAACTTATTCACGAGGGACGAATAGAACGGCCGCCAGAGCTCTCGGCGAAAAGTCCGAACATAGCCGACTCCTGCCGACCTCACGCAGAATACAAATCCAAATATCTCGGTTAATATTCAAGATAGAGAATAAATGTATAGAACAATATTTATAGTAAATTTAATTGGAAATAAGATTGCTCCTATACAAATTTTTGATCCGGCGTATGTAAACGGAGATATTTCGAATTTTCAAAAAACCTCCCCTTTAAACCCCCCTCCCCCGGTCAGATTTCAGCCGTTAACGAACTTGATCTTTATTTTTACATAAAACGACTAAATATTGAGTTTGGTAACGATTAAACAATAATTGCGACCGCTAGAGTGGTAACAGACACACACATATATATATATATATATACACACATACAGTCTTCAACGGACCTCATTTTCGTCATCTCCTGGGTAGGATCGATGGACATTTGAAGAAAAATTTTAAAAATCGCGTCATGAGTACAACCTCAATAACTGATTTCCCTTAAGGGAAATCTACTAAAAATGAGGTCTGTTCAAAATGATTTATATTTGACTGTTAGCGCTCTAGCGGTCGTAATTATTGTTTGATTATTACCAAACTCGACATATATGAGTTTTTTTAAAAAAGAAAGATCAAGTCCATTAATGGCTGAAATCGGACGAGTGGAGGGGGGGGGGGTTAGAGAGGGATTTTCTAAAAATCAAAATATCTTCGTTACAATACATTGGATCGAAAAATTGTACAGAAACAATAATATTAAAAATTAAATGTACTATAAATACTGTTATATACATTTAGTCTTGATAAGGGACACGTAATATGTAGAGGTAGTAGAAGATATTTCACGTGTTTTAAGCAGATTTCCCTTTTTGTTTAATCGTCACCAAACTCGACATTTAAGCATTTTATGTAAAAAGGAAGATCAATTTCGTTAACGGCTGAAATCGGACTAGTGGGAGGGGGGATTTTCGAAAATTCAAAATATCTCCGCTCTTATGCGTCGGATCGAAAAATTCTATAGCAACAATCTTATTGCAAATTAAATTTACTATAAATATTGTTATATACATTTATTCTCTATCTTGAATATTAACCGATATATTTGCATTTTTATTAAGTGTAACGGACGAGCTATGGTCACTTCTGTTCTTTTCCTCCGAAAGCTAGCGCAGTTCAGCCGTTTCCGTAACTGTTCGGCACTCGTATGGAGATTTCTCTATTGTATAAGTTTTTGAAATCATTCATTCTCAGTACAATACATTTTGAGATGTTAGAGTCTAAAATAAGCGGGTTACTACTAAGATTAACGTATAGATTTCTTGGACCTTGACTATTGTGCCATAATTTCACTATGAACTACTTTAATTATTTTGTATATTAATTTGTATTTTGCATTGCTCTTTTTTAATCGTTTGCACCGCTAGTCCAAAAAAGAAAGTACGGCTGGAAAGACAGTATTTTAAGTTTTAAGCTTCTTTGAAATAAAGAACTTTTTTAAAAATATGAAGTTCCGCCATGAATCACCTGCTCTGACTCCTTTCATCGCGGGGATTAACAAGCGCGATTCAAATCCGTTTTTTATTCCGTATTTCAAGAGGGCTTTGCATATTATCGATATCATTCTCCGGAAAACCACCCCTTTCCCGCTTTTCTTTCCCTTCCTATCTCTCTATTTATGTGACTCATTCATTGTCTTTCTTGTCTTCTTATTGAACCGATTCAGTAATTCCTCATTTCATTTTAGCAGATTTCCCCATAAAAGAAATCAGCTATTGAGGTCGTACTCATGACGCGATTTTCGAGAGGGAGGGTCCACAGAACGTATTGGCATATATTTCACAATGTAAAAGTGCAACGAAAATAATATTTGGTATTTAACATTGCAATGAATTGGTTCATAGTGAAACAGCTTATATATATATATATTATATATATATATATATATATATATATATATATATATATATATATATAAAATTGTAACCTCTGTCTGTACATTGATTTTTTTTGCGAAATTTCACGATAACTTTTCGTTTCACATGTCATAGACACCATAACTGCATTTAGTTTCTTTCGTGTATGTTTGTTTGTTTGTTTGTTACCTTTTCACGCATAAACGGCTGAACCGAATTTTATGAAACTTGGTATGTATATTACTACTAGCCAAACTTAGACTTTAGGCTATACTAATATTCTCTGAGACGAACAGGAGTGGGGGTTATAAGGGAGGCCTGAAAATAAAAATAGCGATATTTCGTTTCCTATTGGTTTTTCGGCCAACATGCACATAACAAAAGTTATTTATTTTATTATTTAGAGTAACTTTTGTTATATACACTTTCGTCGTATACCTAAATATAAATGAGTTATACGCTAAAAATTATAGCGGGAGTCAACAATTTTATTTGGCACAAAAGAATCAACCGAACTAAATATAACTCTGTACGTGTATTAGGACTAACGCCTTCATTATAACAAGCCATACCATCATTTCTAGGGACGGGCAGGAGTGGGGGTTGTAGGGGGGCCAGAAATTAAATATAGCAGTATTTCGTTTCCTATTGGTTTTTTGACAAATATAAACATAGCAAAAGTTGTTTATTTTGTTATTTAGAGTAACTTTTGTTATATACACTTTTTCGTATACCGAATTATAAACGAGATAAACGCTAAAACCTATAGCGGAAGTGAACAATTTTATTTGGGACAAAAGATCCTACCAAAATAAATAAAACTCGGTATGTGTATTATCACTAACGCTTTCATTATAACAAGCCATACCATCATTTCTAGGGATGGCCAGGAGTGGGGGTTATAAGGGGTGCCTGAATTTAAAAATAGCGGTATTTCGTTTTCTATTCGTTTTTTGACAAATATGAACATAACCAAAGTTGTTTATTTTGTTATTTAGAGTAACTTTTGTGATATTCATTTTTGCCTTTTAACAAAGTATAAACGAGATATACACTATAAACTAAAGCGGGAGTCAACTATTTCATTGGGCGCTAACGATTAAACCTAACTTGAAAAAAACTTGGTATGTCAATTAGCATTAATTCTTCCATGATTATTAGCTATATTAAAATTTTTAGGTTAGAACGGGAGTGGGGGTTATAAGGGAGGCCTGAAATAAAAATTCGTGATATTTCATTGTCTAATTGTTTTTCGTCAAACATTCACATAACAAAAGTGGTTTACTTTGATATTTAGATTAACTTTTGTTTTATACATTTCTCCAGGAACAATGTGTGGAGAAAGTAATTTGCGTAGAAATATTAAATTATACAAAAATTAATTCAATCTATTTTAATATTTTGTCCTTAATAACTGTAATCTATGCATAATGCACAGGAGACGGGAAATATGACAATTTGGAGGACAGTGAAGACTTACATAAAAAATTAATTTTATTATTAATAAATGCCAACAACGAGTATTAACCCTTAACACTGGGACGGGTAAATGTCAAAATATTGTGCAAAGTAAAGCCTTGCCAAAAAAATACCATCACCATTCAGCCTCAAATAAATTCCCGGGCGAAGCCGGGTATCTGAGCTAGTTGTTAATATGAGTAGAAGTAGGGTTTTGCTGAAGGCTCAAAACTGAAAAATGCAAATATCTCGGTTAATATTCACGATAGAGATTAAATGTATAAAAAAGTATTTATGCTAAATTTTATTTGCAATAAGATTGTTTCAATACAATTTTTCGATCCAACGTATAGTAACAGAGATGGATATTTGAAGAAATATTTCGAAAATCGCGCCAAGAGTACGACCTGAACAGCTGATTTCCCTCAAGGGAAACCTGCTAAAAGATTCAGAAATTAATTCAAAACCAAGAAATCCGTTCCTTGTAGAATTGGAAGGGTTAGGAAAGAGAAGAGAAGAGGACTCCCACACGGAGTTGTCAATTCTTAATTAAGTCGGTAAAAAAAAATAAAAAATAAGAATATTAAATAAATAAATTGATCATATGTATATAGACGAGAAGGATGTATCTTAAAGGAAATACATAAATTGGGTGAACTGTTGTTAGGACAAGAGAAGCCGATAGAACAAGGAATATGGCAGTAGTACTTCAGGTTCAGATTACATCGTGGACAAAAGGAATCTAAGATCACCATTTCGCCAAAGCGGACCTCTACCTGGAACTGTAGTCTATGGCTATGGATTCTGGTGAATTACGTTCTCTGAAAGCCCTTTCACGGTGACTAAATACTTATAACACCTGTGATTTGCACTCAAGGTAGCTGTTGAGCACGCCTTTGATATCTCTACTGATGAACATTAGAAATTCCAATACCGAAAAAGACCATTTTAGAGCAAACTGTTAGAAAAATGAAATACTTAACCCTGATCTAAAGCATGCTGCAAAATGACGAACCAGAAGGCATTGCTATAGTAAAAAAAAAGTCTGTGACGCAAGGGTAGCGTAACTAAGCAGATTTCCCTCGTGATATTTAACAATAGATAAATCTACATACTGTTAACTCAACTCTACCATGAATATTAAGTTAATAAATACAAACGATAATAAGAAACCTCTATACGGGAAGCACCTAAAATTTAAAAAAACAGGTGTGCCAACTTCTCAGAGGAAAGAAAAACAAATAAGGAGATATATATGAGAATATAATTTTATTGAAAACTATTTACTATATGTAGTACTGTAATTTATAATGGTTTAGAATAATTTTTGTCTCAATAAAACAAATTTTAGTAGTCAAAAAACTTAAGAAGGGGGGGAGGGGTGACGATAAAATATTTGCATTTATCTCGTATAATAAAGGTCTCTTTAAAACAATTTATGGTATTTAATCTTCGTATAATGTGGTTTATTACATAACAGATTATTGTTTATATAACATGAGTAGATGATTTGTTATACACCTAATAGAGTGAGCTTATTCCCGCAATTATTACAAAGGCCCAAGTATAAATGTGTACGTATATACTGATGAACATTAGAAATTCCAATACCGAAAAAGACCATTTTAGAGTAAACTCCACAGTCTAAACCCTTCCCTTATCTCTCGTCCTATTTCTGGCATTAAGGAATTTCTTTAATTTTACATAAAAAGCTTAAATGCTGGGTTTGTTAACAATCAAATAAAAATTGCAACCGCTAGAGCCGTAACAGATATATATGAATGTGTTTATATATATACTCACACACACATTATTTTGAACGGACCACTTATTCGCCACCTTCTAGGTAGGATCGATAACATTAAAAAAAAAACAAAATTCACGACATGAAAGCAACCTTGAAAGGAAATCTACTAAAAAAAAAGTAAATAAAAATTTAAAACTTAATACATATGCACCAAAAACTAATAAAAATATCGAACCTTAATTTCATTAATATTCTTCAGTTTTAAAGATACATGAAAATTAATAAGTTTCTCTCTGAAACTTTCAGCTGTAACAAACTAATATAGAAACCACCAAAATAAAAACCAAATTATATGAATGAAAATACAACAATAAAATGAAAAAAAACATGACAAAGTAGAGATTTCTCCAAGTCCGTAGAGAATACCGCTAACTTTAACTCCATCAACGACTCCATTTAAGTTAAGCTAATTCCTTTAGAATACCTCCGGGCATTGGGTGGGGTATCTTCACAGTTCTCAACTTGTCAACTTACTTCAAATTTACTTTCGAATAATTATGTTATACTCAAAAAATTTAACAACTATAAGACACGTAATGAAGTTTCGGAAGATCTTACGATTAAAACATTAATCACTTTATAGATATGATGTACAAAACTTAGAGAAGATATTGAGGCAACGAAGGGAGTATTTTAGAACTGTTATATCAGAAATACTTCTCTAAATAAAAAAAAAATAAACAATATAATTTGTGTGCGTGTGAAGTCTGAATGGACCATATTTCTGTCATCTGCTAAAATAAAGGATAAATACAGGAAGTTTAATAAATTGTATCAAGAGTACGACAATAGCTGGTAGCGTTTAAGAGTAATCGGCTAACATCGTACTCATTACCCAATTTTCGAAAATTGTCTTCAAATGTTCATCGATCCTATACAGGAGATAACGAAAATGAGAACCGTTCAAAATTATATATATATATATATATATATATATATATATATATACACATATATATATATTTGTCTGTTAACGCCCTAGCTGTCGCATTTTTGTTTGAACGTTACCGATCACGAATTTTAATCGTTTTATGTAAAAATTAAGATCAAGTTATTGGCTTAAATCGGACAATTGGGAGGAGGGGGGGATGAATTTTCGAAAATTCAAAATATTTCCCCTACCATACGTCGGATCGAAAACTTCTGTATATCCAATCTTATTACAATTAAATTTACTATAAATATTGTTATATACATTTATTCTCTATCTTGATTATTAACCGAGATATTTGCAATTTTTATTTAGGGTCTGCGGATAACGGACAATTTGTGAGGTTCTGTTCGTCGTGAGTTTTCGCCGAAAGGTAGTTCGGCCGTTTCCGTAACTGTTCGGCTCTTTTGTTGAGTTTTCGGCTTTCACTAAACCCCCACTCTTACTCATGTCACATTAACAATAAGCTGTTATATTATGAAGTCTGAATACCAAATATTGTTAAGATAAATGCAAATACGTGACGAACTTAGGAAATCTGCTTAATTAACACATCCCCTGCGTGACGGACTTTTTTCATTTACAGAAACTAATTAAAAATATATATAAAGTGATCAATTTACAAAAAGGTAATTTCAGTAAGTTCTGTTAATCGGGGTTTTTTTTTTCTTGGCCTCTTCTTATCTTCAGGTAACTTTTTAAACTGTCCACGGCCATCCGAAAATTGAACTTCAACAAAGCCAATTAAAGAAGGAGAAATAAATACTGCCCAGAAGAGGATTAAAGAGAGATTCGCAAGTTTACAAACAAGAAAGTTGCTGAATTCCAAAGTCGCTATAGAAAAACTTTTTTTTTTTTTTTTTTTTTTTTTTTTAAATCCGTTTTATTTATTCTTTCAATTTAATCTCATGCTTTAAATGGAGGAAAGGATAAAAAAAAAGAGGATGAGACAGGGCAGCTATCTGTGAGTGTGTAGACCTGGAGGGTAAGTTTGACAGTTTCTACTCCACGAATCAGTCCGCTGCTTACAATTGCAAATCCAGAAAAACTTTTGCTTTCCACACTGAGAGAATATTGCCGCGCCGAGATTTACATCTCGAGCCCATCTGTTTATCACTAAAGGCAACTTTTCCCCGAGTCTCGTTAGTTTAGAGAAAACTCGTCTACATTTCAACAACATATTCGGCACTCACATGTACAGGCGGTGTCTGAATAACGACATGAGAGGAGCTGTTTCAATTTGCTCCCTTTGACGGCGATAGTGAGCAGAGTTGATATGTATTCGAGTAATATTAGACTTTAGAACATATGTGGACAACCCCCGGCCCGCGGGAAGGTTTGATCCGGCCCGCGAGACATTTAGGAATAACCCAATTAAACAAAAATATTACACTACTTACTCCAAATGACAAAGATGAAGAGTGATTTGTGCGTTTACTTATAAATACGAACAGTTTTTTTTCAATGATGAATGTTAATAAATCAAAACTTCGTACAAGGCTGACTGACGATAATTTGTTTCTCAATTTCAAGCTCAAGCGTCTCATTGATTTCGGTGTCGCTATTTTACTTTCATTGTTTATAATAATTCCAAATTTTACGATTTAATTATAATGTTATACCTATTTTTTTTTTCATTTCATTTTGTTATTTTAATAAATAGTTTTATAACTACATTGTCATTATAATTTCATGTCTGGTATGTAATAATTATGAACACAACTTATAAAAGCGGCCCGCAATCGCATTTGTACACTAAAGTTTGGCCCCCAACATGTCAAAGGTTGCCCATACCTGGTGTAGAACTTGGTGAAATAACACGTGTGTCCTACTTGTTATTAGGGATGGGCTAGGTAATGTAATATGAAAGAAAAATTTTTAATCGCCCTGTGAAAGGAATGATTCCACCCACTTGAAAATATTTTAATATTGCCTTCGATAAATAATGAAGGAATTCATTATCCCAACGGAATACAACCACACAAGAAAGAGTTTTTAAATAAGAATACAGAAATAAAGCATATGGACAAGATTTTTATTAAAATTTGAAAGAGAAGCAAATAAATTGAGAAGATTTTCTTTAAGGTATATATGCTTAATAGTGTTAAAATTAAGAAAACCATATATATTTTTTATTGTTTTATTACATAACTAAATTATTAGCTCATTTCCCTTAAGGTAAATCAGCTATTGAAGTCGTACTCATGACACGATTTTCGAAAAATTTCCTCAAACGTCCACCGATCATACCAATATATATATATATATATATATATCGGGTATATGTATGTATATATACATATATTTGTCTGTTACCGCTCTAGCGATCGCAATTGATTCTTTATCGTTACCAAACGCGATATTTAATCGTTTTATGTAAAAAGAAAGATAACGTTCGTTAATGGTTGAAATCGGACCAGGAGGAGGGGGATTAGAGTGGTGGTTTTCGAAAATTCAAAATATCTCCGTTACTATACGTCGGATCGAAAACTTGTATAGAACCAATCTTATTGACAAATTAAATGTACTAGAAATACTCTTAATGTTAACCGAGATATTTGCATTTTTCAGCCGTCAGCAAAAACCCACTTCAGCTCATGTTATTTAAACAACTCCGTTATATAATAAACCACATCATTCGAAGCTTAAATACTAAATATTGTATTCCAGAGATTTTTATTTTTATTATTATATGGTCTGGTGACACCCCCTCCCCACGTCTTAAATTCTTGGACTACTAAACCTAGATTCATTGGGACAACAATTATTCTGCTTCATTATAAATTACAGTACTAGATATAGTAATTTGTTTTCCAAAAAATTAATATGTTATATTCTGATATATTTCAACAATTGTTTTTCCTTCCTGTAGAGGTTGGTAGACCTGTTTGTTTACATTTAAGACGCTTCCCGTCGGGTGTTTGCTAAAATTTAATGAAAGATTTCTTATTACCGTTTGTATTTATTTGCGTTCACTTAATATTCACATAATATTGTGTTGTTTTACTAGTATGAAGATTTATCTATTTTTAATGTTCACTAAGAAAATCTGCTTAGTTTACGCAGCCCCTTGCGTGACGGACTTTGTATGTTTGAATACAAATATTAATAAGTTTGAGCTTGGAGCATCCTTCAAGATTGTCTAATACCATTTTTGAGCTTTGTAATATGTATAGGAAAAGTTGTTTCAATACATTTTCAAGTAATGTATCTTAAAATACTTAAATATCCCTAAATATGTTGAACAGGATCATGTTAACTAAATTACAAGAGGTATAACTATGGGATTACTCTTCGCCTCGACTGAGTCAATGTCATTGAGGCAAAGGAAGAGGAATATTAAAGTTAGAACACGAGCTAATGTCTTACATTAGTCAGTCTGAGCATTTCTCTCCTTGTTCTTATCACCCCCTTTATCAGCGCAGTTCTCTGCTTCCACAGTATCCCCTGTTCACAGTTAAAACGAGAAGGTACAGTAAGAAAACATAAAAATTTATGGTAAAACTAAATGCACGAGAAACGTTAGCCATTTGAGATGGAATGTTAAATAAATAACCTTCTGTTTTCCACCATGAAGCGATTATCGAAAAAAAAGAAGAAAAAGCAGTCAGGGGACTGCCGGTAGAAGTGAAAACTCCTTTAGCGTTGATCACTCAATTTTGGCATTGCTGAGAAATTTTTTTTACGAAGTCTTATTTTAAAAATAGTTTTAGTTATTTATCAATAAGTAACAGTTATGTTCTATTTTACATGAAAAAATGAAATGACAAAAATAATAGTGATAAAAAAAAATAATGTACCACGAATTGTTTTATTTATCAATATAAAATACTATACATAATTATTTCAGTTATTTTACATAAAAGAAAAAAATTAAATTTCAGAATTATTACAAATGCTTTACAAAAATAAGTTAAGTACACTCAGAAAAATCAATTTCTATCCATAATTTCAAACACTCTTGCACCATCATCACCAATTTCTAAAACTGATACAATCGGTATATGGCAGCTAAAGTAGGATACAAACAGTTTTGATTCGAATTTATTTAAGAATCGGAATTTATTAAAGAATCGGAATTTATTTAAATATTCGAATTTATTTATTTAAATATTCGAATTTATTTAAACTTCGGATTCAAATATCTATGAAAGTAAAAATGGTAGATATATAGTATCTGTGAACGAAATGATGCTGGTTTTGTCCTCGTTAAAATGGTATGCGCAGGAAAACTCTAGCTAATTTGGTTCAGGAGTTATGAAGAAAAGAAGCTCCTTTAGCTTTGAGTTGAGTACTAGCGGTGGCGGTGGCGGTGTCGCGATTTCATTCTTTTTTCCTCTCCCGCAAATGCTTCCTTACGGGGTGCCCAACGTGCCTAAAGAAGTTTTCACTTCAATTGTAAAAAAACTATCAAATGAAAACTATTATAAAATACCATATGTTTTTATTTCTAAACCTTAGTACTAGCGGTGGCGGCGGCGGTGTCGCGATTTCATTCTTTTTTCCTCTCCCGCAAATGCTTCCTTACGGGGTGCACAACGTGCCTAAAGAAGTTTTCACTTCAATTGTAAATAAACTATCAAATGAATAGGTTATAAAATACCATATGATTTTATTTCTAAACCTTAGTACTAGCGGTGGCGGTGGCGGTGTCGCGATTTCATACTTTTTTCCTCTCCCGCAAATGCTTCCTTACGGGGTGCACAACGTGCCTAAAGAAGTTTTCACTTCAAATGTAAAACAATTATCAAATGAATAGGTTATAAAATACCATATGATTTTATTTCTAAACCTTAGTACTACGGTGGCGGCGGCGGTGTCGCGATTTCATTCTTTTTCCTCTCCCGCAAATGCTTCCTTACGGGGGTGCACAACGTGCCTAAAGAAGTTTTCACTTCAATTGTAAATAAACTATCAAATGAATAGGTTATATACATATGATTTTATTTCTAAACCTTAGTACTAGCGGTGGCGGCGGCGGTGTCGCGATATCATTCTTTTTTCTCTCTCCGCAAATGCTTCCTTACGGGTGCACAACGTGCCTAAAAGAAGTTTTCACTTCAATTGTAAATAAACTATCAAATGATTAGGTTATAACATACCATATGATTTTATTTCTAAACCTTAGTACTAGCGGTGGCTGTGGCGGTTTCGCGATTTCATTCTTTTTTCCTCTCCCGCAAATGCTTCCTTACGGGGTGCAAAACGTGCCTAAAGAAGTTTTCACTTCAATTGTATATAAACTATCAAATGAATAGGTTATAAAATACCATATGATTTTATTTCTAAACCTTAGTACTAGCGGTGGCGGCGGCGGTGTCGCGATTTCATTCTTTTTTCCTCTCCCGCAAATGCTTCCTTACGGGGTGCACAACGTGCCTAAAGAAGTTTTCACTTCAATTGTAAATAAACTATCAAATGAATAGGTTATAAAATACCATATGATTTTATTTCTAAACCTTAGTACTAGCGGTGGCGGTGGCGGTGGTGGTGTCGCGATTTCATACTTTTTTTTCTCTCCCACAAATGCTTCCTTACGAGGTGCACAACGTGCCTAAAGAAGTTTTCACTTCAAAAATTTCAAATGTCCATCGATCCTACGCAGGTGATGATGAATGATGGACCCAATATATTTTATATATTCTTCATATTTTATGGCAAGAGCCACTTCAGAAACGGATTGAAGAGGTGGCAAGCAAGCCACGAAACATGTAGGTCAGTTCCAATAAAGTTTGCACCGAAATAAATGTTTTTTATTGGTGACCCTTGCCATAAAATATGAAGAATATATAAAAATTATATATATATATACTCGATATTTAATCCATTTATGTATAAATAAAGATCAAGTTCGTTAATGGTTGAAATTTAACCAGTGGGGGTTTAGAGGGGGGGTGGTTCGAAAATTTGAAATATCTCCATTACTAAGTCGGATCGAAAAATTGTACAGAACCAATATTGTTGCACATTAAATTTACTATAAATATTGTTAATGTTGTAAATATCTCGATATTAGCATTTTTCCGTTTTCAGCCTTCAGCAACCCCCTCTCCTACCCATATCACATAAGCACCTCTCTGTTATATAATAAACCACTTTGTTCGAAGCTTAAGTACCAAATATTTTTTTCAAGAGAACTTTATTATACGAGATACATGCAAATATATTCTGACGACCCCCCCCCCCGGTCTTAAGTTGGACTACTAAAATTTGAGTGAACGAGATGAACATTATTCTGATTCATTATGAATTGCAGTACTATAGTAAATAGTTTTCAATAAAATTAATATGTTATACATTTCAGTAAATGTTACTATTTCCGGTGAATAATATTTCTATTGTTTTTGAGCTGTGAGATGTTGGCTGACCTGTTTATTTACAATTCAGATGCTTTCTGTTGGGAGGCTATCAAAATTTACTGAAAGATTTCTCATTTTAGTTTGTATTTATTTACTAAATATAAATATCTGTTAACAGTATTTTGATTAATACATAAATATGGTAACAAATTGAAACAAAAAAACGGAATAAATACAATAAGTGGCTGACATATAAGTAGACTATATTAAATGTAGTCAATAAAACTTTGAAACTAGTTTTGTCTAGGAAGTAGATTTCAGACTCTTATTTTAACTGAGCTACACTAGGAAATTCACTGATATAATCAAAAGGGCGCGTAAGTTTGGGAGCATATAAGGTACTCTGTGGTAAATGTAGGGGAACGTACATTGGTCAAACAGGGAGCAAAATAAAAAATCAATGTAAAGATCATTTAGCATGTCAAGGCAGTGAGTTTTATATCCACTGCGAACAACTACAATAGGAATGCTTTCCACGAACAGTTCCAATACACATCCAGAATAGAAGCAGACATTTGGACATCTTATACAAATCAGTTTGCCCGAAGAACCTCAATAAAAACAGCGACAGTAACTGGTCTCGGATTGCTATTCTCATTTCAGTGCTACTACTTGCAAGCCGTCCTCCCATTGTGGCTCCATTCTATTTATTTTTTACATTTGTAAAATTTACCTGTGTAAAAATTTTAATATTTATTTAATTTTGTAAAATGAAATTCTAACATGTTAAAAGATGAATCGCCATTGTAGCGGAGTGGCTCAATTTATTTTATACATTTGTAAAATTTTGCTTTAAAAAATTTTAATATTTATTTCATTTTGCAAAATTGTATTCTACCATATTAAAAGATGAATCGCCATTGTAGCAGCATGACAAACGAAATAAATAATAATATTCAACTTGGCTTCAGTCAAGCAGTGCAAATAGCTCTATAAACATGGAATGTCTTGCGTTATCATTCCATGTTGTATTTTATGTTTATTACTAATTTTAGTAGATTTCCCTTAAGCAGCTAATCAGCTATTGAGGTTGTACTCATGACTGAATTTTCGAATTTTTTCTTCAAATGTCCATCGATCCTACCTAGGAGATGACGAAAATGAGGTCCGTTCAAAACTGTATGTATATATATATATATATATATATATATATATATATATATATATATATATATTTGTCTGTTGTAGTGGTTGCAATTTTTGTATAATCGTTACCAAACTCGATATTTAGTAGTTTTATGTAAAAAGAAAGATCAAGTTCGTTAACGGCTGTTTATTCGTTAATCGGACCAGGGGGGAGGGGGTTCAGAGGGGGAGAATTTTGAAAAATCGAAATATCTCCGTTACTATAAGTCGGATCGAAAAAGTGTATAGAATGAATCATATTGACAAATGTACTATAAATGTTGTTATATACATTTATTCTCTATCTTGAATATTAACCGAGATATTTACATTTTATTTAAATCTGGGAGGCTAACGGACGAGTGACTTTCCCGCCAAAAGCTAGTTCGGCCGTTTCCTTAACTGCTCGACTCTCGTGTAATTTCTCTGTTGTAAAACATCACGTGGGAAATCTACTTAGGTTACGCAGTCCCTGCGTGACGGACTTTATTATTATTAAAGCTTTGAAATTATAAAAAAGTTTAATATCCTTCATTATTACTGTCGTTATTACTATCGTTATCTTATTTGGTTGTCGGTCACGTATATTGAAATGAAACTACGCCTAGTTGTGGGTGCTCCTGTATAAATAAATAAATTTTAAATAAAATGTAACGTAATAACACTATTTATACATATCCATTCTTAAATGTAATTACATTACAAATAATTAAAAGGGAACGTGATAACGAGCGGCTGAGTAAATAAGGGAAGGGTTTATGAAAAGGATCAGTATTTCCCTTGAAGGTATTTAAAAGGAGGTTGACAGGGCCGCTAAGCTTTGTGCTGGAGGCCCGGTGTGTGCAAGTGTCAGGAAAAGTTTTGACAGACTGCTCGCCCCCCCCCCACCACTCCAACTCCTCTGAGAAATGTGGATTGTATTATACTCCCTCCGAATAGGAAGGGACTTATCTGATGAAGGGATTACCAACACCCAGTCCCAGAATTATTCGAAAGGGTTCTCTCATCGCCTTTTAGACTTTCCTTTCATAATTCAAGCTCAACAACTCAGTTGTATTTACATGATTGTTATATTTTTTTTTCATCACCCCCCCCCTGTTTTTCTTTCAATGGAAAAGTCATTTTAAAAATTGAACTCAGTGTGTCAGACCAAATGAAAAGTCAGAGACTCACAACTGTCACATATTGTTGACGGGAAATAATGCATCCGCTTCACTATTTCAACGAATTCATTCATAACATCTGGAAGAAAATGTTTTATAAATAATAGTCCTGTTTTTCAGTAGATTTCCATTAAAACTATCAAGTAGATAAAGATAATGAAGTCTGTTCAATATATATATATATATATATATATATATATATATATATATATATAGAGAGAGAGAGAGAGAGAGAGAGAGAGAGAGAGAGAGAGACAGGATTTGGGCTGGGTGGTGGAGCTCCGTCATCAACTGAAGGATAACAAGGTTAAAAAAAGTCCGTCACGCAGGGGCTGCGTAAACTGAGCAGATTTCCCACGTGAAGTTTTACAATAGAGAAATCTGCCTAATAACAACTGTAGTAGTAAGAAACCTCTAAACCTAAAACATTATTTAGGGCGTAATAACCCAGTAGTTTCTAGCCCCAAAAAACAGTTAACCTAACCTCTAAACCTATTCACGAGGGACAGAATAGTTATGGAAACGGCCGCCAGAGCCCTCGGCGGAAAGTCCGAACATTGCCTACTGGCGACCACACGCAGAATACAATTGCAAATATCTCGGGTAATATTTAAGATACAGAAAAAATATAGTATAGAACAATATTTATAGTAAATTTAATTTGCAATAAGATTTATTGTATACAATTTTTCGATCCGACGCATAATAACAGAGATATTTTGAATTTTCAAAAATCCCCCCTCTAAACCCCCCCTCCCACTGGTCCGATTTCAGCCATTAACGAACTTGATCTTCCTTTTTACATAAAACGATTAAATTCCGAGTTTGGTAACGATCAAACAAAAATTGCGACCGCTAGAGCGTTATCAGACAAATATATATATATATATATATATATAATTTTGAACGGACCTCATTTTCGTCATCTCCTGGGTAGGATCGATGGACATTTGAAGAAATTTTTCGAATCTCGCGTCATGAGTACGACCTCAATAGCTGATTTCCCTTGAGGGAAATCTGCTAACAATTTCGCCGGAGATGTAGGCTCACTAGGGATCAGCTCTAGTGCACTGAAGATTGGGCGGTTTGCCCGGAAAGATTCGATTTTCGAAATTTGTCTTCAAATGTTCATCGATCGTACCGAGGAGATGATGAAAGTGAGGTCCGTTCAAAACTATATATATATATATATATATATATATATATATATATTTGTCTGTTACCAATCTCGACATTTAGTCGTTTTATGCAAAAAGAAAGATCAAGTTCCTTAACGTCTGAAATCGGACGGATTTTAGAGGGGAAGAAATTTGAAAATTCGAAATATCTCCGTCAGTATAAGTCGGATCGAAAACGTGTATAGAATAAATCATATTGTAAATTAAATTTACTATAAAAAATATTATATACAGTAGGACCCCCATTATCCGTGGCTCTATTAACCGGGATTCCAGTTAACCGGGGTTCAGAGTAGCTTTTTATTTTATTTATTTTTTTTTTTTTTGTTATAAAGTGTTTTTTAATTCTTACACCATTTATTTTATTTGTGTAATTTATATTTAAAATAAATGAATACGTAAGAATATTTCTAATGATTACAATAATTTTTAACTATGTATTGTTCTTAAATAATAAAAAATAAAAAGAATGGAAAAACACGGCAACTTGGTACAATTTAATGAATGAGATGTTTCGGCATTTCGGGTGACTAGTGGTTTGATTCATATTCTAGGAACGGTAATGTTTTCAAGTCTTTCTATGAAACCCATACTGCCCCTTCTGCTGTTTGCCTACAAACAAAATTCTTTGTCAGTTGTGCTTTAGTCTCCCTTTAAATTCAATCTAAAATGTCGCAAAAAAGAAAACGTGTTGTGTTAACACTCGAACAGAAGTTAGCCATTATAAACCGTGTAGAAAAAGGTGAAAGTGTTAAAAAATTATCCACCGAATTCGGAATCGGCGAACAAACCGTTCGTGATATTTTGAAGAAGAAAAAAGACATTTCCGGCTTCGTATCGTCGTCAGCCCAAACAACGTTTCCTCGGAAAACTATGAAGACTTCTACATTAAAAGACGTAGATGAAGCCGTCTATCAATGGTTCATTCAAAGACGTGCCGAGGGAGTTCCCATTTCTGGGCCAATGGTGAGTGAGAAAGCTTTATGGTTTCATGAAAATTTAAAAATTGAGGAGCCATTCTCCGCTTCTCAAGGATGGCTCCACAAATTCAAAAAAAGACACGGTATCAGGCAGTTGGCAATTCAAGGGGAGAGTCTTAGCGGTGATAATGTTGCTGCCACGTTATTTATTGAAAATTTTAACTGTTTGGTCAAAAAATTTGATTTAACTCCTGATCAAATTTATAATGCGGATGAATCGGGTTTGTTTTGGAAAATGCTTCCTTCAAAAACCTTAGCAGCTCATTCCGAAAAATATGCACCTGGTCACAAATCCAGCAAAGAACGGCTTACAATTATGACATGTTGTAATGCATCAGGAGATCATAAATTAAAATTAACTGTTATAGTGAAAGCGAGTAAAAACCTCGATCATTCAGAGGGACTGAAATAAGAAGTCTTCCGTGTGACTATTATAACCATCCTAAAGCTTGGATGAATCAGACGATCTTTTCATCATGGTTTAAAGACAAATTCGTACCTTCCGTAAGTCACCACTTAAAACAGAAAGGTCTACCAATTAGAGCTGTTTTATTACTCGACAATGCTCCTTCTCATCCAGCTGAGTCTACTTTGACAACCGAAGATGGACAAATTTTTGTTCATTATCTTCCACCAAATGTCACATCTCTGATCCAGCCAATGGATCAAGGAGTAATATCCAGTTTAAAGAGAAGGTATAAAAAAATATTCCTGAGATTTCTGCTTGAGGAGAATAATAGTACTGACTCATTAAAAGAAATCGTAAAAAAGTGGAACATAAAAGACGCCATCTTTTCAGTTTGTGAAGCTTGGGCAAACTTATCCCCAACAACATTGAAACTTTCATGGGGCAAAATATTGGAACAAGAAGATTTTGTTCAGGAATCCTCAGAAGAAGTTGAAACAGAATCATTTCTCGAAATCGCCAAAGCTCTCCCAGATTTCATCCATGTTGATAGAGATGACATGAAAAAATGGCTGGAAAGTGAAATAGACGAAGAGGGATTCGAACAGCTGACTGATAACGAAATAGCAGATCTTCACAGAAAAGACGAGCCATCGACTTCGTTGCAGTCTGATTATGGAAATATGAGCGATGAGGACGAAGATTCGCTTATTTTTTCGGAAATAAAGAAAATTAAACACAACCAAGCATTGGAGGCAACCGAACTTCTATTAAACTATTTTGAACAAGAGAACGCCGATTATAGCAGAATTATCTTGCTTCGAACAATGAGAAGTGATATTAGAAAAGAGATGCTTAATAAAAAACAAACTAAGATCACTGATTTTTTTCTCTAAATGAAAATTCAATATATAGTAAAACCTACATATGTATATTTATACTCACATGTATTTTTAATGTACAGAAAACGTTTGATCGTTAATAAATCTGGCATTCTACAGAGTTTTGTTTTTTAATTAACGTTCTTACCTATCACATTAAAGCAA
Organism: Riptortus pedestris; assembly: GCA_019009955.1. NCBI lineage: Eukaryota > Metazoa > Arthropoda > Insecta > Hemiptera > Alydidae > Riptortus > Riptortus pedestris. The sequence goes on from CM032231.1 coordinate 120,696,178, forward strand.
TAAAATATTGTAATTCGATTATCCGGGGTTTTCTATTATCCGTGAACACCCATGCCCATCATTACCCCGGTTAACAGGGGTTCTACTGTACAGTTATTCTCTATCTTGAATATTAACGGAGATACTTGCTTTTTTCAGTTTTCAGCCTTCAGTAAACCCCCACTTCTACTAGTGTTACATAAACAATACTCTCTTTTATAATAAACCAGATAATCCGAAGCTTAAATACCAAATATTGGGCTACAGAGACCTTTATTATACGAGATACATGCTAATATGATCTAGTGACGGTAAAAGGAAGTAATAGTTATTCTGATTCATTATAATTTACAGTACTTGGTATAGTACATAGTTTTCAATAAAATGAATATGTTATATTCTGATAAGCGAGCAGACCTGTTTTTTTACATTTAAGACGCTTCCCGCCGGAAGGGAAAATATTTCTTATTACCGTTTGTATTTATTCACCTAATATTCACGGTAGTGTTGTGTTAGCAGTATGTAGGTTTATCTATTATTAAACTTCACGAGGGAAATCAGCTTAGTTTACACAGCTCCTGTGTGACGGAATGTTTTCATCATCTGGGTAGGATTGATGGACATTAAAGTAAATTTTTCGAAAATCATATCACGAGTACGACCTCAATAGCTGATTTCCCTCAAGGAAAATCTGTTAATACGATCCTTAAAAAACATCCAAATTGAGGTATCTAACACATTAGCTAGAATAACCTACTTTATAACTATTTTTAGCCACTTCAAATTAATCAAATTATGGCATGATAACATTGAGGCAAATAGTTGTTTTGTTTAAACTACGTTCTGTCCATGAATACAATTTTTAAATCAGTCAACATACTTGTAGTGTAGATAACCTTTGCACCTGCCAGAATAGCAAGACGGCATGGGTTTGAGTTTCAGTCGATTAAAAAAAAAAATATTTTTCTGTAGTTTAAAGAAAAGAAAAATCTAAAAATAATACTGCTCATGTACTCTGTTTTAACACTAAAAAATCTACTAAACAGGAAGTAAAATTACTGTGTTCTATGCCTTCTTCTATGAAGGTCCTAGCCCGCAATACTCAACTGTAAAGATGGTTCAGTCAATTGTAACCTTAGTTGATTTAAGGTGGCAATAGTTTTTTTTTCAGAGTTAAGAACTAATGTCCGTCACGCGAGCCCGGCATAAAGGACACATTGTGATCTCATCTCATCATATATTCTCTATTCCCAAGTAAAAAAGCGTTGAGTAGAAGTAAGGGAAGATTGAAGGTTGGAAGCAAGAAAGTACTAATAACTCCCTTAATATGTTAATTATGCGAAAATTTTATAAAACAACAATTGTAGAGAATTACAAGATTGGCTCAATAACATTTTTTGATCCGATTCAAGATATTGGAGATATTTTCGTAAGAAACCTCAAGTTGAGTGTCAAGATACTTTAAGTTGAGTCTAATGAAACTCCAAGTTGAGTACGATAAAACTTCAAATTGAGTGTAAAGAAACTCCAAGTTGAGTATAATGAAACCTCAAGTTGATTGTAAAGAAACTTAAAATTGAGTCTAATGAAACTCCAAGTTAAGTACGATGAAACTTCAAATTGAGATTAAAGAAACTCCAAGTTGCGAGTGAATAAACTTCAAATTGAGTGTCAAGAAACTTCAAACTCAGTGTAAAGAAACTCCAAGTTGAGTACGATGAAACTTCAAGTTGATAGTAAAGAAATTCAAGTTGAGATAAAAAAAAAAAACCCAAACAGAAGGCATATTAACAAGCTCCATATTTCACTGAGGATTAATTTGCATCTAAATAAACCTATTGAACGATTTATAAAATATTGTGGTATAATATGTGTATTATTTCATCACATTCACAACGTAAATATCATGTCACTAACCAGTTTTTCTTTTTTTTTTAGCAGATTTCCCTTAAGGGAAATCAGCTATTGAGGTCGTACTCATGACGCGATTTTCGAAAATTTTCTTCAAATGTCCATCGATCCTACCCAGGAGACGACGAAAATGAGGTCCGTTCAAAATTATATATATATATATATATATATATATATATATATATATGTCTGTTAACGCTCTAGCGGTCGCAATTTTTGTTTGATCGTTACGAAACTCGATATTTAACCGTTTTATGTAAAAAGACGATCAAGTTCGTTAATGGCTGAAATCGGACCAGAGGGAGGGGGGGTTTAGAGAGGGGATTTTCGAAAATTCAAAATATCTCCGTTACTATGCATCGGATCGAAAAATTGTACAGAACCAATCTTATTGCAAATTAAATTTACTATAAATATTGTTATATACATTTATTCTCTATCTTGAATATTAACTGAGATATTTCCATTTTTATGAAGTCTGTGGTGGGGTATAGTTCGGATTATGTCGGCCATCTTCGTCATTTCTCGGCTCAGGCGGAAGCTTCTTCTAACCTGTCGTTTTTAACCTTACCTTCCTTACGTTGTGAGATTTATGCAAATACGTTTTGTTCATCCGCCCCCCCCCTTCTTTAGTTCTTGGACTACAAAAATTTGAGTTATTAAAATATAAATTATGCTTACAATTCAGAAGCCGTTTCAGTTGGGAATTTATTTTAATTAACTGAATGATTTATCATTATCTAATCACGGTGGTATTGTGTTACCAGTATGCAGATTTCTTTATTGTAAAACTTCACAGTGGAAATCTGCTTAGTTTACGCAGCCCCTGCGTGACGGTCTTTTTATTGTTTTAACATTATTCTAAATACGCTAATTTAGATCCGTACTACGTGAAGAGGAAAAACTACAATAGAAATTGTAGATAACAAAAACCTTTTTATTACATTTATAATAACAAACGACCCCAAGGTTTTCAAGAATTTGCTTAATCTTATTAAAGTATTTTAATTGATTTTATCTAGCTCATTGTGTCTCAGACAAAATATCGTTGCGCAGAAAGTATTTTGTCAAGATTTAAAAAAAGGTTTACACTAAAAGATCAGCCAATATTTTGCGAAAAACTTCGTACGAATGTTCTGTATATTTGATACATCAAAAAGTATTAAATGAATTAAAAAGCGTCACTTGTTTCATCGCCGAAAAGTTATTATTCAGTTTAAAACCTTATTATAAGGAAGTTTAAGCTGAACTTTTTAAATATTCAATGTTCTTTTTAAAGTAACAAAACTTTCTTAAAACAGGCTTAATTCGGCTTAGGCTAAAAGTTTTACTAAGTAGATGATTTTAAAACTAAAACTTTCAATTAACACAATATACCTTAAATGAAATCTATTAAAGTAAAATTAAAATGAACTGCAGAGTTAAAAAGAACTCTCTCATTTAAAACAATTCATTGGTGTATAAAACTAAATTAAATTATTATTTAGATCTATATATCTATAAATATTATGAGTCTAAACTCTTTATATAGATTCATTATTACGATTACGATTTTTAGGCGTTGCCGGTTCCATCTTGATCTTTTAGTATTTAATTTCTGAAGAAGCTTAAGAAACTATCTGAATTTCCAATAAATAATGATAAACGTCTTGCAAATTAAGGTTTCTTTTTAAAGTAACATATCTATATAAAATTTTATTTTTAATTTTGTATAAATAAAGTTTCCGTATCGGTAAATTGAAATAATGCAATAGCAAATGTGTTAAGTAAGCAATTACATCAAAATAGAAGTCTGTGAGCGTGTTCCCCCTCGCGTGAGCGTCTTTGAGCGGAAATAATCTAGATTAATACATGAAAATAGTTCACTCGCAAAGGTCTTTAATAGTACTCTTTTATGTATGCCTGGGTAGGTATGGCGAAGTTAAAAGTAAACGTTAACGAAAATACAGTTTCCTAAATGTAGCATAAGTCTTGATCATACCTTGATATATACGGTAAATGGATTTAAGAAACAACGACTCCCATTATTCTAAAATGTTTTGGGTTAAAATATTATTTATTTATTCTTACAATAATCGCATTTCGCGACTGGGGCGATTTAGCGACGAATCAGTTAAATTCCTATAATCACTTTATAATATTTACGTAAGTATGCTCATTTCTGCAAATATTTTCACTATTGTCCTACATTATAATTTTTTGAAAATGTTATGTTTCAAGTAGTTTAATACTCAGCCTGTATACTCGTGTAGTAATTCAGTCAAAGCGTATAGAAGGTCTATGTATAGATAGCAGTAAGTAAGTATATATTTCATAGTAAGTCTACTGTTACAGTGTTGGCAGTAGGATTCTCGGGTAAGTGTGAGTCAGTCGTGAATGGCAAATTCGTAACCTCGTCAAAACTACTTCTTCTCGTCTAATTAGCCTTTTTGTTGGAAGGCCATTCACCAAGTATATGTTTCACTTCTCGAAGTTTGTTATCATCAGTTGTGGCAAACCAAGATTTCTGCCGTGAACTGAATATCATATGTTTTGCTTTGGCTTGAATATCTTGATGTGTGTAGTATGTGTTGTAAGTTTTTTTCTGAGTAGCTGATTTGGCGAGTTGGTCTACTTGCGTGCTTTGTCTAATGTCTGTATGTCCTGGTAACCAGTATATAGTTATACTTTTGTTTAATGTCTGGATTATGTGTAATATGTACGAGATGAGTGGATGTGAACTATATATGTTTTTTAATGGATTTAATGAGCTAACAAAGTCAGTGCAAATTATTATTTCCGTGTTCGTAGTTTCAGGGGGTTAAAATATAATTCAATGTACACCAGTTAGGATTTTTCTTATTAATAGCATTCTAGAGCCCTCATAACCCATGACACTAGGTACTTTTACATTAATATATATATTTGTTATCCTATTAGCAGATTTCCCTTAACGGAAATCAGCTATTGAGGTCGTACTCATGACGCGAGTTTCGAAAAATTTCTTCAAATGTCCATCGATTCTACCCAGGAGATGATGGAAATGAGGTCCGTTCAAAATTAAATATATATATATATATATATATATATATATATATATATATATATATGTCTGTTAACGCTCTAGCGGTCGCAATTTTCGTTTGATCGTTACCAAACTCGGTATTTAAACGTTTTATGCAAAAACAAAGATCAAGTTTGTTAATGGCTGAAATCTGATAAGTGGGAGGGGTGGTTTAAAGTGGAGGATTTTTTAAAATTAAAAATATCTCCGTTACTATACGTCGGATCGAAAAATTATATAGAACCAATCTTATTACAAATTTAATTTACTATAAATAATGTTATATACATTTATTCTGTATCTTGAATATTAACCGAGATATTTGCATTTTTCTGTTTTCAGCTAGTGAGATGAGATCGGCTAACTTCTAGGGGTCTAGTCGTGAGTTTCCGTCAAGAGCTAGTTCGGGCCGTTCCCGTAATTGTTTGACTCTCTATTCTGAAATTTCTCTATTCTAAAACTTCACGTGGGAAATCTGCTTAGTTTACGCAGCCCCTGCGTGACGGGCTTTTTTTTTTAAAGTGTAATTTTTGGAACCACCAACCCAAAACGTAAAACAGAATATTTATTGAATGCCTTGGCTTTCGTTGTAAAGAGTGATACGCCACTTTTTTTGCCATTGTTATATATTGTCATTATTTTGAGTTGATTCAATGATAAGAATAGTTACAATTTTTTAACCAATTTAAAAAAAAATGCAATATAAGAACCAACGCATCGCTTTTAAAATAACGTAAATTAGACAAGAAATTTCTCTGTGATCTCTGGATACGGGTTGTGATATTTCTTCTGAGTAACTGGATATATGTTTCTGCTAGCCAAATAAATTTGGCTCCCACAGCAGAATTGTAATCTAAGCCTTTTGTATCAATCGACTGAAGACTGTAGAATCCAATCCGAATGTTATGCCGCTCAGAGAACGGAGTTAAATCCAGGTGGTTAAATCAAGCAGGAAGATTGGCTTTGGTTTAGTGGTCGGGACCGAGATCAAACAAGCACAGATGATTTCACCCCAGCATCCAGCCACTGTTACTTACCTCAACACTCCAATATATTAGTCTCAGTGATCAAGGTAATTTGATCACTTGTAGGATTTAATTATGATCATGTTAGATATGAGAATCACTAATTAAAAACCTCTGTACTGAACATATTTTTACATTTTGTATCTGGTCTTTAAGAGTAATAAACTTGAGGAGTGCCTGCATTCGTCCATTAGCCCTCCGTCGGGCGCGTGATCTCTCAGATACACAGTTTCTAGTTCAAAAAAACTTGTACAAGAAAATATTGACAGTGACAACAGCAGACGTTTACCAACCGAACTAAGGACGAAATTTGAAGAGTACTGAGACTCTTTGGACCATACATTGAACGCAAGTACAAAACCAGCATAAAAAAAGATCATTCCGCTACAATGAACAAAAGAAAATGATGTGAAACATGCGAAACTAAAAAGAAATGTAGGTTTACTAAATACTCTTGTGAGAATTGCAAAACCAAAAATTGTTTACGACATACTTCCATGCTTTGTCCTAATTGTAATACAGCTCTGCAAAAGAAATAATAATTAAACTGTTATTTGAAAAGGATTTGTACATTAAAATTTAGATGATTTTTAATAAGTCTTATCTAAAAGTGATTTCGTGCTACTTGTTTTTGAATGAAGTTATATTTTCTGTTATGGTTTCTAATCACACACTGAACATTTTAGTGCAAAATTAAAAAACTGTATTTCCGTAAAAACGGTTGAGGATGATCTCTGAGATACACGCGCCCGAAGACGTAATATTCTTGACGCGCACGACCGAGGGTTAGGTTATCCGCAATTAATTATAAAATAAGATTTAAAAGAATTTTGGGGTTAAACAAGAAAGCCAATTTTCACTCACCACTAATATTTATTTAAATAATATATATGACGAAATTCATTAAATAGTATTATTAAGAGACGATATTCATTAAATAACATCTTAAGTCCCACCCTGGCTAGAAGAGGGTGGTAACCTGTAGATAACCCGTCCCAATTAGCCTTAGTTGCAATAAGTGGACTTTAATAAATAATAATAATATTTATTTAATGTAATCACACACAAAACAACTCTCTTGCTTTGAACTTATCCAATATTATATGTATGCTATTCCCAGGTACAACAAAGGGGGGCATTTTTTACTTTAGCCACACCAATTGCTTTTTGATATTATTAATGATTTATCATACCACTTTTAGCAGATTTCCCTTAAGGGAAATCAGCTATTGAGATCCTACTCATGATGCGAGTTTCGAAAAATGTCTTCAAATGTCCATCGATCCTACCCAGGAGATGACGAAAATGAGGTCCGTTCAAATATATATATATATATATATATATATATATATATTTGTCTGTTAACGCTCTAGAGGTCGCAATTTTTGTTTGATCTGTACCAAACTCGGAATTTAATCGTTTTATGTAAAAAGAAAGATCAAGTTCGTTAATGGCTGAAATCGGATCAGTGGGAAGGGGGGATTTTTGAAAATTCAAAATATCTCCGTTATTATGCGTCGGATCGAAAAATTGTATAAAATAAATCTTATTGCAAATTACATTTACTATAAATATTGTTTTATACATTTATTCTGTATTTTGAATATTAACCGAGATATTTGCATTTGTATTCTGCGTGTGGTCACCAGTAGGCTATGATAGCGACTTTTTCACGCTGAGAGCTCTGGCGGGCCGTTTCCATAACTATTCGTCCCTCGTGAATAGGTTTAGAGGTTAGGTTAACTGTGCGTGATGGACTTTTTTAATAACATATGTCTATTTTAAAAGGAAAAAATATACATGATAGAGATTACCTACACGTTACCTACTAGATATTAAGTAACGATGAAGTTGTTGTGTTTTGTTTCTCCTCATAGTAACCCAATGAGGAGTTATTTATTTGAATACATATTCCATTGCCACATGGCATATTACATGTATGATTATGTTTAAATACATTATTATTTTAAAAAATATATACCTACGTTAATCAACCATCTAATCAAATATAATATATAAAACACGTAATAATATTAATAAAATAAAATATTAAAATAAGTAATATAATTACAAATATAATTAATAATTCAAGGGGTAAAAAAAATGCCAAAAAATAAATAGAGCCTATGTAAGTTAAGTATATTGAATTATGATTCCCATTCCTCCCAATCAACTTTACATTCTAATGTAATTATGGTAAATCCATATCTATACTTTTGATAAACTTTTTAAATTCTTTATTATATTTATTAAATAAAATATTAGGTGGTTCTGGCCAATTACCTCCTTTTAAGATTAGGTTCATTATTAAATTTGATCTATTTGGATTTAATGTTGAACAGCCATAAAGTATATGGGAGAACGTTTTTGCTGTCAGTGAGTCGCAAGTACATTTGTCATTGTCTTGAATTTTAAATCTTGTTAAATAATATCCTGTGTGTCCATGTTCCGTTGGACATTGTATGCATATGTGATGGCGACTCTTAATTGTATTGTAGTTGTTGTACAAAAATACAATATGTTACATACTAATGAATCTGATACAACCGAGTCGTTTTCTTAAATCAGTGGCATTTAAGGCATCTCGAATGTTCGGAATATCACATAAAACAGGGAAATGTAGACTTTAGACACTTTTCAGAAGAAGGAACAAAATTGAATATGGAACCAGAAGATCCCTTCTGGACTCAAACCTATAAAAGTTTGTTTACAGAAGGAGTTACAAAAACACGGATATATTTGGTTGTATTTTAAAAGCATGTATTGTATATTAAACTATCATTTTTGTTTACATTTCAAGCTTGCTAAATACTTTGAGGGGGATTTTCTATAAATGTTATATACATGTCTTTTTCTAAATTGAATATTAACCTCGATATTTCCTTATTTTAGTTTTCGGAAAACAGTAAACCCCCACTCCTACTCATGCCATATTAACAAAAAGCAGTTATATTATGAAGCAATTTATTTGAAGCATAAATACCAAATACTGTTCCTAATGAACTTCTACGTTTTGAGATAAATGTAAAAAGGTGATGCTCGTGGTAAATCTGCTTACTTAACGCAGAACCCTGCGTGACGGACTTTTTTTTAACAGATTTCTCTTAAGGGACGCTCTAGCGGTCGCAATGTTTGCTTGATCGTTACCAAACTCGATATTTGAACGTTTTATGTAAAAATAAACATCAAGTTCGTTAATGGATAAAATCGAACCAGTGGGAGGAGGACTTTAGAGGGGAGGATTTTCGAAAATTCGAAATATCTCTGTTACTATACGTCTGATCGAAAAATTCAATCATATTGCAAATTAAATTTACTATAAATATTGTTATATACATTTATTCTCTATCTTGAATATTAACCGAGATATTTACATTTTCCGTGCTTGCGGATAACGGACGAGATGAGATCGGCTAATTTCAGTTCTAGTCGTGAGTTTATGTTAGAAGCTAGTTCGGCCGTTTCCGTAACAGTTCGGCTCTCGTGAAATTTCCCTATTGTAAAAATTCACGTGGGAAATCTGCTTAGTTTACGCAGCCCCTGCGTGACGGACTTTTTTTTCTTGTTTTCGACATATACAGGCCCCACCGTCCAGCCAGTCAGGAATTATCATCAATACAGCGTTTTATTGAGACATAGAATCCCTGGTGTTCCGAACAGATGTTGAGTTGGGATGCAGTGTCCCATGATGTAGACGTTGTTCGTTTCGGCTGACGACGGGACCTCCGAATTGCAAATGACCCCGGCGTATCGAGCTATCCTTCAGATGGGACTCTTGATAGAACTCGACCCTTCAATCAAGCCATTCCAAGTGCGGCTCGAATTTTCAATCAACAATAGCAGGAATAATCAAGGCAGCAAGCAGCTTCTCCGTCAATCAATACTCAGATCCTCTGCAATATACATTACCGTCATTCCATGATCTGTTCTTGAAACTTAAGTAGGCAAACACCCAGTTGGGCATAGCAAATATATATTTATATATAATATATATATATATATATATATTTTGATATATATATATATATATATATATATATGTATATATATATCATTCCTATGATTGCAATTTTGACTACAGATTCTTATCGGTTCCATTTTGAAATCTCTCCAAACTTTCTTCGCACTAATAAAAAGAAAACAGTCAACGACTCGATTAGATATATTTCCCTTAATTATAACACTAAACATGCAGAATTTTTTTAGCAGATTTCCCTTAAGGCCGTACTCATCACGCGATTTTCGAAAAATTTCTTCAAATGTCCATCCCTCCTACCCAGGGGATGACGAAAATGAGTCCGTATCAGTCTGTTACCGCTCTAGCGGTCGAAATTTTTGTTTGATAGTTACCAAACTCGATATTTAAACGTTTTATGTAAAAGGACAGATCAAATTCGTTAATGGCTGAAATCGGTACTGTGGGAGGGGGGTTCAGAAAGGGAATTTTCGAAAATTCGAAATATCTCTGTTACTATGCGTCGGATTAAAAAAATCTATAAAACCAATCTTATTGTAAATTGGACGTACTATAATAATTATTATACACTTTTATTCTTCATCTTGAATATTAACCGAGAAATTTGCATATTTCAGTTTTCAGCCTTCAGCAAACCCCCACTTCTACTCATGTTACATAAACAATACTCTGTTATGTAATAAACCACATTATTCGTAGCTCAAATACCATAAATTGTTTTCAAGAGACCTTTATTTACCAATCCATTATAAATTACAGTACTAAATAAAGTAAATAGTTTTCAATAAAATTAAGATATTATATTCTGATATATTTCAGTAATTGTTTCTCTTTACTGTGAGAAGTTGGCACACCTGTGTTTCTACTTTTCAGGTGCTTCCTGTCTGGAGGTTTTTCATTATCGTTTGTATTTATTCACTTCATGTTCACGGTGCTATTGCGTTACCAGTATGTAGATTTATCTATTGTTAAATATCACAAGGGAAATCTGCTTAGTTTACGCAGCCCCTGCGTGACGGATTTTCTTATTTATTTCCTCTACATAGTAATCCTATGTGAAGGGATTTATATCTCTTCACATCCCATGCATATTTGCATTATGTAGGCATTTTGTCAAAACTTGTAACATAGTAATATGTAATCATGTGTAATATAGTTATATATTTGCATATTCAAATTTAAACCAATAGCGGCGAGATCAATTCCCGCCTGGGCAATAGGAATTTATTTAGTGATGGAATTCAATAAATAAAAATCCTTAGTCCCAACCTAAGTCCCAATTAGCCATAGTTGCAAAACGTGGACGGCATGTCATATTAACTTTAAGCTTTTATATCAGAACCACTTCGTTCCAAGGTTAAATAACAAATATGCGTTACTTTGAAATAATACTTTTTGAGACGCATACAAATTCGTCAATTAAAATGTTTCTTACTTTACTTGAAAATGTTTATTTGATTTATATCAACTCGATATATTATCCGTTTGGTACTCCCCTGTTGTCAGCCTTTAGTGAACCCCCCTCCCCCATTTTATATTCATTTATATAGAGTTAGTTACATTTATATAGAGAATACGTGGTGATATGTGATGACAAGTATTATACAAGCACTTGGGAATTGTATTTACTTTAAGCGGCGCTTTTTGACGAACTTTTTATAGCCAGGGTTGTACTAAGAGTTTTATGGATATTCACATAAAATAAGTACAAATATAAACGCGGTTTGAAAAATATAAAAGTCCGACACGCAGGGGCTGCGTAAACCAAGAAGATTTCCCACGTGCGCCGCGTATTTGCATTTAACTCAAAACGTAAAAGTTGAATGAGAACAATATTTGGTATTTAGGCTTCAAATAATGCGCTTCATAATATAACACCTTACTGTCAATATGAAATTAGTAGGAGTGGGGGTTTACTGAAGACAGAAAACTAAAAAATGCAAATATCTCGGTTAATAATCAAGATATAGCACAAATGTACATAACAACATTTATCGGACATTACATTGGCAGTAGCTGGCCTTATAGTAACGGAGATAGTTCGAATTTTCGGAATTCCCTCACTAAACCATTCCCCCCCCCCCTCACACTGGTTAGATTTCAGCCATTAACGAACTTAATCTTTCTTTTTATATAAAACGATTAAATACCAAGTTTGGTAACGATTAAACAAAAATTGCGACCGTAGCTGACAAATATATATATATATTATTTGGAACGGACCTTAAGGTGAATAAGCTAAACAGAAGGACTGGACTGTCTTTGTTAATCAGAGGTAAGCAGGTTTCCCACCTACTTTATCTATGCTAACCTCCTTCCATGTGACACTGGTAAATAAATCTTCTTTTTTTTTTTTTTTTTTTTTTTTTTTTTAATTTATCGGAAAAAAATTCATAATTTTTGGTGATCGCCCCGAGGGAAAAATAAAGTATCAAATTCAAGTTTTGGCGGAATGGAATCCAATGGAAGACTCCTATCCCCTTATAGAAAATACTTGACTGCTCTCCCTCCCCCGTCACTGGGGGCTGATAGAGCGAAAAGAGTGGAATGCCGCCCCCGTACCGTTCAAATGGGTTTTTGTGGCGGCCAAGTGAAAATATCCCTCTGAGAACAATTTATATTACGATCAGGTCCCCGGGACCCCCAAACTTCGTATCCATTCTTCTCTCTCTCTCCCTCTCTCTCTCTCTCTCTCTCTCTCTCTCTCTCTCTCTCTCTCTCTCTCTCTCTCTCTCTCTCTCTCACACACACACACACACACACACACACACACACACAAACACACTCTCTCTCTTTCTATCTCTCTTACACGCACACGAAGTCATTATCACTCGCTTCTCCTAAAATACAAGAGCATATTTTGTAAAGTTTCACAACGGATTAAAGCTGCCGATGAAAGAAGATGAGCTTCAAAGGGCTAAAATATTGGACTTTTCCCACCATTCTGTCCTTCCTCCTAACAAAACCTTCCTCATTTAGCAGATGTCCTCTATACTGGAAAACAGCTGTTGAGGTTGTACTCATGACACGATTTTCAATCTAGGAGATGACGAAAACGAGGTTCTACTCCTACATATATATTGTTGCGAAAACTACGTACATGTAAAATTAAACAGAGTTAATCACATATTTTAAAAAGTGCGAAGTAGATGAAAGGAGCCGACCGATGGAAAGACCATTGGCGCCGGAAGTGTCTCGACTAGTTCAAATTTTGAAATGACCATTAAAAAAATCTTAGGATGACGAACTGAGTCATTGAAAAGTGTCTCTTTTTTTAATTAAATCACATGAATATAAGATATTTTAAATAAAATGATCTTGTTAGCAAAATTATTAACGATTAATGATATGTAATTTGTTTGGACTCATTAAATAAATTCCTTAGCCCCACCCTGGCTTGAAACGGGTGGTTCCCTGTAGATAACCCGTCCCAATTAGCCAAAGTAGCATAAAGTGGACGTAAATAAATAAGTGTTGTGCAATTTTCTTCCTCTCGAGAAAGTAGAGAATCCAGTATATACCTTTATTCCCAGGAATTAAATACAAAGAAGTCCAAGGACCTGTTTTCGACAGGTATGCCACTTCTACATAGAAGCGCATATTTTGTAAAGTTTCACAACGGAATAAAGCTGCAGATGAAAGTAGATGAGCTTCAAAGGGCTAAAATATTGGACAAACTAAAATATCCTTACAAACCCTTCCTCATTTAGCACATGTTCTCTATACTAGAAAACAGGTCTTCCTCAAAAAGGCCAATTAGAAGAGAAGAAGTAGTTTTAAACGAGGTTGAGAATTGGCCATTCACGATTAACTCACACTTACCTACTTACTGGAGAAGGCGAACCCTTCTGCCAACACTGTAACTGTAGACTTACTATAAAACATATACTTACTGACTACTATCTAAGGATTCGCATAGACCTACGATACACTTTGACTGAATTACTACATGACTGTAGCCCGTATATAGACCGCGTATTACAATACTTGAAACAAAACAACATTTTCAAAAAATTATAATGTAGGGCAATATTGAAAATATTTGCAAATATTCGTCGCTAAAACGCCCCAGTTGCGAAATGCGATTATTGTACGAATAAATAAATATAACATCTACATTGACCTCAACTTCTAAATCCATCGTAAGTCCTATGCAAGCCTCCTCAAATGGGAATGGTTGAAAAAAAGTTGAGAGCCCCTGAAGAGATACTAAAAGAGAAGAAACTAGCAGGGTAGATTAATAAATACATTAGAAATAAAGTGATTTAAAATTATAGCCCAAAATGTACTTTCTGCACTCAACTCGTTAATTTACTTTCTGCATGCATTGATTGAAATAAGTGCTATTGATCAATTTATTCAGTATTAAAGAAGACGATGAAGTACTATTTTTTAAAGTACAAAAGACAATTTTTTTTGTCGGTCTACTTGGGCAACAAAAACTAAATTTATAAACCCCGAATGCCTAACAATTCAGCTGAGGCAAACGGTATTTTTGTTATTCTAGACCTTAGAAATTGGGGAACCCCGAAATGACCAGAATTCCATGGGAGGAGGGAAATTCCTGAAAACGTCATATTGGCAGCTTGAGAATTCCTGTAGCTCTGCTGGCAGCGACATGCCCAAGAGGGAATGGCAGGTATGGGGCTTGTCCATGTGAATCCAACCCCACTGGTAGACAGTTGTTTCATGGAATTTAAATTGTATAACCGATAGCTCTTACAATGTACCATAAACATAGCCTAACAAAACTATTGCCAAAAACTACAATATTTATTTATTTAGGGCTTCCCAGCAATGGTGATGTTGCTCAAAACAAAAGCTTTATAATTTAAAAACACAAAAAAAAAAAAACGAAATTTCACAAAACAGAATGAAAACACAAAAACAGAAATGGAGAACAAATAGAAACGGAGCACACAACAGGAATGGAATACAAAAAAAAAGAAATAGACCACAAAAGCTTAAATTCTAAACAAAACTGGAAAGAAATACAGAAATGGAAATGGAACTCAGAAGCAGAAATGGAGCTGACTAAAAAGAACAAAATGCATATCAATAATACAAACAAAGATAAAATTCAAAACTATGTACATAACAGGAAATCTTAACATTGAGTCACGTTGGACAATAGCGATATCATTCATAATATATTTAAATAATGGAAAAATAAATAAATCAATAATTGAAATAAAATAGGTATCTAAAATGAGTAAAAGAAATTTTAAAAAATTAAGGTTAAAATAAAATAAAATGATGTTGCAGGAGACTATTTACATAAAACACTATACCTACCTATTACATACTGGAGTGGTTGGACTCACTCTCACACACACACACACACACACACACACACACACACACACACACACACACACACAAAGACACACATTTATAAGGAAATTATAAAATGCAAATGTTAATTGTGAATGTAGTATATTAGTTAATTCTTTGTGTATATGTTTATGTCTTTCAGATGTTGTAGTATAGTGGGCATGTATGGACTACCTTCAGTGAGTAACTCATGTAGGTCGTGGGGTATCTGTAAATGATCTCGTCTCTTGCAGTCTGTCAGTATGTGTTTTATTGTAAGAGTCAAATTGCATTTGGGCTGCTCCCCTTTTTTCCATTAAATAGCTATGAGAAAGGAAGAAGTGGCCTATGTGGAGCCTTGTTAAAATCACTTACTCCTTCCGGGAATATGTTACAATTTTATTTGTCCGTGTGAATACTGTCGTTTTAATTTGTCGTAGTTTATTGTCTGTTTGTAGCCATTTTTGTTCCCAATCGTGCAGTACGTAAGTTATTGTTGAATGTACTAAATCATCTATGGTCAGTTCAT
Source organism: Riptortus pedestris (assembly GCA_019009955.1). NCBI lineage: Eukaryota > Metazoa > Arthropoda > Insecta > Hemiptera > Alydidae > Riptortus > Riptortus pedestris. Next base: position 120,711,954 of record CM032231.1, read on the forward strand.
GTGTGTCTACTTCAAGTTTCTGAGTATCTAATTTAGCTTGCTCATCGGCTTCAGTACTTTGTCCAATATTTTGGTGTCCTGGTTGCCATACTAGTGTAAAGTTGTTTTGAAGCTGTATAATTTTTTTCTAAAATGTGGGTTATGATAGGGTGAGTTCTGTAAATATTCTACAAGGAGAATAAAGAACTTAAGGAATCTGTGAATAAGTATATTTGAGAATTTTGAGCATTGTGAAATTTTGAAAGGGCAATATTTATGGCTTGTAACTCAGCTGTAATTAAAACTGCAATAACAAAAATAACGTTTCAGTACCATTAAATCACAGCATGTGGAGTGACTGTATGTACTTCGTCTTAAAAATTAAATATAACACTCTGAAATATTTATGCTGGAAAACGATTTTTACTTCCTTATAAGAAGGAAAGGAAGTATTGTAACTTCGAAATGTTTTTTTCACCATTCTACGATGTAATCACCTGTTTTACACACCGTGCGGTCCGAAAGCTACACTTCTCCGCCCTAGGGCCGAAAATGAATATTTCGCCCTAGGGCCGCAAATTCAGCTGTTTATTATTTTAATTCATTCATTTCATTATATACATTATATTAGTTTGTTTTGCTCGTATTATTGTTTAGTTATTTAGTAATTATAGCTAATAATATATCAGAACCTATAAATAAAAATAGACAAAGAAATTGGAAGTTTCTAGCAAACTGTTTAGTAAAGTGAATGAGTCATCGACTTCGACATCAAATATCGATTTTGGAACTATTGAATATGAAAATCAGTCTCTCTTTACAATTGATGATTTATTTGAAGATTGTCAAGAGGATCTTTTAATCAGAAACAATCCAACTACGAGTAAAATTGTGAATGTGTCAAACAAAAAACAAGTAATAGAATCTTCAAAGGGTATTATGTTTTCAAACAACCAAAATTGTACTTTTAACATTTCTATAAATCAAAAATAAACGAACTAACTTTTTTTAGCATTTTGAAATATATCAGTTGTATTAAATGAAACACACATATGTTCATCTCTCTTTATTAACTTACATAATAACATAACGTAAAACAATCCATACATTAAACATTCATCATTTCCCCATAACCATAACATAACCTAACAAAGAGATACACTTAACCAAAAGAAAATCTTATTTTCGATTAATGTTATATCGTATTAATATTTATTGTAGTATGGTGAAAAATAGCGTTCGTGCCTCGGGCCAAAGTGCTTTTGCCGGCCCTTGAAATTTTCATGACCTCGACTACGTCTCGGTCAAAAAATATCTCGGGTCGGCAAACGCCCACTTTCGGCCCTTGGTACGAAATATACTATTTCGTATTTCGACGGCATTTTCCGCCCTTTGACCCTCCCTGAGCCAGTTTCGATTAGTTTTGGCTTGACATCTATACGTATTTCTCACAACTCAAATAAAAGTCCGTCATGCATGAGCAGCGTAAATTAAAAGGATTTTCCACGTGATAGCTAGTCACACTCAAATCCCATCTCACGAAATATTCTCTATTTCTAAGAAAAAATCCGACGAGTAGAAATGACACGAGTACAACCTCAATTGCTGTTTTCTCATAAGGAAAATCTGCTAAAAAAAGGAGCTTTAGGATTTTTAAGTTTCGTATTTGGGTTTTAGCAGATTTCCTTTGAGAGAAATCAGCTATTGAGGTCGTACTCATGACGCGATTTTTGAAAACTTTCCTCAAATCCACATCGATCCTACCCAGGGAATGACGAAACGTCCGTCACGCAGGGGCTGCGTAAACTAAGCAGATTTCCCTTACTAAGTGTAGTAATAGATAAATCTACATACTAGTAACACAACACCAACGTGAATAAATACAAACGGAAATAAGAAATGTTTTAGACAACTTCAATAACCTGATGACGAGAAGCGTTTGAAATGTAAACCAACGGGTCTGCCAGCCTCACACCCGATATAAAATCAATTACTAAAATATATCTGACTATAACATATTACATACATTGAAAAATATTTACTATAGCTAGTACTGTTATTAATAACGACCCACAATAATTGTTATCTGAATGAATCAAAGTTTGTTAGTCGAACCTTAAGAGGGGGGGGGGAGGTTACCAGGACATATTTGCATGTATCTCGTCTAATACTACGAAGGTCTCTTGAATTCAATATATGTCATATAAGCTTCGAATAATGTGGTTTATTATATAATAGAGTATTGTATATGTAACATGAGTAGAAATGAGGGTTAGCTGAAGGCTGAATAATGAAAAACGCAAATATCTCGGTTAATATATATGCAGGTATATTCAAGATAGAGAATAAATGTGCATAACAATAATGAAAGTAGATAGATGAAATAGTAAATTGAATTTGCAATAAGATTGTTTCTGTAGACTTCCGACGAATAGTAACGGAGATATTTCGAATTTTCGAAAATCCTCTCCTTCAAACCACCCCTCCCCCTGGTCCGATATCAACCGTTAACGAACTTGATCTTTCTTGGATATTTATATATACAGTTTTGAACGGACTCATTTTCGTCATCTCCTAGGTAGGATCGATGGACATTTGAAGAAAAATTTCGAAAAACATGTCATGACTACGACCTCAAAAACTGATTTCCCTTAAGTGAAATCTGCTAAAATGAGGTCCGTTCAAAATTATATGTATATATATATATATATATATATATATATATATATATATATATATATTTGTCTGTTAACGCTCTAGTGGTCGTAATTTTTGTTTGTTCGCTACCAAACTCCATATTTACTCGTTTCATGCAAAACGAAAGATCATGTTCTGTATTAGTAGTGCCTATCATTAGTCAGCTATAGGCTTTCGAAGAACTCTGTCATGGAATTGTTTCATACGATCTTCGTTGTTTTGAATGGAATTTTCTTCGTGACGCCTTTACTGGTGGATGGTCTGATGAAGAATTATATTACAGAATATATTACATGTTCTCTGTCAGTTTCTTGTTCGTTCTCATGGGATTCTGGATCAATTACCACCTGTAGATACAAGATTATCCAAGTAATAACAAATTTCTTTTGATACTCTCAGTATTGTTAAAATGACTTGATGTTTGGAGTTTATGTTGTGATATATAGTGATAACAAGGAGCGGCCATTGGCCATTACTGTTCTGGGCCCATTGTATCCGGCTTGTTCTGAGGCCGGCTAAAGTGAAATGTACTTAAAGTGTGGACCTTTCTGTTCTCCAGCGGAGGCTGTTAATACTCCCACGGCAGACCTACTGTTGGCCCTTTTGTCTGGGGCTGCCCCACTACGGGAATAATGGGCTGAAAGTAATTGGGGTCCTTAATTGAGTTAGAGGCACCTTAGAAAGTCATCGATCCAGGGAGCCCTCAAGGTATCCAACTCAGTAACATCTTCCAACCTCATCAAAACATCAACGTATTCTAAATCGTCGTCTCTAACTGCAAGTAACGTATGAAGCGATCTTATATCTCATAAGAATGTAAATGTGATACCTCCGTAATATGCTGGATGGTAGAGGAACCAATTGATAAGGATCAATAAAAATGCCTTGTCCTCTACTGATTTTAATTGTATGCAGAGTGCACTTTCGGAGTCAGCGCTCCATCGTCAGTGCCTGATTATTGCTGTGTAGCCTGGACAACAACCGCCGGGCGACTCCCCGGTCAACGATGGAGCGCTGCCTCCGAAAGTACACTCAGCATACAATTGAAAACAGTAGAGGACAAGGCCTTTTTATAGATCCTTATAAAGTAAATGTAGTATTAGGTAAAATTTAAATTCGAGAGTTGTATCTAATCACTTCGACTTCTTTAGGAAAGTACTTTATTAATCCATAATATATCAATGTTATAAATATCAAATCATAAACAAATGGCAATGAGAATGGATGGAAGTAAACAACCACCTCGGCTGGATCAAAAGTACTATTAAGGAGTGGCCATCGAGCCATAGGAGTACTAGACGGGAGGAAGTTGTTCTTGCCAGACTCAGGATCGGCCACACATACCTGACACACAGACACTTAATGACAAGGACCGATAACCCCATATGCAAATACTGCAACAAACACCTTACGATAAAACACATACTGACAGACTCCATCCAACGAAAAAACCACACATGCCCTACTATTAACTGACAGCAGCCAATATATTCCACAAATACTCACATATATAAAACATATAAACATTTACAAATAAATATTGTATAATATAGAATAGGTCTACAGCATACTTAAAAAGATTTAAAAGGGTTAACTTTTATTATATTCATTTAGACAAAGCCCGGATATGAGAAACACTCAGATATTTAAGCAATATTTTCCATATAAATAAAGTGCAACCAAGGTGTACATGAAGGAATAAATATATTATTCTAGCTACCAATCACCATCGATGTGGGGGACAAACCAAAGAAAAATTTTAAAAAAATATTATATTGCCCTCTCATATTTTTCTTTTTTTTGTAGCTTTTGCTAAATTATTTCCAAATGTTGCTACCCTTAATTTTGAAACATCAAGTTTTAGTTCGTTAAAATGTGAACAATTCTCTTGCTTGCTTAGTGATTTCCTGTCTTCGGAGTTAAACTCACCTTTATTATTAAAAAAATACTTTAAATTTTAATAATAAATATAAAAGCTTATTTCATTTTGGCAATTTATTTATTTTTCCGTGGGGGGGGCTCATTCCCATTTCTACGTACGCCCAATACATCGAAACAAAAAAGGCCGTCACAGAAGGGCTGCATAAACTATGTAGATTTCCCACCTGCAAACTTGTGATCTCATCTCCACCACATATTCTATATTTATATCTAAAGAACCGATGCGTAGAAGTGGGGGGGGGGGGGTTAGTAACGGCAGAAAACAAGTAAGTACGAATTACGCGCTTAATAAATGAGTTACGAAAATATATTAACTAGATTGGTTCTATGACATTTTATTACAGTACTCATAATAAGTGAAATATTTTGAATTTTCGAATCCCCCTCTCTCTGAAAATTGAATACGATTTTAATCACAGAGAGAGGTACACAACTAGATGGTGCATCAGTCTTAAATATGATATTTCAACGTTCTAAGGCTGGTCGTTTTAATTTGTCGTAGGTTATTTTCTGTTTGTAGCCATTTTTCTTACCAATCCTGTAGTACGTAAGTTATTGTTGAATGTACTAAATCATCTACGGTCAGTTCATTTGTGTCTACTTCAAGTTTCTGAGTATCTAATTTAGTTTGCTCATCGGCTTCAGTACTTTGTCCAATATTTTGGTGTCCTGGTAGCCATACTAGTGTAATGTTGTTTTGAAGATGTATAATTTTTTCTTTTGTATTTGGATAATTTATTATTATTAAACTGCGTCAATATCCTCTGAAGAAGTAAAATAAGTCAATCCAATCCAAATCACGGGTAGGAATCTACAGTACTCTAAAAGTGTGGTATACTCTTTTAGTGATGACCCATTCGATGAAATAAATTTGTGGTGTTCATTGGAATCCTGAGCCATCTGTTCCTCGCAGAATTTTTTTTTTCCAAATTCCTGAAGTATAGAGGCAGAGGGAAGGTTCATTTGGTTATTCTATTCATAACACTAATTTTAATTATTCAACAATTGTTACACGAGTACAGTGAGTTGATCAATTATTATTACAATTAATATATTTGAGGATGATGTGATTCTAGCTCCCTCAGAGTTTTCTATGAAACTCTAAGAGCTTATATTAAAATCTCACAGAAAGTCCTGAATAAGTCGGAAGTATGTTTAGTGAAACGTTAGATAAAAACATGAACACACGGTCAATATCCTAAGACCTTACTAGTCATGATAAGGACTCTGGACGTTTGCGAGTGTATCAGTCAATTATCATTATGTTTATGCAAAGCTTTAACTTTATGCATTGGCCATTAAACATTCAAGACGACTCATCATTGCTTGAAGATAACCGCAACTAATTTAGTAGTTCCAGTTTCTACATAACGAGCTTTCTCCTGACGGAATACCAGCTCTCGTATTGTTAAATTTTACTACACTGTAAAACAGTGATTACAAAAATATAATTTGTGCTATTTGGCGATTGTAAATTTGTTCAGTAGATTAGCTGAGTAAATTGTCTTGCAAACGAACAATTAAGATGCAAGACACGATTAGCAGGAGGCAGTAAATACTGTTTGACAACTTGGTATTATACAGCTTCAGATTAGCTAAACTGAAATCTACTGATAAGCCGCCATAGCTTTACGGTTCTGATTGCTTGAGAGTTGTTAAACTTCCTCTGCCAACCCTATTATACAATACTACCCAATATTAGCTGTTGAGCACGCAATTTTTTGAGTTTGATCTATGACCAACAACGTTGAGTAACTTCGGTGATTTTCTCGACATTACTCCAAGATAACCACTGAAGATTTCATTGTTGGTCCGTTCCATAAAACCTTCAATGCTTTCTCGTTACTAAATATAGATTGGGAATACAGTATCGGTAAAGAATCTCGTAATTAGTACTGTGTTAATATGAATTCACTGAGACAAATCAACTTAAAACTAACCTATTCAAACCTTGGAGGATAATAAGAGTGACTGAATATTCTGACGTAGTGTAACATTTTTTAATAATAATTAGACCAAAAGAAACAGCGTGTCAGAAAACGCGACAGGATGCGAAATACTTGGGTGATAAGAAACACACAGAACCGCTACAGCAAAAGTAAAAAGTACGTCACGCAGGGGCAGCGTAAACTAAGCAGATTTCCCACGTGAAGTTTTAGAACAGAGAAATTTCAAGAGAACCGAACAGTTACTGAAACGGCCGAACTAGCTACCCGGAAACTCACGATTGCAACCAAAGTTAGCCGATCTCATCATGTCGGTTACGCTCAATAAAATGGAAATATCTCAGTTAATATTCAAGATAGAGAATAAATGTATATACAATATTTATAGTAACTTTAATTTTCAATAAGACTGGTTCTTTACATTTTTTTTCAATCCGACGTATGGTAACGGAGAAATTTCGAAAATCCCACCTCTAACCCCCGCTTCCATTGGTCCGATTTCAGCCATTAACGAACTTGATCTGTCTTTTTACATAATATGTTTATATATCGAGTTTGGTAACGATCAAACAAAAATTACGACCGCTAGAGCGACAACAGACAAATATATATATATATATATGTATATATATATATATATATATATATATATATACATATATATATAATTTTGAACGGACCTCATTTTCGTCATTTACTGGGTAGGACAATTGAAGAATTTTTTCGAAAATCTCGTCATGAGTACAACCTCAATAGCTGATTTACCTTAAGGGGAATCTGCTAAAATTAACCCTAATTTATATATTAAATTCTTATTATGTATCACTAGAAGGCGTAGAGCCAAATTTTTCAAGACTATTTCATAATCTCTCTCCAGTTTACTAAAAGTCTGTTCTACACGTTTCGCGCATTCTGTAGCCCCCATTCAGAAACTAACTCGTGGATAAAGTTCGCCAAAGGCATTCAAAAGACACTGTGCCTCTAGACCTCCTTCTTCTATCGAAATAGGACGAAAAATGTCAATTAAAACTACTTTCAGTTACTTAAAACATGTACGTACAGTTTTATAAACTTATTTAATTACAAATAATTTACTGACTAATAATATTCATTTATTCTGCGTCAAATGCATATTTAATGTAGAATAAATCTTAATAAGAGCTGTATTTTTGAATCGGATTAATCACCTACTTGAACTGCTCAATATTTTAATATTACATATTAATATATGTATTTGCACGTTGAGTGAGGACTTTTAAAAATACAATTTCGAATATTTTTAATTGGAAAGACATTTTTTTTTTTTTTTTTTTTTAGCCTTTTCGTTTAGGTATGTAGTTTTAGCAGATTTATCAGAAGGGATTTCGTCTTGAGATAAATGCAAATACGAGGTCAGTCCTTGCATGACGGACTTTTTCATCGTGGCTACATTTAATGTGAAAGACAACGTCAAACACTGTTCTTGGTCATCAAGACACCGAATGTCTCCAAATCGTTTTATCACAATTAATTCTCAAGATTTAAGGAAAACCTAGGACCGTTTACTGTGTTATTGGTCAGTTACAAATTAGTTATGGGGACAAAAACTTTAAAGCAAGATCCAAAATATCTTAATATCATTTTAGCAGATTTCCCTTGGAAAGCAAAAAATCACCAATTTTAGTTTTCCATAAAAAACAACGCCAAAAACCCTTCTACATTAAGAATTCTAATATAGCCTACAGTTTATGTCGGGATACCATCTATCTAATCTATCTATGTAATTTCCAAATAAAGCCAAAATGTATGATATTGATGATCTGTATATAGGTAGCGTGTTTTTTAAGTAAGTACCGTTTTGAAATTTAAAAAGTCCGTCACGCAGGGGCTGCGTAAACTAAGCAGATTTCCCGCGTGAAGTTTTACAATAGAGAAATCTGCCTAATAACAACTGTAGTAGTAAGAAACCTCTAAACCTAAAACATTATTTAGGGCGTAATAACCCAGTAGTTTCTAGCCCCAAAAAACAGTTAACCTAACCTCTAAACCTATTCACGAGGAACGAATAGTTATGGAAACGGCCACCAGAGCTCTCGGCGGAAAGTCCGAACATAGCCTACTGGTGACCACACGCAGAATACAAATGCAAATATCTCGGTTAATATTCAAGATAGAGAATAAATGTATATAACAATATTTATAGTAAATGTAATTTGCAATATGATTGATTCTGTACAATTTTTCGGTCCGACGTATAGTAACGGAAATATTTCGAATTTTCGAAAATCCTCCCCTCTATACCCCCCTCCCACTGGTCCGATTTCAGCCGTTAACGAACTTGATCTTTCTTTTTACATAAAACGACTAAATATCGAGTTTGGTAACGATCTAACAAAAATTGCGACCGCTAGAGCGGTAACAGACAAATATATATATATATATATATATATACAGTTTTGAACGGACATCATTTTCGTCATCTCCTGGGTAGGATCGATGGGCATTTGAAGAAAAATTTCGAAAATTCCGTCATGAGTACAACCTCAATAGCTGATTTCCCTTAAGGGAAATCTGCTAAAAATACGTGCAATGATGCAGTGGTTAACAAGTCAGGCGGCAGACTTCTATGAGGAGGGTATTCATAAAATGGTACAACGTGATGACAAGTGCCTCAATAGTGAAGGAAATTATGTAGAAAAGTAGATTAAGGTACAGGCTTTCATGTAAAAATAAAATTATTGAGATATCTTTGCACGTATTTTTTTTTAATTTCAAAACGGTACTTACTTAAAAAACTCGCCACGTATAAATGTGTGTGTGTATATATATATATATATATATATATATATATATATATATATATATATATATGTGTGTGTGTGTGTGTGTGTGTGTGTGTGTGTGTGTGTGTGTGAGAGAGAGAGAGAGTGAGTGAGTCAGTCTGTAAGAAGAGCGAGAGAGATATTTATTATGAACTCCTAAAGGCATAATGAAATATCCAACTTGTCCTGAAAAGTATATGCACTTTAAAATTAAAATTTAAAAAAAAAAAAAAAAAAAAAGAATATTTAAATATAAGATTGCCAAGTGCAATTGAGAAATTTATTTATTTGATGGGCAAAATAAATTTTAATGCAGTCATATATTTTACTCCGAGAGCAATTCGAACTAAGAAAAAGGGTCAATAACTGGGACTTTAAGAAGAATTGTGACTGCTTGCTCAAAGCACAAATCTTCTTAATTAACTTAGGGTGGAAACTGGCTTTCTTGGAAAAGCTCCCAACATTTAAAATGAAAATTTGAGTCTTGCAAAACGGACCCCATTCTTAATGATGCCCTAATTGTTCAGCAAATATAATCGAGATTTACTTCACTTTGCGTTGCCTCTCAGGAGTATGTAGTAAGTTAACAAGATATAAATATATTTTAATGGAGCAAGGATTTTATATTTCCTAGTTGCATATTATAAATCCTATTGAGTAAAAATGGGGAAGGATTTTTACTAATAACAAAACATAAATCCAAAATGTCCGTCACGCAGGGGCTGCTTAAACTAAGCAGATTCCTCACGTGATGTTTTTAAAATACATAAATCTACATACTGGTATCAAAGCACCACCGCGAATATTAAGTGAATAAATACAAACGATAATAAGAAACCTCCGAACGGGAAGTACCTGAAACGTAAAAAACAGGTGTGCCAACTTCCAACAGGAATGAAAAACAATTACTGAAATATAACATATTAATTTTATTGAAAACTATTTACTATATCTAGGACAATAATTTGTAGTGGATCAGAATAATGTTTAAGGATATCAATAAGAAGGCCAAGTCCTCTACAGTTTTTTAATATTATGCAGAGTGCACTTTCGGAGTGAACGCTCCATCCTCAGTGCCTGCTGACAAACACAAACCTCGAGTTAATTTAACATTCATAGCATGGCCAAAAACAAAAATAAAAAACAGTCACAAAAACAAAAACAAAATGAAGAGTAAAAATAATAGAATATCTTATAACTAGTCAACTAATAAAAATAGAAAATCTAATAACAAGTCAACTAATAAAAAGTCCGTCACGCAGGGGCTGCGTAAACTAAGCAGATTTCCCACGTGAAGTTATACAATAGAGAAATCTGCCCAATAACAGCTGTAGTAGGAACGGATCTCTAAACCTATTCACGAGGGACGGATAGTTCTGGAAACGGCCGCCAGAGCTCACGGCGGAAAGTCCGGAACATTGAGTCCTGCCGATCACCCACACAATACAAATGCAAATATATCAGTTATTATTCAAGATAGAGAATAAATGTATAGAACAATATTTATAGTAAATTTAATTTACAATAAGATTGATTTTATAGACTTTTTCGATCCGACGCATAATAACGGAGATATTTTGAATTTTCAAAAATCCCCCCTCTAAACCCCTCCCTCCCACTTGTCCGATTTCAGCCATTAACGAACTTGATCTTCCTTTTTACATAAAACGATTAAATTCCAAGTTTGGTAACGATCAAACAAAAATTACTACCGCTAGAGCGTTAACAGACATATATATATATATATATATATATATATATATATATATATATATATATATATAATTTTGAACGGATCTCATTTTCGTCATCTCCTGGGTAGGATCGATGGACATTTGAAGAAATTTTTCGAAACTCGCGTCATGAGTACGACCTCAATAGCTGATTTCCCTTAAGGGAAATCTGCTAAAATTAAAGAAGTAAACAACGATAAAAAATAAAAAAAAAAAACTAAAAAAAAACCAACACAAATTACAGATGTATCTGGAAAACATATCACAGTGGGTGGAAACCTCTGAAAAGCAACCCAGAGGAACTGTAAGAGACATCTAAAAAATAAACAAAAACACCCCATACTAATAATTGAGAGGACTTGGTCTTCTTATTGATCCTTATCAATTGGTTCCTCTACCATCCAGCATATTCCAGAGAATAATTTTTATCGCAATCAATCAAATTTTAGTAGTCTAAAAACATAAGAAAGGGGAGGGCTCACCTTTAGATATTTATATTTATCTCGTATAATAAAGGTATCTTGATAACAATTTATGGTACTTAAGCTTCGAATAATGTGAATAATTACATAAATGAGTAACATGAGTAGAAATGGGGGTTTGCTGAAGGCTGAAAAATACAAATATCTCGGTTAATTTATAGTACATTTAATTTGCAGTACGATTGGTTCTATACAATGGTTTCATCCGACGGCGATATTTAGAACTTTCGAAAATCCCCCTCTAAAAACCCCTTCTACTGGTCCGATTTCGGCTATTAACGAACTTGATCTGTCTTATTACATAAAACGTTTAAATATCGAGTTTGATAACGATCAAACAAAAATTGCGACCGCTAGAGCATTAACAGACAAATATAAGTATATAATTTTGAACGAGCCTCATTTTCTTCATCTCCTGGGTAGGGTCGATGGACATTTGAAGAAATTATTCATGAGTACGACCTTAATAGCTGATTTCCCTTAAGGGGAAATCTAATGCTAAAATGGTTACTAAAATGTTTTGAAGTTTTGAGCTATTATGACCTGACTGGAATTATTTCAAAACAAATTAATTACTGTTCTTGCAATATTAATTATTAACCATTATGCAAATCGAGTATCTGTTCGAATTACTATTGCAATAGAATTTGAAAACCAACCGTTAATTTATTCACGTTTAGATAAGAGTTTTTGAACATTTTTGCCTTTCAGTGAAAATATCAGCATTACTTTTTTTTTTTTTCACTTTTTAGTCGCTTCGAGTATTTAATAATTAGAGAATCAAATAACAGGTAAATCGATGCCCTACAAGCTTATTAAATTTCCTACAAAGGGGCTCCAAAGAGAAATTCTGTTAATTAAGTGGACCTGTGATCAAGTACTACTTTAAGGGTAAAGCTTTTAAAATATCTCCTCTTTTAAACGTTGAAAATTCATTTATCTCTCATAGATATTATTTCTAATGCGGTTCCTTTCATCAATATTCCATGGAAAATTAATATTGCTTTATATTTAATTATTTTAAAATTAAAAAAATACTTAGAATAAATTGTTCTATCAAATTTATATTGTAACATAGGTATAACAAGACAAATGGAAATAAAATTAAAATATTTGATTCTACATTTATCTTCCAAATTATATATATATATATATATATATATATATATATATAATATTAATTTTATAAAATTTGATGTGTAAAGCCAAGATGTTATAGATTCCATGTCGAAAATAAAAGAATTACTTTAATCAAATGATTAAGGTTTGAACAAGATTACAAAATTTATATAATACCAAATGACATAATTTATTGTTAATTTACGGTATTAATTTAAATTTATATCACTAAAATTTTGTCTAAATATAATAATTTAAACAAATCTTGTTCATTTTTATTTTATTCTCTTTTTCTCTCAAGATGGACATTGAAATTAATGGAAGGCCCAAGTTTCTTAATATCTCACGAAGATAGCCTCAAGAAAAGAAACTGGGTAATAATAGTTGCGTAATATTATTACACTTCATTTTAGCAGATTTCCCTTAAGAAAAATCAGCTATTGAGGTCGTACTCATGTCGCGATTTTCGAAATATTTCTTCAAATGCCCATTGATCCTTCCTAGGAGATGACGAAAATGAGGTCCGTTCAAAATTATATATATATATATATATATATATATATATAAAACACAAACTGGATCTTTCTTTTTATATAAAACGACTAAATATCGAGTTTGGTAACGATTAAACAACAATTGCGACCGCTGGAGCGGTAACAGACATATATATATATATATATATATATATATATATATATATATATATATATATATATATATATATGTCTGTTACCGCGCTCTATAGATGTATATATATATATATATATATATATATATATATATATATATATATATATACTAGATAACCCGGCAAACGTTGTTTTGCCATATAAATTATTTCTAGTTTCTAGATAAATTCTAGTGTAGACAAAAAGTAACTTGCTTATTATAAGTGTGTATGTGGTATATGCATGAGATAGGCATGGAGCGCTATGAACGATAAGGGAATATAAAAATAACAAACGCCAAACAATATTATTTTTAAGTTATTATAGTTTATTTCTTAAAATTACATATCACATATTAATTACGACAGTAACACTAACAAACAACAACAATCTTTTAATGCTATAGCGTGAACAATATTTTTTGTTAGCCCATCTTTAACGAGCACAAACAAACTGGATGGTTTACCTACTCGAGAGCATGCTACGTACAATTGCCCGTGTGAAAAACATGGTCTACTCAAATCTAAGCCACAAATAGTCATCGTTTGGCCTGGGTATTTGTTGATTGTCATTGCAAATTGAAATTTTAATCGAAGAAAAGTTAAAAACACTATAATAGATAAGTTATCGAGCGGGATGATAATGAATAAATTACTAAAATGGCTATATATATATATATATATATATATAATTTTGAACGGACCACATTTTCGTCATCTCCTAGGTAGGATCAATGTGAAATGAACTATGTATACCAGAACTTGACATATATATATATATATATATATATATATATATATATATATATATATATACATATACGTATATTCGAAATATCTCTGTTACTATACGTTGGATCGAAAAAGTTTAAAGAACCAATCTTCTTGCAAATTAAATTTACTATAAATATTGTTACATACATTTATTCTCTATCTTGAATATTATCCGTATATATATATATATATATATATATATATATATATATATATATCTCAGTTTACGCTCTCGCTTTTTTTTCCTAAATCTATCAAAAACTCGAAATTTAAACAATAAAATAAAAACAAATATCTAGTTCGTTAATGGCTGAAATCTAACCAGTGGAAGGGGGAATTTAGGGGGGAGGATTTTCGGAAATTCGAAATATCTCTGTTAATATACGTCTGACCGAAACATTTTATAGAATTAAACATATTGCAAATTAAATTTACTATAAATGTTATTATATACATTTATTCTCTATCTTGAATATTAACCGAGATATCTGCATTTTTATTTAGTGTGTGCGGATAACGGACGAGATAAGATCAGCGATGTCGGGTCAATTCTTGAGAATCGTCCGAAAGCTAGTTCGGCTGTTTCCGTAACTGTTCGGCTCTCGTGAAATCGGTTTAGAGACTCGTTACTACTACTGATACTAGTATGCAGATTTCTCTATTGTAAAACTTTTCGGCGGAGATTCTGCTTAGTTTACGCAGCCCCTGCGTGAGGGCCTTATTTTTTTTATTAATTAACCTTACATAACAACTTGTAACAAAGTACAATTTTTAGAGGACGCCCATTAATCAGTATTAAAGCATCATACTTTAGATCAGATATGTTTCATTAATGGTTTTTATTTCCGGTTTAGAAATCAGGTTGGCTGGCCTGTTTGTTTACAATTCAGACGCATTCCGTTGTAGAGTTATTAACTTATAACTGAAAGATTTCTCATTACCGTTTGCATTTATTCACTTAATATTCGCGGTGGTGTTTGCAGTATGTATATTTATCTATTGTAAACCTATGCGTGAATCACAAAACTTTTTTATGGCTCGTCACAATTTTATTTCTTATAAACGCGGAGCGCTTTCGGGGACTAAATCCCCATCCTCAGAGCTACAAAACAATGTAACACCATAATTAAGGAGTCTAAAACTCAGTTCTTAAAAATGATTTACATAGTTGGTCATATAACAAACAGTCTATAACATTATAAAATTTTTTTACAATAATAACACCTATATTCAAAAACACAATTACAATTAAAATATAAGAAATTAATAATTACTATTTAAACATTAAAATGATATTATAAGCAAAATTACCGTCAGAGCGTAGGGCGATCTTATAGACTTGTTACAAGGCTAAACCCTGCCGATGCACTGAGGCCAAGGGGATCGTTCCAAGCCGCTAGGGAGGGGGCAGAGGCAAGTCTGGACATGAGAGACGCGTTTGTGTCAGTCTGCACATTTACATTGCCTTTATTTATGGCTTTTTCAAGCTTTATTTCAATAGCCTCCACCATGTCCAACAGATAACCCCTAACGTCACTATGTATTAATTTTATCTGGTGGAAATCTACTTAGTTTACGCTGCCCCTGCGTGACGGAATTTCTATTCATGCATGGGAACAGGAATTTATTGAATAGAGAGCTAATCCTTATGAATAGAGAGCTCTAGTTATGAAAGAGTGCTAACTTAGCCTTGGTATAAAGTGCTCATTAATTTAATGGGGACAAATATATAACTTTGTGAGCATAGAATAAAATTAAAGAGATACAATCTTTTTTTTTTTTTTAAATAAGTTGTCAAACTGATAATATTGATAAGGGGAGCATCAGTCATATTTCCCTTAATGCCCAATATATTTTGAGTAGCTAACAGGGGGAGCTTTATGGTGAAATTGTTGCAAGAGTAAGTTGCATTCATAAATCGCCGGATGTGGATTATGATGGGAGATGTACAAGGGAATTGGGAAGCATAAGACTTTAGTAGGGTTCTGGATTTATCTTACAAGTTAACAAGGGGGGGGGGGGTAGTTGAGTAAACCACACCCCCCCCCCCAACTCCTGAAAATCCCCATCCCTTACAACACCCCATCCTCTCTCTCCTTCTTTCTATCCCTCCTTCTTCATCATAAATACACAACCGCTGTGGCTCACCAGGTCTTCTAAACCCCGACCATCTTTTTATACTGCTTTACAAGATAGGATACACACACCGCCGAGAAGAGGGACGATTCCGAAATAATTTGAAAAAAGAAAAATAGGGGAGGGGAGAAAAGTTTGTTCAGCTACATTTTATTTTGGGGCAAAAAGTTAATACTGTTAAATCATTGGTTGCTGAAAAAAAATTTCTCTTCTAATTAATATTATAACCAAAGAAATGAAAGCTTTCGGTAATATTCTTTTAAAACAAAAAACATCCGTCACTTAGAGGCTGCGTAAAATATGCAGATTTCCCTCGTGAAGTTTAGTAATAGATAAATCTACATACTGGTAACACACCACTATGACTAAATACAAACGGAAAGAAATGTTTTATCCAATTTCAATAACCTGCCGACAGGAGGCGTTAGGTTAGAAATGTAAACAGACGGGTCTGCCCGGCTCACACCGGAAGGAAAAAAAATTACTGAAATATATCAGAATATAACATATTAATTTTATTGAGAACTATATACTATATCTAGTACTGTAATTTATAAAGTGTCAGAATAATTGTTATCTCAATCAATCAAATTTTTAGTCCAAAACCTTATGACGGGGGGGGAGGTCACCAGGACATATTTGCATGTATCTCGTATAATAAAGGTCTCTTGAATACAATTTTTGGTATTTAAGCTTCGAATAATATGATTTATTATGTAGCAGAGTATTGTTTATGTAACATGAGTAGAAGTGGCGGTTTGCTGATGGCTGAAAACTGAAAAATGCAAATATCTCGGTTAATATTCAAGATAGAGAATAAATGTATATAACAATATTTATAGTAAATTCAATTTGCAATAAGAGTGATTCTATGCAATTTTTCGATCTGACGTATAGTAACGGAGATATTTCTAATTTTCGAAATCCCCCTCTAAACCCCCCCCCTCCCTCTGGTACGATTTCAGCCGTTAACGAACTCGATCTTCCTTTTTACCTAAAACGATTAAATACCAAGTTTAGTGACGATTAAACAAAATTTTTGAACGCTAGAGTGTTATATATATATATATATATATATATATATATATATATATATATATAAATATATATATATATACATATATGCAGTATTGAACGGACCTCATTTTCGTCATCTCCTGACCTCAATAGCTGATTTCCCTTAAGGGAAATCTGCTAAAAATAATAACAAAATCATTTTTGATCAAGAAAGTCATAAAAATGTCCAGTGAAACAGGTCAGGTCCATCATTTCTTGCAAACCACTATTCTAGAAAATATTTAGATACACTTTCAAGGATTGTTTGTATGTATGGATTAATATCAATATAACTATAGTCTCAAAGATGTATTCAAACTCATAAACGTTGAAATGCCTATATTTTTTATATTAAAAATATATTTGAACTTCCTTATACATCAGCTTCAATGTCGAAGGTTTCTTTTAATTTAAAATGTCTACTAAAATAACTTTATTTTTGTTGTTCCTGTAAATAAAATAAATAAAAAAAGTCCGTCACGCAGGGGCTGCGTAAACTAAGCAGATTTCCCACGTGAAGTTTTGCAATAGAGAAATCTGCCTAATAATAACAGTAGTAGGAAGGTATCTCTAGACCTATCCACGAAGGACGAATAGTTACGGAAACGGCCGCACTAGCTCTCGGCGGATAGTCCCGAACATAGCCGACTCCTGCCGACCACATACACAATACAAATGCAAATATCCCTTAAGGGAAATCTGCTAATAAGTCTGTTTACCTCCAAATTGCGTTTATCAAGACTCGGTGCACTTTCAAAGCAACAGCCATCTTCAGTGCCTTCTACATGTTTTATTGATTCACACCTCTCTTGGCACCACACACGGCAGCCGCAGTTCAGGCTACTGTGTCTCTGTCTTGATATACGCATTGTGGAAGAAAAAAGACTTTTTTTGTACACACAGATTAACATTGACGGCAATTATTGTTTTATTTTACGTCTCTTATTGAAGAACGTGAATGTCGTAGATATACGTAATACCTCCGTAAAGCTGTAATGTTACATTTCAGGTTAAAAATAACCTATATTTTATTTATTTATTGTGGAGCGTTCGCTGCGAGGCGATATTGATCATGAAAAAGCTACAGATAGAAATAAAAATATGGAAAACTGTATCTGAGAAAATTAAACACTACTATCAGAACAGGACAAACTAAGAACGCAAAAAACAAAACGCAACAAAATAGACAAAAGAAAGGTCGAATCAACAAACAAACAAAAATTAAATTCAAGTACAAAAAAGTCCGTCACGCAGGGGCTGCGTAAACTAATCAGATTTCCATTGTGAAGTTTAGTAATAGATAAATATACATACTGCTAACACAACACCGTGAATAAATACAAACGGAAATAAGAAATGTTTCATCCAATTTCAATAGCCTGCCGACAGGAAGCGTTAGGTTAGAAATGTAAACAAACGGGTCCCGCCTCACACCGGAAAGAAAAACAATTACTGAAATATATCAGAATATAACACATTAATTTTATTGAGAACTATTTACTATATCTAGTACTGTAATTAACAATGAGTCAGAATAATTGTTATCTCAATCAATAAAATTTTAGTAGTCCAAAACTTTAAGATGGGGGGGGGGGAGTCACCAGTACATATTTGCATGTATCTCGTATAATAAAGTCTCTTGAATACAATTTTTGGTATTTAAACTTCCAATAATGTGATTTATTATGTATCAGAGTATTGTTTATGTAACATGAGTAGAAGTAGCGGTTTGGTGAAAACTGAAAAATGCAAATATCTCGGTTAATATTCAAGATAGAGAATAAATGCATAGAACAATATTTATAGTAAATTTAATTTGTAATAAGATTGATTCTGTATAATTTTTCGATCCGACGTATAGTAACGGAGATATTTTGAATTTTCGAAAATCCTCCCCTCTAAACCCCTCCTCCCACTGGTCCGATTTCAGCCGTTAACGATCTTGATCTTTCTTTTTACATAAAACGCTTAAATATGAAGTTTGGTAAGGATTAAACAAAAATTGCGACCGCTAGAGCGGTAACAGACAAATATATAGATAGATAGATAGATATATAGATAGATAGATATATATAGATATATATATATATATACAGTTTTGAACGGACCTCATTTTCGTCATCTACTAGGTAGGATCGATGGACATTTGAAGAAAAATGTCGAAAATTCCGTCATGAGTACAACCTCAATAGCTGATTTCCCTTAAGGGAAATCTGCTAATATATTTTATAAAGAATTCAGATAATTAAAAACTATAATGGCTAACAAATTAGATTATATAGTTTTCAGCCTTCAGTAAACCCCCACTTCTACTCATGTTAAACTAACAATACTCGGTTATGTAATAAACCACATTATTCGAACCTTAAATGCCATAATTTTCTTCAAGAGACCTTTATTATACGAGATAAATGCAAATACGTTATCGCGACTCCTCCCCCTTTTAAAGTTTTAAAGGCTACTAAAATTTGATTGATTGAGATAAAAATTATTCTGATTCATTATAAATTACAGCACTAGATATATTAAATAGTTTCCAATAAAATTAATATGTTATATTCTGATATATTTCAGTAATTGTTTTTCATTCCTGTGGGAAGTTGGCACACCGTTTTGTTTTCGTTTCAGGTGCTTCCCGTCTGGAGGTTTCGTATTACCGTTTGTATTTATTCACTTAATATTCGGGGTGGTGTGTTACCAGTATGTAGATTTATCTATTGTTAAACGTCATGAGGGATATCTGCTTAGTTTACGCCGCCCCTGCGTAACTGACTTTTTGGATTTATGTTTTGTTATTAGTAAAAATCCCTCCCCATTTTTACTCGCTAGGATTTATAATATGCAACTAGGAAATATAAAAGCATTGCCATAGTAAAATATTTATTTATTTAGGTGTGTCGCAATTTAAGCCTTTCACACATTTTCTTGTTATAATACTAAAATAGTTTAGGTAAAGGCCCCTTTATAAAAAAGGTTAAAAAATCTACAGAGGTAGGTAAAAGTACGGTTATTTATAAATGCAAATACGTTATCGCGACACCTCCCCCTTTTAAAGTTTTAGGACTAATAAAATTTGATTGATTGAGATAAAAATTATTCTGTTCCATTATAAATTACAGTGCTAGATATAGTAAATAGTTTACAATAAAATTAACATGTTATATTCTGATATGTTTCCGTATTTGTTTTTCTTTCGGGTGAGAAGTTGGGACACCTGTTTGTTTACGTTTCAGTTGCTTGCCGTCTGGAAGTTTCTTATTACCGTTTGTATTTATTCACTTGATGTTGCTATTGTGTTAACAGTATGTAGATTTATCTATTGTTAAACATCACGAGGAAAATCTGCATAAATTGCGCAGCCCCTGCGTGACAGACGTTTTAGCAGATTTCCCTTAAGGGAAGTCAGCTATTGAGGTTGTACTCATGACGCAATTTTCAAAATGTTTCTTCAAATGCCCATCGATCTTACCCAGGAGATGACGAAAATGAGGTCCGTTCAAAACTGTATATATATATATATATATATATATATATATATATATATATATATACATATATATATTTGTCTGTTACCGCTCTAGCGGTCGCAATTATTATTTAATCGTTACCAAACTCGATATTTAGTCGTTTTATGTAAAAAGAAAGATCAAGTTCGTTCACGGCTGAAATCAGACTATTGGGAGGGGGAGGTTTAGAGCGGAGGTTTTTTGAGAATTCAAAATATCTCCGTTATCATTCGTCGGATCAAAATATTGTATAGAACCAATCTTATTGCAAACTAAATTTACTATAAATATTGTTGTATACATTTATTCTCTATCTTCAATATTAACCAAGATATTTTCATTTTTATTACATGTGGGCCGATAACGAATGTTTCAGGCCAAAAGCTAGTTCGGCCCTAACTGTTCGGCTCTCGTGTAGAGATTTCTCTATTGCATAGCTTCACGTGGGAAATCTGCTTAGTTTACGCAGCCCCTGCGTGACGGACTTTTTTCCTTATGAGATATGCATGTCTCGAACTATTATACACATAAAAATCTAAACGGAGCGAGAATAAAGAACATTTTACAAGACCGTTGGCTATAGCCAACCATTAGGCCTGGAAGATTAACATTTGTGATTAAGGGAGACCTTTGTTGGCCGGAATGCAAAGTGTAGGAGATAAACCAAAAAGTGGTTTAGGCAGACAGAAGAAACAGTATTAAGTATTCGGAGAGGATTCGAACCACAAACAGTATACGAGGAGCAAGATAATCCTTGTAGATTTATACGAGTCCCTTGGTGGGGGGGAAGTATTTTTACAACGCTAGCCAAGCTCTCATAAGGCAGCGAGGTAGGCCACAAGAGAACATGAGTTGAGTAGCTGATATTCAATTTGCATTCCTCTTTGGATAGTAACCCTTTTAATTGGAATTCCGAACAAACCACTTGCTATAACCTACCGCATACATTATTTCAAACCGTTATCAACGTTTTCAAAGAGACAATGAAATCCTGATAATTCCATAACGAGATAAAGAAATGATTTATTTATTATACAAGTTTCTGGAATCAAACCAATTATTCCATTGGACGATACTGCCATCCTAATAATCAAGAACAGAATCATTGGCAAATAACATTAAACTCACAAAATATGTGTAACGAGTAATAATTAAAAAGTCCGTCACGCAGGGGCTCCGTAAACTAAGCAGATTTCCCACGTGAAGTTTTACAATAGAGAAATCTGCCTATACAAGAGCGACGAATAGTTATGGAAAAGGGCCGCCAGAGCTCTCGGCGGGAAAGTCCGAAAATAGCCTACTGGTGACCCAAACAGAATACAAATGCAAATATCTCGGTTAATATTCAAGATAGAGAATAGATGTATATAACAATATTTATAGTAAATTTAATTTGCAATAAGATTGATTCTGTACAATATTTTGGTCTGACGTATAGTAACCGAGATATTTCGAATTTTAAACCCCCCCTCACACTGGTCCGATTTCAGCCGTTAACGAACTTGATCTTTCTTTTTACATAAAACGACTAAATATTGAGTTTGGTAACGATCAAACAAAAATTGCGACCACTAGAGCGGTAACAGACAAATATATATATATATATATATATATATATATATATATATATATATATATATATATATAAATTTTGAACGGACCTCATTTTCGTCATCTACTAGGTAGGATCGATGGACATTTGAAGAAAAATTTCGAAAATTCCGTCATGAGTACAACCTCAATAGCTGATTTCCCTTAATGGAAATCTGCTAAAAAGTTCGTCACCCAGGGGCTCCGTAAGCTAAACAGATTTCCCTCGTGAAGTTTAACAATAGATAAACCTACATACTGCTAACACAACACCACCGCGAATATATTAAATGAATAAATACAAACGGACATTATAAATGTTTCTCCTGCCGGCGGGAAGGGTCTCAAATGTAAACAAACAGTTCTGCCAACGGCTCAACGGAAAGAAAACAAAAACTGAAACATACCACAATATAATATATTCATTTTATTGAAAACTATTTACTATATCTAGTACTGTAATATATAATGAATCAGAATAATTTTTATTTCAATCAATCAAATTTATGTAGTACAAGAATTTAAGAAGGGATCCCCCCTCCCCAGTACTAGGTATAGTACATAGTTTTCTATAAAATGAGTTCTTGGACTACTAAAATTTGAGTTATTAAAATACAAATTATTCTTACAATTCAGAAGCTGTTTCAGTTGGGTATTTATTTTAATTAGCTGAAAGATTTCTCATTATCTAATCACGGTGGTATTGTGTTACCAGTATACAGATGTCTCTATTGTAAAACTTCACAGGGGAAATCTGCTTAGTTTACGCAGCCCCTGCGTGACGGACTTTTATTTTTCTATCCGCTGAGCCGTTGGTAGACCTGTTTGTTTACATTTGACACGCTTCCCACCGGCAGGGAAAAATTACTTATTACCGTTATGTATTTATTCACGGTGGTATTATTTAGCAGTGTGCATGTTTATCTATTATTAATCTTCACGCAGATGGAAACCTGCTTAGTTTACGCAGCCCCTGTGTGACAGACTTTTTTTCTGGACTTTGATGTCAAATAAATATTACACTTTTGATATAATATATGCGGTTGAAACTTCTCAGCTCAGAATGTTCAACCTATTGTAATGCTAATAGATTGAGTAGTTGAAGTACAATTTTCAACAGGGTAAACAAGAAGACTGTGTTCAAAGGAGAGAGACAGCGTTTCCAATAACATATTTGCATGTATCTCGTGTGATAAAGGTCTCAGGAAAACAATATTTGGTATTCATCTTAAGAATAATATGGTTTATTATATAACAGAGTATTGTTTATGTAACACATCTAGAAGTGTTAAAGTAAAGTAAAAATGCAAATATCTCGGTTAATATTCAAGATAGAGAATAAATGTATATAACAATATTTATAGTAAATTTAATTTGCAATAAGATTGATTCTATACAATTTTCTGATCCGACGCATAATAACGGAGATAACGATAATTAGAGTAAATTTAATTTGCAATAAGATAATATATATATATATAATTTTAAACGTATCTCATTTTCGTCATCTACTGGGTAGTATTGATAGACATTTGAAGACAATTTTTGAAAATCGCGTCATGAGTACGACTCAATAGCTGATTCCCCTTAAGGGAAATCTGCAAAAAGTCCGTCGGGCACGGGCTGCGTAAACTAAGTATTTTTCCCACTTGCGTCACGTATTTGCGTTTATCTTAAAACGTAAAAGTTAAATTAGAACCATATTTGGTATTTAGGATAGAAAGAAACTTATAGTTAATAAGACATGTGTAGGAGACGGGGGTTTACTGAAGGCCGAAAAATTAACAATGCAAACACCTCTGTTAATATTAATATAGTGACTAAATGTTCATAACAACATTTACAAAACATTACATTTGAAATAAGATTAGTTCTATACAATTTTTCGATCCGACGCATAATAACCGAGATATTAAGAATTTTCGAAATTCTCACCCTCTGAACCACCCTCCCCGTTGTCCGATTTCCGCCGTTATCGAACTTCATCTTTCATTTTACATAAAACGATTATATATCACGTTTAGTTGCGATAAGACAAAAATTGCGACCGCTAGAGTGGTAGCAGACAATACACGTTTATATAACACTACACAAAAATAGCTTTAATAAAAAATAATATAACAATAATGATAATAACACATGCCAATAGTTATAACATAGTTCAACAAATAAAAAACAATATACGGTAGTAATTCAAAACATAAGGCAGTGACCATTATAACAAACTTGAGGTAATACTCAGTACTCCTAATGTAAACAAAGGAACTACAATGATGTAGTAGAATCATTTTTAAGTATCTTTAGTCTTGGTAAGTAGAATTAACACAAACACTATCTACACTCTAATAACAATGTGCAATATTTATATATATACTGCTCAAAAATGAATAGGTATATTGGTTATTTTTTCTTATCCTACTAATTTTAATTAAATCGATCTTAATTAAATTTCTTTTTTATAGGGGAAAAATACAATATTTTCTCATAAATATTAATGATATTTATAATATAAAAAAAAAAATAAGATAGGCCTCATACATACCACAAAACAGCCAATATCCCTATTCATATTTGAGCAGTTTTATATATATATATATATATATATATATATATATATATATATATATATATAATTTTCAACGGACCTCATTTTCGTAACATGGCAGGTAGAATCGATTGACATTTGAAGTAAAATTTCTAATATCGCGTCATGAGTGCGACCTCAACCTCAATAGCTGATTTCCCTTAACCCTTTCCACTCCAATGTCGAGTGTCACTCGACACTGATTTTGTTCCACTAGCTCCACTGCCGAGTGATACTCGACATGGTGTAATACCTCTTTTTGCGGGAAATTTTAAAACAGGAGGGATTTTTATTACTGAAATGTTTGAGTCACGAATGAATGAAACATATGCTAGAATCGTAAGATACTATAATTCAATTAAAGCCTTGGAGTGGAAAGGTTTAAGGGAAGCCTACTAATACAGACAACGCTTCCAAATCGGCCTTAGAAGAACGAAGTGGAGCAAAAATTCAAAGTTCGATTTAGGCCACCGTTATGTGGACAATTGTAATTATATGACGCCATTCACCACGCGACGTACTCGTTTCAGAGTAGTATTTATGATCCAATATACACTTTGGCAAAGTCGGTTAGAAACTGTGAGTAACACCGCCGTCCCAAACCCAATAGAAATGAGTTACCGCTTGACTTAGGAGATTACTTGCCGTCTAATCGATTGCAGGCGAGGAAGGCACTATGAGATCGTTAATTATGTTAAGAGGTTTCAACTAGCAGATTTTAACGTCATTAATACCCCCTCAAAGGAGGGGTTCTGTTTGTAGAAAGCGCTCATATGTTAATTTGTTACAGAAATATATTATAAACCGACCTTAAATTCCATGAATGGAGAGGTACGTTAATTGAGGATTCTAGAGCATTTAATACCCTTCAAAGAGGTATATATTAAACTAAATTATAACTCACATCGCTTCATTTATTCTTAATATATTATTCATCATCTATATATTCTTACAATTGTATATATTACTATTATTCTACGGTTCACGTTTGTAAAACATTGTTAACATATATTTATAAAGTTACAGTGATGACAATAAACTTCAAACATTGTTCAAGTGGCGTTTTTAAAAGTAGGAGTTGTATTATTCCTTAGGTGGAGAGATTCGTAAATTTAAGGAGCTTGAAAGGAAGTGCATACGAGTACTGCACTTGAGTCGAGCGTAATATGAATATGAAAGGAGAATGCAATGACATGCAAATTATTCCTTAGGTGAAACATAGGTGACTTGAAAGGAAGTGCACTTGAGATGTATTGAAAAGTACTTCAGATCTGGACTAGGTTCGTTGGCCTCCGGAAGAAACAAAAATAAAGCTGTTCTCGCAAAATAAAAGAGGAGGGGATGAAAAATTCGATTGCTAAACAATCCAAAACGGGAATCACTGCCGAATCGTCTCTGAAAACAAATTCTCATGTTATTATTATGAAATAATAACCTTACAATAGCCTTAATCATTTCACTAAAATAGGCCAGATAAAAACTAGCGCGAACCGAACATTTCCTATGAAACATACTAAAGCACCAGAACTTCAGCAACTGCTCAACATACCCACAATCGCCTCCTTCGTCAGACGACGCTACCACAAATTCTATGGCGGACTACAAAGCACCGACAACCGACTGTTGGACGACTTCCCAAGACCGGTACGACCAGAACGATGGCAAAGACCAACAAACCTCACAACAAGACTAGTAGACCTACTGGACCAATAGACACAAAAGTGGCGACACACCTACACACAGTCTTCTAAAATATAACACTTTACACAGACAGATAAACAATAACACACTTATCTATCTCTATTAGCCCTTTCTCCTTTTAGCCTACTCTCCGACTATCCTTCGTTTCACCCTAGCTATCGACTGTTACCCTGCGCAGATCATCTTCAGCACGTCTCCTCAGACAATCATCACCCGGATTCCTATCTAATAAACCGCCTAAAAATGATAATAAATAAATTACATATAAAGGCAATCCTCACCCAACAATCCTTATCCTATCCTACATCACAGCCCGGTATGTATGTGTATATCCCGTGTAGATGCGTGTGTACATGAGGTACTTGTTCTTATTTTCCTTTCGCTTAGTTTCCTTCGAATGCCCTTCTTCTATGCATGATCATTCTGTTGGTCTCTCTTCTTCAGTCAAGTGTAGGGGGAAAATAGTCTCAATATCATAATATCGCACTAGCCTTGAAACTGAGGGTGACAACTTCATTAACAAACCCACACTAATGTCTGAATGCGAGACATGAGCGTTCTCATTACGGAAGAAGACAGGGGAAGAGATTATACCCGAAAGAAAACAGTCACTTTGCCAAAATAGGAAATCAAACAGGTGTATATATTACATTCCTTCCCGTCGACGTGGAGACGACGAAGGACACATGAGTTGAGATAGGTTATATGACTAAAGAAGGACGCTACGGAGTTCCACAAAGTGAACCGGAAAGCCACTGACCAAGATAGACAAATGTGGAGAAGACTGGAATTTGCGGCTAAAGATCAAAGAAAAACTACGAAGGAACTTGATTCGATAGCCGAGAGCTGCATTTTTAGCGGATTTTCCTTAAGGGAAATCAGATATTAAGGTCGTACTCATGACGCGATTTTTGAACTTTTTCTTCAAATGTCCATCGATCCGACCTAGTAGATAACGAAAATGAGGTTCGTTCAAATCAGTATATAAATATATATATATATATATATATATATATATATATATATATATATATATATATATATATTGTGATCCCTCCCTCGTCTTAAATTATTGGACTACTAAAATTTAATTGATTGAGGCAAACAGTATTTTGATTCATTATAAATTACAGCACTAGATATAGAACATAACAAAATTAATAAGCAATATCCGGATATGTTTCGGTTATTGTTTTCATTTCCTGAGTGTCATTGGCAGACCTGTTTGTTTGCATTTTAGACGCTTCCCGCTGGGAGGGGAAAGATTTCTTATTACCGTTTGTATTTATTCACTTAATATATTCACGGTTGTGTTGTGTTAGCAGTATATAGGCTTATCTATTACTAAACTTCACATGGGAAATCTGCTTAGTTTACGCAGCCCCTAGGTGACGGACTTTTTAACATTTAAGTGATGAGGTAAATATTGACGAATGAAATGATCTATGACATTATCCAATGTCCCCGAACGGATGTATATTATGTTACTTTCAAACGAAATCATTTTTAAATCGTGGATCATAACATTTTCTTTTGTAATTTTCTAGAAGGAAGTAGTGGCCACGTCAGATTTTTTTTATTACTAAAAACGTTTCGACTGACTATCTCTTCACTTGAATTAACTGACACAAAAGTAAATAAATTTTTAAACAATCCCATCTTAAGGCGCAGCAAATATGAAAAGCTATATTTATAATATAGAGGAGAATTAATATTCAATTATAAGTAATCGTGCCAAATAATTCCATTTACCCAGACGCCCCAGGCATAACTACAGTTCAACATCACAAACAGAAATTTCAATTATAATAAAATTCAAATAAGTTCATTATTTATATTTATCTTTTTAATCAAATTGAAGACCATTTTTTAAAAAGAAATTCCATTCCTCCAGCAAAAGAATAATGGGCAGCCCCAAGTTTAACTCCGGTTGAAAATCACTAACAGACATTTTTAATTGTAATAAAGAATATTCTCCGTATTTAGTTATGAAGACCAATATAGAAAATTAATTAGTGTATATTACATAATAAAAACTTCAGCCAATGCAACTAGCGTGGCAATTTCTCACCACCTTTAATTTGCAAATGTGAGACAAGGGACTAATTTCGTTAGTAGTGAAATACAGTTGCAGAAAATAGGATTTTCATGGAATAGCTATGCTTTCACCTGATTGCAAGTAGATTTTCCACCTGAGCCACATACATTACATTAAACCAGAGGAAATGCTGTCTCTCCCCTCTGAACATGGACTTCTTGTTTACCCTGTTGAAAATTGTACTTTAACTACTCAATCTATTAGCATTACAATTGGTTGAAAATTCTGAGCTGAGTAGTTTTAACCGCTTATCTTATACCAAAAGTGTAATATTTATTTGGAATCAAAGCGCATGAAAAAATCTGATTTATGAGTAAAACACTGTCTTAGTGTGATTTGTTTCACTGCAAGCCCTACAGTGGCATGTACGTCTTCAAATGACTCTCAAAAAAGATTTTGTATTTAACAAAAAGGCCAAAATAATGTGCTATATTCTTAAATTGCATGTAATTTACAATGAAACATTAACTCATAGAGGCATACGACAAGCAAAACACTTATTAACGTGCAAAATCTGGAGTCTTTCTTGGCATATCCCAAGCTTTTGATATGGCGTGGCACCAAGGTTTACTGTCCAAACTAAAAAAAACACTACCTTTTACTTACTACCTCATCCGTAAATCATAGCTTTCCGACAGACATTTCCAAGTTTTATTTGGTTCCTCAGTCTTATCCTTATTCCCCCAGCTGGCAGGTGTACCAAAGGGGGGGGGGTATCCTAAGTCCGTTCTTATTCCTTACCTATACTGCCGACATCCCATCACACCCTGAAACTTCTCTTCTTACCTATGCAGATGATACTGACGACCTCAACATTCCTTTTGTCCATACCCTCGCAAAATCCCGAAATCAGAAATTCCACTCTCTCCTTCCCGCACATCCTAATATTTTCATCTAGCCATATTCCAGAAAACCCAAGGCGACGTCTGAAGCGCAAGTAGCCAAGAGATCTGTAGTGCACAGTATAACTCCATATAATACAACCAATGTTTCGCTCCATTGTGGGTATAGTCAATGGACAACTTCCCACCTCAAGTCAATATTCAAGCCATTCTTATTATCATTCATATCATTTGCTTGTAATATTTAAATATGTTGTTGCAAATAAACAAATAAATATTTTTAAAAAACGTGAAAAACGGCAAAGTAATATTTGAAAAATCTGAAATATCAAATTAATCTAACAAATGGATAGAATTAGGAACCAGGTGATATTAAAAAAAGTAAAAACTCCAAAAAAGATACCTAGAATTAAGAAATGAAGAGAAAATCAGATATACTTTGTTGGCGTTTGGACTTAATTAAAATAAATAGAGACAACCAGGGAGTAAGGCGAATAAAATTTAGAGGGGAGAGATGTGATAAGCAAGCAGGAGGTAGGGCAGAGAGGTTGGAGAAAGAGAGAAGGAACGAGGCATCCAAAAGATACGGAGCTTGAAAAGATTTTTCGCCAATGTTTTATTTGTAGCGACTTTCACTTAAGGTAAATAAGTTGTACTCATGATCCAATTTTTTAGAATGTCGAACAGCAAAGGATTAAAAGTCCATCACGCAGGGGCTGTATAAACTAAGCAGATTTCCCTCGAAAAAACCTACATACTGCTCTTACGATGCCACCGTGAATATTAAGTCAATAAATACAAAGGGTAATAAGAAATTTCCCTTGCTGGCGGAAATGTAAACAAACAGGTCTGCCACCGGCTCACAGGAATGAAAAACATTACTGGAACATATTCATTATATTGAAAACTATGTACTATATCTAGTACTGTAATTTGTCATGGATCAGAATAATTTTTATCTCAATCAATCAAATTTTAGTAGACCAAGAATTTAAGACGAGAGGGGCGGTTAAATGAATGTATTTACATCTATCTCGTTTAATAAAGATCTCTGGAAAAAATTATTTGGTATTTAAGCATCGAATAATGTGGTTGATTATATAACAGAGTAATGGTTATTTAACACTGGTAGAAGGGGGGGTTTACTAAAGGCTGAAAACTGAATAAAGCATATGTGTCGGTTAATATTCAAGATAGAGAATAAATGTATATAACAATATTAATAGTAAATTTAATGTCCAATAAGATTGATTCTACATAATTGTTCAATTCAACGTATAGTAACAGAGATATTTCGATTTTTCAAAAATTTTCCCCTCTAAACCCCCGCCCTTCCCCTTTGTCCGATTTCAGCCGTTAACATACTTGATCTTTTTTTTTTATATATATAAAACAACTAAATATCGTGTTTGGTATCGATAAGACAAAAATTGCGACCACTAGAGTGGTACCAGACAAATATATATATATATATATATATATATATATATATATATATATATATATATATATTGTCATTGTGAGGAATTTCCGGCTCCCGCGGTTGGAATTTTGTTCTACAAATTTTCGATGAAAAATGCGTCCATCGTCAGGCATAAATTTGATTTTAATGGCTACTTCAATTAATCACATGTTTTGGAGTTTTATTATATTTTAGTATGGCTTTCCACGTTTCTGAATGTATGACACCGTCCACGCCGTTTAATTGAAGTAGCCATTCAAATCAAATTTATGCCTGACGAAGATGGACGCATTTCCATCGAAAATTTGCAGAATAAAAATTCCAACCGCTGGAACAGACAGCCGAAATTCTCAGAATGGCGATACTTCCCAGCGATGCAGACTCAAAAATATATATATATATATATATATATATATCATATATATATATATAATATATATATATACATATATAAATACACACACATAACAATTTTGAACGCACGTCATGTTCGTCATCTGGGATCAATGTATCAATGAACATTTGAAGAAAAATTTCGAAAATTGCGTCATGAATACGACTTCAATAGCTGATTTCCCTTAAGTGCTTGTAGAACTCAAATATCTGGTTTCATAACTCAGGTTATATCAAGAAGAGCAACGCTACTAAACAGATAGACAACCAAATCATGAATACAATTGGAAACACCAACTTCCAGAAAGACTATCTTTGAATTGGTTTCACTCTCCTCTGAGGAGTCTTCTCAGATTACCATTAAGATTTAATTTACCTGATGTGTATTCAGGAATATCGCATGTCAAAGAGCAATAGAAATATGGCGTACGATCGACAGATAATAATGATAGTGGTTTCACAAGGGCTCATCATACAAAGCGCCTGCTTGGAATTGATTCCGTGTCACCCGATGTCATTTATAAACCAATTCTTGGTAATTCCAAGAGGCGAATGAATTGATTTTCATTCTCAGCATTCTATCACAAACAATCATAATCAATAAACATCTTCTAGCACAGCAATTACATAATCACACATCTTCTAGTGCTACAATTGCATAACCTCACATATTCTAGAGAAACAATTTTACATACTAGTAACAATATTAACCACAAGAAGGACAAATTTATATCATCTGACTATTCCATAATTTCCCAGAACATTTCCACTTATGCCTTAAAATGCTCTAATCTTCCGCATGTGCCCCTGAATTCAACTTACTTGATTTTCTCATCCACCTTCACCTTGGTTACAGCTGATTTCTCTAAAGGGAACTTATGTAATACATTAGGGTTTCCTTTCGTTTTTGTCCATAACTTTCTTCTTTCTTAATAATAATTTTAATTATTCTTCTACATTAGCTAAATTTAAAATCTGTACCTACACCACTGCAGTAAATTAAAACCATAAAACCTATGTATATTTTTGTTAGGTATTCTCGCCAACAAAGGTGCACACTTTTGTTCAAATTAGTTTGGGTTCCCTTATTTTTTTTATTTTTTTGTCCAACTAAAGAATATTGCCAAGTATAGTCAACACGTTCTCAAATAGAGACACTTCTTTCCACAAGAGTATTTTTTTCTCTTCGTCATTTGTCTGATCCGAACAATCCATCCAAACATCTTGTAATAGGATGAGATTCGAATATGAATCGAATTATTGATCAGATTATTCTGTTTGTTTATTATTATTTACGTCCACTTTATGCTACTATGTATGTTTAATCGGGCGGGTTATCTACAGGTTACGACCATTTTCTAGCCAGGGTGGGCCTAAGGAGTTTATTTAATGAGTCCGTCACTAAATACATTTTTCCTGCCCAGGGCGGGAATCGAACCCGCCACTCTAGGTCTACCACACAAGATTAAGACCAACGCCTTAACTCGAACGGACAACCTGAGCCCCAGATTATTCTAAATGCACCTTATAGGCCTGTTTTCCTCTACAATGCGTCGAATAAGGCATAGTGCACTTTCAGGGCTGCACCTCTATTGCCTGAAAATAGCTTACAGTGCAGTAGGTTGAACCAGGTTCTGCTCTCTAAAGCATCCTAAACACCTAAACATTTTAAGTCTGTCTAACGTAAAAGCAAATGCCAAGGTGGTCTTCACCGACAGGTATGACAACAAACTCAGTCAGAGTAAGTAAACTAAAATTCATTTTTAAATTTATAAAATGCCAGTATTCACAAGATCATTAGAGCCCGTGTAAGCGAGCTTGTGATGTAGGAAGGCTGTTGAACTATGATTAGAAGCCTTCTATATTCCTCGTTTAGAGGGAGATGTTTATCCAAGCGGGTGGAAGTTAATCAGAAGGGAGGAGATGTGTGTAGAGGCGTGCTGTCCCTCTGGGAGCCCTGTCTAAGAGGCGCGTCGGCGAATTATTTACAACTTGGAATAGGGGAAGGCTCAGGAAGGCACCTTGCGGAACACCTTTTCTCACCTTCCCTCTCCACATCGCTTTGAAGTCCCCTATTAGTCAATCCTTCAGCAGCAGCTCTCATAGAGTGTTTACAAGGGCTTCTTTTCATTGGCAAGTAGAAAAAGACAAAAACAAAAATGGAGAGCACACACTCCCCTCTTCTTAACTGAATTTTGTCCATCTTATGGACTTCTTAGTTTATAGTTCTAAAAAAAAGAGAAAAAGTAGTTTAATTAAGCACCAACGTTACAAAACTTCTACTGATCTACACCTCTACTTTCTAGTAAATATTATGGGGATTAGTCTCCTCGAGTATTAATATTAATACTTTTTATTTATTGGAGCTTCGCAGCTATCAACTGTATAACATTTAAAAAAAATTAATTTAAACGATAATGAAACCACAAAACAGCAATTAAAAACAGAAATGAAACACAAAACAGAAATGGAAAACAAAAAACAGAAATGTAAAAGAAAAACCGAAATAGAACACAAACAACAGAAATGAAACACAAGAAGAAATGGAACACCCAAAGAGAAATGGAAAAGAAAAAAGTCTGTCACGCAGGGGCTGCGTAAAATAAGCAGATTTCCCACGTGAAGTTTTACAATAGAGAAATCTGCATACTGCTAACACAGTACCGCCGTGATTAGATAATGAGAAATCTTTCAGTTAATTAAAATAAATTGCAACTGAAACGGCTTCCGAATTGTAAGAATAATTTATATTTTATTATTAACTCAAATTTTTTTAACGTCCAAGAACTAAAGAATCGGGACGGGTTATCTACAGGAAGCCAGGGTGGGATTTTAGGACGTTATTTAATGAATTTCGTCACTAAATAATTTCCTTTGCCCAGGCAAGAATCGAACTCGCCACTCTAGGTTTACCATGTGAGATAAGGTCAACGCTTTAACTCACATGGCTAACCTGAGCCCCATTTATATTTTAATAACTCAAATTTTAGTAGTCCAAGAACTAAAGAAGTGGGGGGGGTGACGGATGAACAGAACGTATTTGCATAAATCTCACAAAGGAAGGTAAGGTAAGGTTAAAAACAACAGGTTAGAAGAAGCTTCCGCCTGAGCCGAGAAATGACGAAGATGGCCGACCACAGACTTCGTAAAAATGCAAATATCTCGGTTAATATTCAAGATAAAGAATAAATGTTTAGAGCAATATTTATAGTAAATTTAATTTACAATAAGATTGCTTGTATACAATTTTTCGATCCGATGCATAATAACGGAGATATTTTGAATTTTCGAAAATCCCCCTTCTAAACCCCCCCCCTAAAACGGTTAAATATCGAGTTTCGTAACGATCATACATTAACGAACTAGATCGTTAACAGACAAATTTTTATATATATATATATATATATATATATATATATATATTTAACATTTTGAAAATCGTCATCTCCTGGGTAGGATCAATGGACATTTGAAGAAAATTTTCGCAAATCGCGTCATGAGTATGACCTCAATAGCTGATTTCCCTTAAGGGAAATCTGCTAAAACAGAAATGAAACACGAAGCACAAATAGAAAACAAAAAAAGAAGGAATGGACCGGAAAAACAGAAATAAAAAGAAAAACAGAAATGGAACACAAAAAAAATGGAAAACGAAAAACGGAAATGGAACAAAAAGAAAAGAAATGAAACATAAAACAGAAATAGAACACAAAACAGAAATCGAACACATAAACAGAAATGGAACAGACCAAAGAGCAAAATACATAACAAAGGAACCAAACAAAAGATAAAATCCAAAACTAACTACAAAATGGAGACATGAGAGTTGAAAAACAAATCATTGGATAATAGCATCAGTAATATAAATTGCTCAAAAATGAATAGGGATATTGGCTGTCTTGTGGTATGTATGGGGCCTAGCATATTTTTTATTGTAAATATCATTAATATTTATTAGAAATTATTGTCTATTTATTAGAAATTATTATCTTTTTCCCCTCATAAAAAAGAAATTTAATTAAGATCGATTTAATTAAAATTAATAGGATAAGAAAAAATAACCAATATCCCTATTCGTTTTTGAGCAGTAAAGATAATTAATGTTTTTTATTAAAAAAATATACAACATATCTAGGCATTATCGAAATATGTAACTCATTCTTATTAAATTCCTGAAATTTTATTTACTAGGTTTTTTCAGCAATTAACTTTATATCCACATTCGGTGCCGCAGTAAAATATATAACAATGTTCCATATAGTTTATTATTATTATTTAATATCGTCGAAACGTGACCACTAGTTGAGCACTACTCTTTTGGTTCAAATCGACTAAGGGGGAGA
Organism: Riptortus pedestris; assembly: GCA_019009955.1. Taxonomy (NCBI): domain Eukaryota; kingdom Metazoa; phylum Arthropoda; class Insecta; order Hemiptera; family Alydidae; genus Riptortus; species Riptortus pedestris. Next base: position 120,747,804 of record CM032231.1, read on the forward strand.
GGAATTTTAGAGGAAGGGGAAAATAAATAAAAAAAATTTCTTTGACGCCTTGAATTATACAAAACATCTGTATAGGACTTATAAATTAAGTGCTATGAAATTTTTGACTCGATATATTGGAACGGAGATTACTCTCAAATACAATAATTTTGAATGACAATTAGATGAATTGGAACCAACAATTTTGTGTATTTAATTCAAATCATAGAATAAAATAGAGTTAGATTAGTCAATATTTGGTGCTATAAAATATTTCAAACGTTTGACCATTAAAGAAAATCAGCTATTGAGGTCGTACTCAAGACGCGATTTTCGAACAATTCTTCAAATGTAATGATGGACGGAAATTTGAGGAAATTTTTCGAAAACAGCGCCATGAGTACGACCTCAATAGCTGGAAAATTTGCTAAAAAAGTCCTTGAAGAAATGCGGTCTGCATCAAGATTTTGGTATGGTCTATTAAGTCAAATAATAAATTTTAATTTATAAAATCTCAGAAGTTTCAGATCGGACAATTTCAATTAGACTTAAGTTCAAGCTAAACGATTAAATCTGGTTAGGCATTGCCCTCTGGAATGGTCTATTTTTTTTTTTAATTTAGCATCAGGTTCTGTTAAACAAGGGATTTAATTAAAACACAAGAAAAAAAAAATGTGGTAGCTCAAGGGCGGAGGGCGCCGAGCTTTAGAGTTCGGTCAAAACTCTTTCACAATCTGCTAATGGTAAAATTAGTGAGTGGGGAAGTGATTACGGGGAATTATTCCCGCCTTCCCACACCTTTCCCGGGCAATCTCGTCAGAGGACGGCTCGAAAGGAACTCTCCGGGGGCGAATTATAACTCGGAAGGGGGCATTTATATGAATTTGTGGAGAACTCCCCCCTCACCTCATCCACATAATCCGCTCCTTTGAATTGCGGCTTAACTCTCTGTTGTGAATAACGATTCGTTACCTATTCCCTTCGTCGCAATTGTGCTTCTCTACAGCTGCAGAACCCGCCTGCCAGCAAATATAAGTAAATTTTCATTCTGCCGAAATTAATAGTCACTTGACACGATTTTTCCTTTTTCACTGCGCACTTAATAAGTAATACTTAGTAAAAAAAATACTACGCCCTTAAGGGAAATCAGCTAATGAGGTCGTACTCATGATGCGAGTTTCGAAAAATTTCTTCAAATGACCATCGATCCTACCCAGGAGATGACGAAAATGAGGTCCGTTCAAAATTATATATATATATTTGTCTGTTAACACTCTAGCGGTCGCAATTTTTGTTTGATCGTTACCAAACTCGGAATTTAATCGTTTTATGTAAAAAGGAAGATCAAGTTCGTTAATGGCTGAAATCGGACCAGTGGGAGAGGGGTTTAGAGGGGGGATTTATGAAAATTCAAAATATCTCCGTTATTATGCGTCGGATCCAAAAACTTAATAAATATTAAAGAATAAAACTTATTGCAAATTAAATTTACTATAAATATTGTTCTATACATTTATTCTGTATCTTGAATATTAACCGAGATATTGGCATTTGTATTCTGCGTGTGGTCACCAGTAGGCTATGTAGAGCTCTGCCGGCCGTTTCCATAACTATTCTTCCCTCGTGAATAGGTTTAGAGGTTAGGTTAACTGTTTCTTGGGGCTAGAAACTACTGGGTTATTACGCCCTAAATGTTTTAGGTTTAGAGGTTTCTTACTACTACAGTTGTTATTAGGCAGATTTCTCTATTGTAAAACTTCACATTATTTTTAAAGTCACTGCCAGTATTATTTACCTCCCCAACTAGAAAATAAAATTCCGTCACGCTGCGTTAACTAAGCTGATTTCCCTCGTGCACCACGTATTTGCATTTATCTCAAAACGTAAAAGTTCAATGAGAACAATATTCGGTATTTAGGCTTCAAATAAAATGCTTCATGATATAACAGTTTATTGTTAATTTGACAGGAGTAGGAGTGGGGGTATACTGAAGGCAGAAAAATAAATGATACGAATAACTCGGTTAATAAGCAAAATAGTAAAAAAAAAAAAAACAAAAAAAAAAAAAAAAAAACAAAAAAAAAAGAAATGTACATTAAAACATTTATAGAGTATTACATTTTCAATATGATTGGTTCTATATAATTACTCGATCGAGATATTTTCAATTTTCGAAATCCCCCCTCACCCCTGTCCAATTTCAGCCGTTAACGAACTTGACCTTTATTTTTACATAAAATTGCCACCGCTAGGTCATTAACAGACATATATATATATATATATATATATATATATATATATATATATATATTTATATATATTAGTGCACCCCCTTAATTATTAATTTATTTTGAATTATTACAGTTTACAGGATATGTTAAAATTGTTAGTATTTTTTGTGTTATTGTATTTAATACCCAAGATATAATTGTGATTGTGAATTTGTTTGTAAGATTATAAAAACTTCTAACTAATATAATAATTTTCTTTAAGTATATATGAAGTTTTAATTATTTATTTCAGTACTTTTAATTCTACCAATTAGGATTATAAAATTGTACTTATAAATTATAACTGATAATAGTTTTTAATAATCTGGTTATTTTATAAGATGTTTTTTGTTTTTGAATTTAATATTATGCTTTTGTTTTGCTTTTGCTTTTTCTCTTTTGTAGATTTTTCGTATTTTGTATTTTTGTTGTTTTCTGTTCCCGTTTCTAGTGTTTCAAGTTTTAATAGCTGGTGTTTAATTATTTCTTGTTACTTTTTTTATTTCATTTTTATTCATGTATTTTATCGCCAGCAATATCGCCTAGCAACAACAACAAATGTAAAAACCAATTGCGTCCAACAAACTTGGATTATTTATACCATTTGTTTATTAGACCAATGGTCGCTCCAATTGCGTAACACCAAAAAATAAAATAATATAATTAAATCATTCGTTTATAAGACTTGTTCACGAAGCTCATAAGGTCTCGGTAATTAAAGTAAATATGAGCTAGAGTGGTTCCACACCTATGATTGTCAATGAAATCTTACCAATGAACTTATCAATGAAAATAATAAGGAAGTTATTGTATAAAGCTCTCAATATTTAAAAAGTCCGTCACGCAGGGGCTGCGTAAACTAAGCAGATTTCCCACGAGAAGTTTTACAATAGTGAAATATCACGAGTTCCGAGCAGTTAAAGAAACGGCCAAACTAGCTTTTGGCGGGAAAGTCAACCAGCCATAGCCGCCCAGGTTTAATAAAAATGCAAATATCTCGGTTAATATTCAAGATACAGAATAAATGTATAAAACAATATTTATAGTAAATAGAATTTTCAATAAGATTTATTCTATACAATTATTCGATCCGACGCACAATAACGGAGATATTTTGAATTTTCAAAAATCTCCCCCTCTAAACCCGCCCTCCCACTGGTCCGATTTCAGCCATTAACGAACTTGATCTTCCTTTTTACATAAAACGATTAAATTCCGAGTTTGGTAACGATCAAACCAAAATTGCGACCGCTAGAGCGTTAACAGACAAATATATATATGTATATCTATATATATATAAAATTGTAACCTCTGTCTGTACATTGATTTTTTTCGCGAAATTTCACGATAACTTTTCGTTTCACATGTCATAGACACCATAACTGCATTTTGTTTCTTTGGTGTCTGTTTGTTTGTTTGTTTGTTTATTTGTTTGTTTGTTTATTTGTTTGTTTGTTTGTTTGTTACCTTTTCACGCATAAACGGCTGAACCGAATTTTATGAAACTTGGTATGTATATTACTACTAGCCCAACTTAGACTTTAGGCTATATTAATATTCTCTAAGACAAACAGGAGTGGGGGTTATAAGGGAGGCCTGAAATTAAAAATAACGATATTTCGTTTCCTATTGCTTTTTGAGCAAATATGCACATAACAAAAGTTGTTTATTTTGTAATTTAGAGTAACTTTTATTATATGCACTTTTGCCATATACGGAAGTATAAATGCGTTATACGCTAAAAACTATAGCGGGAGTCCACAATTTTATTTGGCACAAAAGACTCAACCGAACTAAACCAAACTCGGTATGTGAATTAGTACTAACGCCTTCCTTATAATAAGCCATACTAACATTTCTAGGGACGGGCAGGAGTGGGGGTTATAAGGGAGGCCTGAAATTAAAAATAGCGCTATTTCGTTTCCTATTGCTTTTTCAGCAAATATGCACATAACAAAAGTTGTTTATTTTGTTATTTAAAGTAACTTTTGTTATATGAACTTTTGCCGTATACGGAAGTATAAAGGCGTTATACGCTAAAAATTATAGCGGGAGTCAACAATTTTATTTGGCACAAAAGACTCAACCGAACTAAATAAAACACTCAGTATGTGTATTAGCACTAAAGCCTTCCTTATAATAAGCCATACTAACATTTCTAGGGACGGGCAGGAGTGGGGGTTATAAGGGAGGCCTGAAATTAATAATAGTGATTTCCTATTGGGGTTTCGGCAAATATGCACATAACAAAAGTTGTTTATTTTGTTATTTAGAGAAGTTTGCTCAACACTTATTTTCAATATGAACTACCAGGTACCTCACCTGAAAAAATTTATTCAAATGTATGTCAATATTTTCTCCTTAATAATTCAAATCTATGCATAATGCACACGAAACGGTAACTATGACAATATGCAGGACAGTGAAGTCTTACATAAAAAATTAATTTGATTATTAACAAATCCCCAGAAACGACGGGTTTTACCCCTAAACACTGGGAAGGGTAAATGTCAAAATATTGTGCAAAATAAAGCCTTGCCAAAAATATACCATCACCATTCAGCCTCAAATGAATTCCCGAGCGAAGCCGGGTATTTGAGCTATTTTTAAAATTTTATCCTTAATAATGCAAATCTATGTTATTATTTAACGCTAACAACAGATTGCACAAAGTAAAGTATACAGACCTCCCCCCCCCCTTCTCATATCCCAAACTTTAGTTCATGAGAAACGCCGGTTTTCCCTATGTGCATTTAATACTTTATTTAATTAGAACGTGAAAAATATTTGAACAAACAGTTTTAGTATTGTGAAGAAAATGTAATCTGATTTGTTCATATAATTTCATGTATTACAGGATTGATATTCTAAATGTGTTGGCAGCACTGGGCATAGGGAGGTGTCAAGCTACTTCCTTTGTCCTATCAGTTCTGCCGCTTCCCTGCCGACCTCATATTGGTCTATGTTTACATGTTAATTGATGCTTATAGCAATGTTGTGTTATTCTCCGGAATGTGAATTTCTTTAATTATCATAAGTAAATAATTTAAAAGGATGAACGCAGGGGAGATGCACCCAGTTATTTCTGGTATTTATGAACTCTGCCCCGTTAATGTCTGATATACTATACTGAACATCAATATACAGTTTACAAAAGAGTATTTTTAATAGCAGTTATGACGTACCTAAAACCGCTGTCACCATTAAGCTTTGTACCGCATCAAGGGAAAGGAACTTTTATTCAGACATGGTTTGGAAGACAGAAGACTTTCTACGATTATGAATTATACTTTTCATTATGTTATAAACAAAACTACATGCACAGGAGACGGGAAATATAAAACTATTGAGGAGATTGAAGACTTAAATAACAGATAATTTTATTATTAACAATTCCACTGGACGACGGGTATTAACCCTAAACACTGGGCCGGGTAAATGTCAAAATATTGTGCAAAGTAAAGCCTTGCCAAAAAAAATACCATCACCATTCAGCCTCAAATCAATCCCCGGGCGAAGCCGGGTATCTGAGCTAGTATATATATATATATATATATATATATATATATATATATATATATATATACTAGCTAAGGTACCCGGCGATGCCCGGGAAATCATTGCTGACTGACTAATGATTATATTTTTATAGCAAGACTTCAGTGTGTACAATTGCACTTCCCTCCACGATGTATTGTTTTTTCAAAACAGCCAATCCTAAAGTGTAACTTTCAGGGTTAATAGAATAGAAATTTTAGTTTTGAAGAATATATGAAAATGGGTTCTTAATGTATCCCTCACGACTTTTTGACTCACGGCTTTTGAATAATTCAAACCATAATCATGGGTAGCATTTATCACAATTAAATGTCATCTATAATGAACATATTTCCTGCCAAAAATCAAATCAAGCACATATAGTTTTAGCATAGTTTTATACATAAGATTATATTCGTATTAGTAAGCCTCAGTGTAAATCACTTCCCGTCGTGGCAGTATTCCACAGGAAATAACTGAACTCAATTACCTCCCGTCCATTTCCGCTCTCGCAGGAGCGTTATCATCGTTGTTTTCCTTAGAATATTGATTCAGAATATTATTTTAATAATTTATCTCCCTGATGGAACTAAATAATAGATCCCTAAACATAATTTCATTTATGTTCAAAAAGCTAGATGAGGGGAAGAGAGCCCCCCTGCAACCTAGTAATACTTTAAACATTCATATCGAGTATATATTAAATACCAGAAATGCTCTTATAGTTTATATTCCATTAGAAATAAATTAAAAAGTTATAGGGAAAATAAATAAATAAATGAGGAGGCGACGGAGATTTATAAGCTCACTAATCCGAATCATACTTGCAACTATCATATAAGACTAAAACATAACATATTTTGTCATAATATCCATTTATTAAAAACACTTAAATAAGCACTAATAAAATGAATGACTCCCGCAATGGATTTAGCGTATATGCCGTGTTAACTTCATTTACGGCAAAAGTGAATACAAAAAATATACTTTAAATAACAAAAGTAAACAACTTTTGCTATGTGCACGTTAGCCAAAAAAAAATAGAAAATGAAAATTGCGAATTTTTATCTCAGGCCTGTCTTATAACCCCCACTCCCGTTTGAACCTAAACATTTTAATATAGCTTATAATCATGGAAGAATTAATGCTAATTCGCATACCAAGTTTTGTTAAATTCGGTTCAATCGTTTGAGCTCAACAAAATTGTTGGCTTCCGCTTTAGATTTTAACGCATATCTCGTTTATGTTATAAAGCAAAAGTGAACATAACCAAAGTTACTTTAAATAACAAAATAAACAACTTTTGTCATGTGCATATTTGCAGAAAAACCAGTAGAAAAAGAAATATTGCTATTTTTAATTTCAGGCCTCCCTTATAACCCCCACTTCTGCCCGTCCCTAGAAATATTGGTATGGCTTATGATAATTAAGGCGTCAGAGATAATACACATACCGAGTTTTATTTAGTTCGGTGGAGTCTTTTGTGCCAAATAATATTCTTGACACCCGCTATAATTTTTAGCGTATAACGCCTTTATAATTCGGTATTCAACGATAGTGTATATAACAAAAGTTTCTCTAAATAACAAAATAAACAACTTTTCTTATGTGTATATTTGCCGAAACACCAATAGGAAACGGAATATCACTATTTTTAATTTCAGGCGTCCCTTATAACCCCCACTCCTGCCCGTCCCTAGAAATGTTTGTATGGCTTATTATAAGGAAGGCGTTAGTGCTAATACACATACCGAGTTTTATTAGCAGATTTCCCTTAAGGGAAATCAGCTATTGAGGTTGTACTCATGACGGAATTTTCGACATTTTACTTCAAATGTCCATCGATCCTACCTAGTAGATGACGAAAATGAGGTCCGTTCAAAACTGTATATATATATATATATATATATATATATATATATATATATATATATATATATATATTTGTCTGTTACCGCTCTAGCGGTCGCAATTTTTGTTTAACCCTTACCAAACTTCATATTTAAGCGTTTTATGTAAAAAGAAAGATCAAGTTCGTTAACGGCTGAAATCGGACCAGTGGGAGGGGGGGTTTAGAGGGGAGGATTTTTGAAAATTCGAAATATCTCCGTTACTATACGTCGGATCGAAATATTATACAGAATCAATCTTATTACGAATTAAATTTACTATAAATATTGTTATATACATTTATTCTCTATCTTGAATATTAACCGAGATATTTGCATTTTTCAGTTTTCACCAAACCGCCACTTCTACTCATGTTACGTAAACAATACTCTGATACATAATAAATCACATTATTGGAAGTTTAAATACCAAAAATTGTATTCAAGAGATCTTTATTATACGAGATACATGCAAATATGCACTGGTGACTCCCCCCCCCATCTTAAAGTTTTGGACTACTAAAATTTTATTGATTGAGATAACAATTATTCTGACTCATTATTAATTACAGTAATAGATATAGTAAATAGTTCTCAATAAAATTAATGTGTTATATTCTGATATATTTCAGTAATTATTTTTCTTTCCGGTATGAGGCGGGACCCGTTTGTTTACATTTCTAACCTAGCGCTTCCTGTCGGCGGGCTATTGAAATTGGATGAAACATTTCTTATTTCCGTTTGTATTTATTCACGGTGTTGTGTTAGCAGTATGTATATTTATCTATTACTAAACTTCACGAGGGAAATCTGCTTAGTTTACGCAGCCCCTGCGTGACGGACTTTTTAGTTCGGTTGAGTCTGTGTGCCAAATAAAATTGTTGACTCCCGCTATAATTTTTAATGTGTAACGCCTTTATAGTTCGGTATACAAAAAAAGTGTATACAACAAAAGTTATTCTAAATAACAAAATAAACAACTTTTGTTATATGCATATTTGCCAAAAAACCAACAGGAAACGAAATATCGCTATTTTTAATTTCAGGCCTTCCTTATAACCCCCACTCCTGTTCGTCTCAGAGAATATTAATATAGCCTAAAGTCTAAGTTGGGTTAGTAGTAATACACATACCAAGTTTCATAAAATTCGGTTCAGCCGTTTATGCGTGAAAAGGTAACAAACAAACAAACAAATAAACAAACAAACAAACAGACACCAAAGAAACAAAATACAGTTATGGTGTCTATGACATGTGAAACGAAAAGTTATCGTGAAATTTCGCGAAAAAAATCAATGTACAGACAGAGGTTACAATTTTATATATATATATATATATATATAATTTTGAACGGACCTCATTTTCGTCATCTCCTGGGTAGGATCGACATTTGAAGAAATTTTTCGAAAATCGCGTCATGAGTACGACCTGAATAGCTGATTTCCCTTAAGGGAAATCTGCTAAAATGACAAAGATATGGTTATAAAGTAGAATACTATTTCTTTGAAGCCAAATTAATCGCTTAGATAAGGATTAATATGATTTGGGCAATCAACAACTAGGTTATTATGCCCTTTATCTATATATATATAAAATTGTAACCTCTGTCTGTACATTGATTTTTTTCGCGAAATTTCACGATAACTTTTCGTTTCACATGTCATAGACACCATATCTGCATTTTGTTTCTTTCGTGTATGGTTGTTTGTTTGTTTGTTTGTTTGTTTGTTTGTTTGTTACCTTTTCACGCATAAACGACTGAACCGAATTTCATGAAACTTGGTATTTATATTACTACTAACCCAACTTAGACTTTAGGCTATGTTAGTATTCTCTGAGACCAACAGGAGTGGGGGTTATGAGGGAGGGCTGAAATTAAAAATAGCAATATTTCGTTTCCTATTGGTTTTTCAGCAATTATGCACATTACAAAAGTTGTTTATTTTGTTATTTAGAGTAACTTTTGTTATATACACTTTTGTCGTATACCGAAGTTTAAATGCGTTATACGCTAAAAATTATAGCGGGAGTCAACAATATTATTTCCCAATAAAGACTCAACCGAACTAAATAAAACTCGGTATGTGTATTAGCAGTGAGGCTTTCATTATAATAAGCCATACCAACGTTTCTATGTACGGGGAGGAGTGGGGGTTATAGGAGAAGCCTGAAATTAAAAATAGCGATATTTCGTTTCCTATTGGTTTTTCCGCAAATATAAACATAACAAAAGTGGTTTATTTTGTTATTTGGAGTAACTTTTGTTATATACACTTTTGTCGTATACCTAAGTATAAATGAGTTATACTTTAAAACTTTAGCGGGCACTAACGGCTGAACCGAACTCAAAACTCGGTATGTCAATTAGCATTAATTCTTCCATGATTAAAATTTATATTAAAATTTTTAGGTTCGAACGGGAGGGGAGTTATAAGGGAGGCCTGAAATAAAAATTCACCATATTTACATGTATAAGAAACGGGAAATATAAAAATATCCATGACTGTGAAGAATTACCGATCAAATAATTCTATTATTAGAAAATCACCGGCAACGACAGGTATCAATATTAAACACTGGGACGGGTAAATGTCAAAATATTGTGCAATGTAAAGCCTGCTAAAAAATACCATCACCATGCAGCCACAAATGAATTCCCGGGCGAAGCCGGGTATCTGAGCTAGTAGTTGTATAATGCTGTTTACAAGTCCCTGTTTTACTCTATGTCTAGGTTATTATGCCCTTTATAGTAGTATAATGCTGTTTACAAGTCCCTGTTTTACTCTATGTCTAGGTTATTATGCCCTTTATAGTAGTATAATGCTGTTTGCAAGTCCCTGTTTTACTCTATGTCTAGGTTATTATGCCCTTTATAGTAGTATAATGCTGTTTGCAAGTCCCTGTTTAAAGGGGGGATTTTCGGAAAATTCAAAATATCTCCGTTATTTTGCATCGGATCGAAAAATTGTATAGAATCAATCTTATTGCAAATTAAATTTACTATAAATATTGTTAATACATTTATTCCCTATCTTCAATATTAACCGAGATATTTGCATTTTTATTACATTTGGGCCGATACCGGATTTTTGAATTTCCCGCCAAAACCTAGTTCCCCTAGGCCCTTTGCCGTAACTGTTGGGCTCTTGTATGGAGATTTCTCTATTGTATTACTTCACGTGGGAAATCTGCTTAGTTTACGCAGCCCCTGCGTGACGGACTTTTTTTAATACTGGCAATATACTTCCTTATCTTTATATATTTAATTCTATTGTATGTCACTGAACTCCTCCTAATCGGCTGGTCCGATTTGAATGATTTTTTTTTTTGTATGCGTTTGGGTGACGCCCAGAATGGTTTAGATTCACAAATCAGCCCAGCAGGAGTGGGAGTTGTAAGGGAGGTAAAACATTAAAAATAGCAATATTTCGTATACTCTTGGTTTTTTAGCAAATATGAACAGGGTAAAAGTTGTTTATTTCGTTATTTAGAGTAACTTTAGTTATATTCAGTTTTGTCATATAACAAAGTATAAACGAGATATACACTACAAAACTAAAGTAGAAGCCAACAATTTTATTAGGCGCTAACGATTGAACCGAAGTTAACAAATTTCTGTATGTAAATTAGCATTAATTCTTCCATGATTAAAAGCTATATAATTTTTTTTAGGTTCGAACGGGAATGGGGGTTATAAGGGAGGCCTGAATAAAAAATTCACAATATTTCATTTTCTATTTGTTTTCAGGCAAACTTGCACATAAAAAAAGTTGTTTTTTGTGTTATAAAAAGTATCTTTTGTTTTAAACATAATATTATTAAATTTAATATCCTATTCGCTTGAAATATCATGCAGGACAACGTCTGTCGGGTCCGCTAGTCCTATATAATAATAGTATATACACTTTTTTCATTATATATTATATTACATAAAAATATTTTTTCTCCCTTTCAAGTACATATTTTCAACTGGCATTTTAATTACAATATTACAATTAAATGACTTTTACTTTTTTCTGTTTCTTTTTTTTTTTGTAGGTAATTAAAATCCATTTATCACACACTTACTCATACATACACTTGCTGCATTTTATTTTCTTGGATCTCTTAAAGAACAGTTACAGACAAAAAGAAAAACAACTCTGCCTCAGCATCATATATCAATTGAAAAGAGAATGATGAATGGCGGGTGCTTAGTTTTAGAGTCACGGCTAGTAAATGTTTTAAAATCGAGATAAAGGAAATGAAGGCGATTAAAATTCCACGGAAGAAGGCAAAGAAGTAGGAAACCACGCAGTGGCTATAAACGCTGGGGGCCTGGGGGGGTTAATCCTCAACAGCTGCTGGCCCTTCCTCGAGGGGGCACAAAACTCCTAAAACTAAAGTACCAACCAAACCCTCCTTTTAGTCCTTTTAAGCCCCTACAGAATACCAACATTTCATGCTCTGATTGCCCCAATCTACCATACATCTAAAAATAGTTAGTTAATTTCACTCAATTAGTTCCGCTGGTTATTATTTTGCCATTGGTGTGGTTTTAATTGTAATTTATTTTTGAAAAAAAAAAAAAGTCCTTAAAATTAATTATGATAAGATTCCCAGAGGCTGAGCAGCTAGCTCTACAGCCCGACTTAAGTTTCGTTAAAAGTCCGTCACGCAGGAACTGCGTTAACTAAGCAGATTTCCCACGTACGCCACGTATTTGCATTTATCTCAAAACTTAAAAGTTCAATGAGAACAATATTTGGTATTTAAGCTTCAAATAAAGTGCTTCATAACTTAAAAAAATATTATTAATATGAGATGAGTAGGAGTGGGCCTTTACTGAAGACCGGAAGCTAAAAAAGTCCGTCACGCAGGGGCTGCGTAAACTAAGCAGATTTCCCATGTGAAGTTTTAGGGTAATGAGAAAACTTTCAGTTAATTAAAATAAATTCCCATCTGAAACGGCTTCTGAATTGTAAGAATAATTTATATTTTAATAACTCAAATTTTAGTAGTCCAAGAACTAAAGAAGGGGGGGGGGCTGATGAACAGAACGCATTTGCATTAATCTAACCAAGTAACGAAGGTAAGGTAAGGTTAGAAACGACAGGTAAGGTTAGAAGAAACTTGCACCTGAGCCGAGCGGTTACGAAAATAGCCGACCTAATCCAAACTATACCCGACCATATGTCTCACAGACTTCATAAAAATGCAAATATCTCGGTTAATATTCAAGATTGAGAATAAATTTTTCGAAAATCGCATCATGAGTACGACCTCAATAGCTGATTTCCCATAAGGGAAATCTGCTAAAAAACAGATGTAAGTAGCAATTTATATTTAGATTTAATAAATATATCATAGATCTAGGCACCTACTAATGCAATATATAGCAAAAGAATTATTAAGGGACATGTTAAATTAATGTTGTTAATAATTTTTTTTTATTTTTTTAAAAAGGAATAGCACCTGAAGAGGTGGCAAATAAGCCTCGAAATATGTAAGGCATTTTCAATAAAGTTTGCACCGAAATATATGTTTTTTATTGGAGGCCCTTGCCATAAAAGTTGAAAAATAAAGTAATATATAATATAGAAGTTGACATACAATAAATTCAATTTCATAGCACGAACGGAGGAACTAATTAGATAAATAAACAATTACGCTGTTTCAGTAGCACACATACGCCACTTCTTTTACCAGTCGTCAAATACGCTATGTGATTCATTATAAGACTAACTTAAAAAGTACGTCACGCAGGGGCTGCGTAAACTAAGCAGATTTCCCACGTGAAGATTTACCATAGAGAAATCTGCCTAATAACAATTGTAGTAGTAAGAAACGTCTAAACCTATTCACGAGGGACGAATAGTTACGGAAACGGCCGCCAGAGCTCTCGGCGGAAAGTCCGAACATAGCCGGCTCCTGCCGACCACACGCAGAATACAAATGCAAATATCTCGGTTAATATTCAAGATAGAGAATAAATTTATATAACAATATTTATAGTAAATGTAATTTGCAATACGATTGATCCTGTACAATTTTTCGATCCGACTTATAGTAACGGAGATATTTCGAATTTTCGGAAATCCTCCCCTCTAAACCCCCCCCCTCCCACTGGTCCGATTTCAGCCGTTAACGAACTTGATATTTCTTTTTACATAAAACGAATAAATATCGAGTTTGGTAACGATCAAATAAAAATTGCGACCGCTAGAGCGGTAACAGACAAATATATAGATATGTACAGTTTTGAACGGATCTCATTTTCGTCATCTACTAGGTAGGATCGATGGACAGTCGAAGAAAAATTTTGAAAATTCGGTCATGAGTACAACCTCAATAGCTGATTTTCCTTAAGGGAAATCTGCTAAAACTGAGGTGGAAAGGGGGAAAATTTTAAAAACATGTCATTAAAAAAAAAACTGATGAAAAACTGCACAGTTTTAAAGTGCATTAAAAACAGAAAAACTAACATTTGAAACTTTTTTAGCAGATTTCCCTTAAGGGAAATCAGCTATTGAGATTGTACTCAAGACGGAATTTTCGACCTTTTTCTTCAAATGCCCATCAATCCTACCTAGTAGATGACGATAATGAGGTCCGTTCAAAACTGTATATATATGTATGTATATATATATATATATATATATATATATATGTCTGTTACCGCTCTAGCGGTCGTAATTTTTGTTTGATCGTTACCAAACTCGATATTTAGTCGTTTTATCTAAAAAGAAAGATCAAGTTCGTTAATGGCTGAAGTCGAACTTCAGTTGATTTTCTAAAATTTGAAATATTTCCGTTACTATACGTCGGATCAAAAAATTGTATAGAATCAATCTTATTGCAAATTAAATTTACTATAAATATTGTTATACACATTTATTCTCTATCTTGCATATTAACCGAGATATTTGCAATTTTATGAAATCGCAGCGGATTACGGATGAGAGTGAATTTCCCGCCAAAAGCTAGGTCGGCCGTTTTCTTAACTCTTCGGCTCTCGTGAAATTTCTCTATTGTAAAACTACACGTGGGAAATCTGCTTAGTTTACGCAGCCCCTGCGTGACGGACTTTTTTATATATAATTACCGTTTTAGCAATATTCGCTCAGATATAAAAAAAAAAGATAATATTTTACTCCTTCAAATCGTAAAACAGTTTGGTGTGAACTGCTCCACTTGCACATAAAGTTTCAGAATGTTTTAAATTTACATATTACTTGCACATAATTCATGTTCTTGCTAAAGATTTATTAAGAAAAGAGTTCCATTCTATGCCAAAGTTTAAGGTTATCATAAAATGTTTAAAAGTAACTTTAAGGAAGTATGCCTTAATCATCTCCTTTTCTTTTTTATATTCTCATTTTCAAGTTTTTATTGAAGGACTTCAGGTAAAAAGATGAAAGTCACATTACCTCATTGGGTGTCCTCTTTTTATTAATTTACGTCCTTTTTGAAACATAAAGTACTCTTTAATATTTTCTTCCCTTATTCAACAGCAGGTGTACTGAAAGAAGGTAGCAAACCTTTCATGTCTTTGAACTAAGACCACCAACTCCTTATGAGTCGTGAAATTAAATTTACCTATATACCCCTTGGTTTCCTTTCATCCTCATGTGATGAAATGTAGTAAATAATGTTTAGGCCCTAATATTGAGCCGTATAAGGGGTGCCTATAAGAAAATTAGGTCGCTCTGGTTAGCCAAGTGAGTTAAGGCGTTTCCCTCGAATATATCGACATTTTGAATGTTATCTCTTGTGCTTTACGTATTAAGCCTCAGAAAAACTCACAGATTTCTAAAGTTTATCGAGGGACAGATATGCAAACCATTGTTATCATTGGTTATTGTAATATCATAGTCCTCAAACATCTGTCTATGATCTGACACCATGCGGATATAAATCATATCTATACAGGTATAATCGACTGTCTAGATATAAACTAGCAGAAAATTGACCTGACTGAAATGTAATTATGTAGACTTGTATAATACGAAGCAAGTAAATTATACTCTTTATTTCCTTGTATAATTACTATGCAAACCTACTAAGAAGTAAGCTGAGGAGGATCTTGCTTTTGACAGTCATTATCTAAGTTTCCAAAAATTTGATAAAATGTGTTGTCAAACTTTGAACCTAAGTGGCTAACCCCACCAGCTACTTCATCTAAAGAAAAAGTCCTTCACACAGGGGCTGCGTAAACTAAGCAGATTTCCCACGTGAAGTTATACAATAAAGAAATTTCAGAATAGAGAGTCGAACAGTTACGGGAACGGCCCGAACTAGCTCTTGACGGAAACATACGACTAGACCCGAAGTTAGCCGATCTCATCTCAGAAGCTGAAAACAGAAAAATGCAAATATTCCGGCTAATATTCAAGATACATAAAAAAAATATATATATAACATTATTTATAGTAAATTTAATTTGCAATAAGATTGGTCTATATAATTTTTCGATCCGACGTATAGTAACAGAGATATTTTGAATTTTCGAAAATCCTCCCCTCTAAATCCCCCCTCCCACTGGTCCGATTTCAGCCATTAACGAACTTGATATTTATGTTTGCATAAAACGTTTAAATATCGAGTTTGGTAACGATCAAGCGAAAATTGCGACCGCTAGAGCGTTAACAGACATATATATATATATATATATATATATATATATATATATATATATATATATATATATATATATATAATTTTGAACGGACCTCATTATCGTCATCTACTGGGTAGGATCGATGGACATTTGAAAAAAGTTTTCAAAACTCGCGTCATTAGTATAACCTCAATAGCTGATTTCCCTTGAGGGAAATCTGCTAAAAAGCCATGGTGTCAGAGGAAATTGGATTTAATTCAGGTTTTTACACAGAAATAGCGAAGAAGATGAATGTACTTGTACAGTATAAATATAGTTTTATTTTAACTGAAACACCGATAATACTACTATGGAAAATATGCTAAGATTGCGGTTCCTACGATTGTTTTAGCAGATTTCCCTCAAGGGAAATCAGCTATTCAGGTCGTACTCATAGCTCAATTTTCGAAATTTTTCTTCAAATGTCCATCGATCCTTCCCAGGAGTGGTGAGTTCAAAACTATATATATATATATATATATATACTATATTTGTCTGTTTGCGCTCTAGCGGTGGCAATGTTTGTTTCATCGTTACCAAACTCGATATTTTGTCGTTTTATGCAAAAAGAAAGATCAAGTTCGTTAATGGCTAAAACTGGACCAGGGGGAAAGTTCTTAAGTTCTTGGGATACTAAAATTTGATTGATTGAGATAAAAATTATTCTGATGCATTACAAATTACAGTACTAGATATAGTAAATAGTTTTCAATAAAATTAATATGTTACATTCTGATGTATTTCAGTAAGTGTTTTTCTTTCCTGTGGGAAGTTTTTACACCTGTTTGTTTATGTTTCAGGTTCTTCCGTCTGGAGGTTATGTTATTATTGTTTGTATTTATTCACTTAATATTCTTGGTGGTGTTGTGTTACCTGTATGTAGATTTATCTATTGTTAAACATCGCGAGGGAAATCTACTTTGTTTACGCAGCCCCTTGCGTGATGGACTTCATTTTTTAATGTATTTCTAAAAATACCTAAAAAGAATAAATATAAATGGTGTGGAGGGCTAACGGATCCCAGTTGCCTATGAACATTCCTAGAGAGTAATTACATACATTTTTTTTGGAATTCCTAAAAGTAAATCCTGACTTTATTTCCTTATTATAAAGTCAATTAATAATAACACTCATTATTATCAGTAATGTTCATCGAATGATGTCAACCAGTATAGAATTTAATTGCTGGTGGATTAATATTTTTAATTATCATGTAATTAAATCAATGGTGACTCTTACGTTTATATTAACCCTGATCATCAATTTGAGTCCTCACCAGCCTGCCATAATATGGATTTGCTTTTAATATTTAACTATACTCAATTAAAACTGTATTACTAACGTTATCACCATGCTTTACGCTTTTAAAAAGTGTTATTGAATTTGTATACAGTATTTAAAAAATCCTAATTTTTTTAGAAATTTATTTGGGTTCTAGAAAAACCAAAAGTAGCTACTATTCTTCAACTCGAACATTTCAAAAAAGGAGTTTCATCAACAGACCCAATCCCTGCTATAAATGAACACATTTTCTCAGTGGAAAAAAAATTTAAAGCGGTTAGCATATTTTCAGAGTTTATGAATTATTTAATATCTGGACATCCCATTGAAATAGTAAAAAGAAGAATAACAGTTCTTTGATGTCAGACCTCATTATGAGAAGCAGTGCTTCCATTAAGGACTATTTAAGATCAAAAATATTAAAATTGAGCTATTACTAAGCAGTTATGTTTTGAGCCATAAATAATTCAAAAGATTAGGTTGAGAATTGTTTAATTTAGAAGCCTTGGGAGAGATATTAACCTTCATCTTTTATTTCCAGAAAAACAACCTCTGCCAAGTAAATCCGTTCCAACAACGTTTTCATCACCGCATATATTTGCTTAGACCTCTAATACATGTGCATACTTAAAAATAGAAATAAAATATTAATACGTTTCAGTTGAATTTCATTAAAATATATTCCATAATATTTCTCCGAAAAGCTTTTCCTTCTTGTTATTAAACGCAGTACTAAGTCAACTTCATATTTATAAATTTTATTATTACTACAGGCATTATGAAACTAAACTAAAAATATAATTCACATTCAATGGAATATCTCCTCTTTTAAATTTGCTGTAAGTAAGTAATTTAAGTACCGGTTCTACGAATTATTTCAGGATACTTGAATATTGCTGTACCTCAGCATTCTCAAACCTCATGACAAATTACATATTTTTTTTGTCGGAATAAATATATAATAAAACCATTAAAATATTAAAAAATAAATTCATGAATAGAGGAAATAAAACGTGAGGTAGAATGGCAATTTTCACAACTTCAGAATACTGTCAGTCAAATCAGGGGACTGCCGGTAGATGAAACGTTTTTTGTTAATCTCCTAAAACCATGAATTTGATACAATTTGGGCTATAGAAATTTATTTATTTAGCTATTCTTTGATTATCTTAGTAAATTATCTATTTACATGAAAATTTATGACAAAAATAAACTGATAAAAAAATTTGTTGAAAATATTAAGTACTTCAGAAAAATGTCCATAAAAAAAATTAATACACCATAAAAAAAAATGCCTAAGAAGTTTTTCTATCCATAATTCAAAAAAAAAATAAAATAAAAAAAGCTTTTTATTTATTTTTAACAATGGCAATTCAGTTTATCTACTTTGGGCTCAGGTTGTTATCAGGAGTTAATTTTAATGCACTTGATACCCTGTTATAGTTATATAACAAAATAAAGAATATTATTGATGTTGATATTGAAATGATACACTAGAGTCGTGGGTTTCTTGTCTTGCGGTCAATACGAATTTATTTTGACGAACTGATTAAATATAACACTTCCATCCTGGCTAGGAAAAGGTGACGAGTGGGTTTCTCGATTGCTCTTCGTGGCATGGACGTGGGAAGTGGCAAAATACTTGACTGGCACGAGCTCTTACCCTAAGTACAATCATTGCTTGTCTACAGGAGTGTGGAGGGTGAGTGGGCGCGATGTGGAAGGTGCGGACGGCCAATTGGGTTATACCCGGTGAGAGTTGGATTGAGTTGGGCTATGGAGTTTGGCCGTCAAGGAGTTAACTCTCCAAACACTTCTTCTAACCGCTGCCCGTTCCCCTGGGGCAGCCCCTATCCAACTCTAAACATTGTTTCGCTCTTCTTACATCAGACTCAGATTTACCAATCACTCTATTTAGGAGGACAAAATCTAAGAAGATAAGGGAATTGTTATGACAAATACCGTGATTGAATGAATAAGTTGACTTGGGGAGTTTTTCAGCATAACTTTGGAAGAAAGTTCAATGCAGTGTAGCTGACAGTAAGCGACTGTTGTCACCCAAGGACTTTAGCGACCTTAGATCCGAATACTGGTTGTTTACTACCTCCTGCGGTGAGCTCAGGTTGGCCGTATGAGTTAAGACGTTGGTCTTAATCTCGAGTGGTAGACCTAGAGTGGCGGGTTCGATTCCCGCCCTGGACCGTAGGAATTTATTAAACAAACTCCTTGGGCCTACGGGATATAGAAAAAGTCCGTCACGCAGGGGTAGCATAAACTGAGCAGATTTCCCTCGCGAAGTCTAATAATAGATAAACATACATACTGCTAACACAACACCACCATGAATATTAAGTGAATAAATACAATCGGTAATAAGAAACTTCCCCTCCCTTTCCAGGGGAAGCGTCTGAAATATAAACAAACAGTTCAGCCAACGGCTCACCGGAAAGAAAAATAATAACTGAAACATATCAGAATATAACATTAATTTTATTCAAAACTATTTACTATATCTAGTACTGTAATTTATAATGAATCAGAATAATTTTTATCTCAATCAATCAAATTTTAGAAGTCCAAGAATTTAAGACGGGGGGCGGGGGTCACTAGAACATATTTGCATGTATCTCGTATAATAATGGCCTCTGGTAAACAATATTTAATATTGAAGCTTTGAATAATGTGGTTTATTAAATAACAGAGTATTGTTTACGTAACAAGATTAGAAGTGGGGGTTTGCTGAAGGCTGAAAACTGATAAATGCATCTATCTCGGTTAATATTCAAGATAGAGAATAAATTTATATGACAATATTTATAGAAAATTTTATTTCCAATAAGATTTATTCTAATAATTATAATAATTCCAATAATATTTGTAGTAAGTTTAATTTGAAAAAATATTTCCTCTGTACAATTTTTCGATCCGACGTATAGTAGCAGAGATATTTCGATTATTCATAATTCCTCCCCTCCAAACGACTAAATTCGAGTTTTGTAACGATTAAACCATAATTGTGACCTCTAGAGCGGTAGCAGACAAATACATATATATATATATATATATATATATATATATATATATATATATATATATATATATAATTTTGAACGAACCTCATTTTCGTCATCTCCTGGGTAGGAGTTAGTCACTCATAATTCCTTTAAAAACATTTTAACGAAATCATTGAATTACTAAGAAATTATATGTTCATTGTTTACGTTTTATAAGCCAATTCTCTGGGGGAATCTGATAACAGCTGGAGCCGGTATGGTTTTGGTGGCAATAAACAGAAGTTAGGGCTTATTTAAGGCGTTGTGTTTTACAGATAATTCTCATTTGGAATTATACTAAAGAGCTCCATTATCCAGCTGTTAACCTGCTGAAGAGAAATTACTTTACGTCTCCAAAGAATCATTTAATACAAGCGTATTTCTTATCTGGTGGACAAATCTCTTAGTTCTGCCCATTCTATATTATCTGGGATCTTTTAGTTACGAATACTTAATGACCGGAATGACTTGTAAAGTTTTGGAAAGGGCCCATTAACAGACCGCTCATGATGTCATATTACTAAAGAGTAATAGGATTTCCCTCATGACTTACTTACTGAAGGTAGCCCACACATTCCCATAATACTCCAACATTTACATGAACATATTTTCAAAAATTTAGAATAATCACATTTTAAAATACCTTTTAATCCTTCTTAAATTAAATATTTTAAAACTCCAGCTAAACTGTTTTAATGTATGTGTATGTGTGTGCGCGCGCGCGTGTGTGTGTGTGCGTGCGTGTTTGTATGTGTGATAAAAAAAGTGAGAGCATGTGATTGTACATATTTTAGATGTTAGAAAATTTAATCTGTTCATTTTATTAATGTACATTCTAGTTTTTATTTTAGTTTTGTTTTTAACCATTGAAAGTATATAATTGTTTACGTAATTTTATTAGTCTTTATAGTTTTTAACTATTTAGTTTCCTTACAAGATTTTTTGTTTTTGAATTTAATGTTTTGTTTTTGTTTATTTTTTTTTATTTGTTGATTCGTGTTTTTTTTTGTCTCTTTGGTTGATTTTAGTTATTTGGTTACGTTCTGTTATTTAGTTACGTTTTGCTATTTGATTGCGTTCTGTTATTTAGTTGAGTTTTGTTATTTGATTGCGTTCTGTTATTTAGTTGAGTTTTGTTATTTGATTGCGTTCTGTTATTTAGTTGAAATTTATTTAGTCGCGTTCTGTAATTTAGTTGCGTTTTGTTATTTTGTTGCGGTCTCTTATTTAGTCGAGTTTTATTTAGTTGCGTTTTGTTATTTAATTGAGTTTTGTTATTTAATTGAGTTTAGTTATTTTATTGCGTTCTGTTATTTAGTTGAGTTTTGTTATTTGATTGCGTTTTGTTATTTAGTTGAATTTTATTTAGTCGCGTTCTGTTATTTAGTTGCGTTTTGTCATTTTGTTGCGGTCTCTTATTTAGTCGAATTTTATTTAGATGCGTTTTGTTATTTAATTGAGTTTTGTTATTTAATTGAGTTTTGTTATTTTATTGCATTCTGTTATTTAGTTGCGTTTTGTTATTTGTTTGCGTTCTTAGTTTGTATTGTTCAATTTTTTCTTGTTACTGTTTTAATTTTTGTATTTTGTTTATATACGTTTTTTTGTTTTTTTATGAGCAATATCGCTTCGCTGCGAACGCTCCAAAATAAATAAACAAATAATAGGATTTCAGTATCATGCTCTAATTCAATTCCGACTTAGTATTGTGGTCTCGTTCGTACAACTGATTATCAACTGGTTCACTTGCTTAAATGATGGCAAACTTTTAGTTGAGTTAAATGAAGAGAAGGGAGTGGGGTGGCAAAGCGTTAGTTGTGCTAGAATAGCAGAGAAATGGTGCAGAATGAATGTAGGGAGCTTGGTGATAGTGGTGGGAAGGTCTAGGAGATAAGGGGATGTTCCGTGCCTCGGGGATTGAGGGTATAAAAGCGGGGTGCGAGTCCTTCCTGGAACCATTCCAAAACATTATTAAAATGTATTTGGTGGAACCAGAGCTGGCCACAGCTGCCTCCTTTACAACTTTTAATTTGATACCAATTTCCTTCCCTGCGATATCCGGGCATAAAGTTTTCAACTAAATGCTTGTTTAAGATTGAAAAGCCACTTACTAAACGTCAAGTCAAACTGAGTTTAAGTCTCTCAATGAATAATAGTTATTTATTATACAAGTGACGGAAAGTAGATCATTTTACAACTCGAGTGAAACGTTTACCCACACGAGCGAAGCGAGTGTGGTAATTTCACGAGAGTTGTAAATTCTACTTTCGTCACGAGTGTAATATTAATTTTTTTCTGTAATCGTGTAATACATGATCAGATCTAACCAGAATATGAACAAAATTAGGATGTTGTGAAGAATATAGTATGTTGTTGGTGGGTTATAAGCATGGTTGTGAAAGGTTAAAAGCATAGTTATAAAACAACTAGTGATGATTGTGAAGTAGTGCAGTTATAAACAAATGCAGGTTATAAACAAGGAAGGTAATTATTATTATATTTAAATTTTAAAATATATTGATTATTTCCACCAATAATTCATTCACATTTCAATTTATTTTGTTAAAATAAATTCTTGCAATGTTAAGAAACATTTAAAAGCATTTAATTTCCAACTTCAAATTATTTTTTAATTTATACTTATTACTAATTAAGAAGGCAATTCACTTTCTTCACTCTATTGCAAAATGTTTCACTTTCTTCACTCATTTCAGTTTAGTAATGTTACCATTATTCAACGATTACAGAAAAACCAATTTATATGCGTAATAAGTTACACCAATGTGGCTATATTAGGGTTTCCAAAAAATTCTTGGTGTCTTAATTCTCTTTATTTTATTTTATTTTTTTTTTGTATTTTAGATTTAATTACTCATGTTATGCTTGCTAAGTGCTATTTACATCAAGAATATTCTTCGGCTGGCAGAATTTCCGTTCTTGAAAACACGTGTTGATTTATCACTACAATCACTATTGGGGCTCAGGTTAGTCATTTAAGTTAAAGTGTTGGCCTTAATGTCACATGGTAAACCTAGAGTGGCGAGTTCGATTCCCGCCTGGGCAATAGGAATTTATATAGTGACGGAATTCATTAAATAAAATCCTTGCCCTACCCTGGATTGAAAAGGGTGGTAACCTGTAGATAACCCGTCCCGATTATTCTTAATTGCAAAAAGTGGACGTTAACAAATAATTTAATTTTACTACTACAGCCAAAGCAAGCCCTCCCAATCTACGAGATATTTGCCAGTCTCAACCCATCACTCAAAGACAATATTAATATAGCCACATTATTGTCAGCTGAACATGAAATAAAGAATATAAAGTATAAATAACGTACAAATCATAATAAACATAACCTCTTTTTCCAGATAAAATTATCTTAAAAAATGTTGAATTTACAATTAACTTTCTTTTTCTAGTAGTAGTATCTATTTTTTCTTAACTTTTAGCAGATTTCCCTTAAGGGAAATCAGCTATTGAAATGACAAAATATTTTTTATATATATATATATATGTCTGTTACCGCTCTAGCGGTCGCAATTTTTGTTTGATCATTAGCAAACTCGATATTTAGTCGTTTTATACAAAAAGAAAGATCACGGTTTAGAGAGGGAGAAATGTCAAAATTCGACATATCTCCGTTACTATAAGTCGGATCAAAAAAATCCGAAAATGTAAAGAATAAATTTTATTGGAAATTAAATTTTCTATAAATATTGTCATATACATTTATTCTCTATCTTCAATATTAACCGAGATAGATGCATTTATCAGTTTTCAGCCTTCAGCAAACCCCCACTTCTAATCTTGTTACGTAAACAATACTCTTTTATATAATAAACCACATTATTCGAAGCTTATGTACCAAATATTGTTTTCCAGAGACCTCTATTATACGAGATATATGGCAATATGTTCTTGTGCCACTCGCCCCTCCCCCCCCCCCCCCCGTCAATGATTATTAAAATATTAAAACTAAGATTAGTTAAATCCTGCTATTTATACTGGAAGACTATGGGGCTGGAGGAAGGAGGAGTTGCGCAGGGTAAATGGTTTAGGCCCACTATTCTCGAAACACGCATGAAGGGAAATGTGAACTGAGTTTTGCATTTGCAGAACAATGGCACTCGTTACGGCGCACTGCTTCCTTTATCCTGTAATTACATCAAGAGGTACATTAATGAGTTACATTATAATAATCTTGAAAGGGAGTTAGCTTCAGAGATTTATGCGCCCCCCCCCTCCCCCGTCGTTTTCATAAAAACAATTTTTACTTCATCTTTTGAGCCACAGTGAATACCACTTCTAGAAGCAACATTCATTATATACAATTGAATATTTCAGCATTCGTTTAAAAAGAAAGGGCATTGTATTATATTGAGTTGTATTTTGTATTATTCTCTGTTCCAGGATTGTAAACAATAATCTCCAAAGAACCCATGGCGAGGTTATAATTTTTAAAGTAAAGAATAGGTGTCATCCTTCCTGCATTTATATTTACTTTCTTTAACTAAGTTTAACCCTGCGTGACGGACTTTGCTTGTACTCCTATGAAACTAAATAGACAAAATGTTATTATGAAGTTTATGTAAAATTATTTCACTTGAAAGAGATATACTATATCACCGTTCCGATGCTTCGTATCGAAAAATGTCATAGAACATAATTTATAGACCTTTTTACGATAAAAAAAATGTCCTACACAAATTGTGTGTATTTCCTATATATTTAAAAAAAAAAAGACCGTCACGTAGGGGCTGCGTAAACTAAGCAGATTTCCCACGTGCAGCTATACAATAGAGAAATCTCTATGCGAGAGCCGAACAGTTACGGCCGAACTAGCTTTTGGCGGGAAACGTTCGTTATCGGCCTACATTTAATAAATGCAAATGTCTCAGTTAATATTCAAGATAGAGAAAACATGTATATAACAATATTTATAGTAAATGTAATTTGCAATAACATTGATTCTGTACAATATTTCGATCCGACGTATAGTAACGGAGATATTTCGAATTTTTAAAAATCCTCCCCCCCCCCCAGTCCGATTTCAGCCGTTAACAAGCTTGATCTTTCTTTTTACATAAAAAGATTAAATATCGAGTTTGGTGACGACTTCAAATGTCCATCGATCCTACCCAGGAGATGACGAAAATGAGGTCCGTTCAAAATTATATATATATATATATATATATATATATATATATATATATATATATTATTTATTTTAACGCTCTAGAGGTCGTAATTTTTGTTTTATCGTTACCAAGCTCGGAATTTAATCATTTTATGTAGAAAGGAAGATCAAGTTCGTTAATGGCTGAAATCGGACCAGTTGGAGGGGGGGGGTATAGGGGGAGATTTTTGAAAATTCGAAATATCTCTGTTATTATGCGTCGGATCGAATAATTGTATAGAATCAGTCTTATTGCAAATTAAATTTAATATAAATATTGTTCTATACATTTATTCTGTATCTTGAATATTAACCGAGATATTTGCATTTGCATTCTGTGTGTATTCGGCAGGAATCGGCTATGTCCGGGACCTTCCGCCGAGAGCTCTGGAGGCTGTTTCCGTAACTGTTCGTCCTTCGTGAGTAGGTTTAGAGATCCCTTACTACTACAGCTGTTATTAGGCAGATTTCTCTATTGTAAAACTTCACGTGGGAAATCTGCTTAGTTTACGCAGCCCCTGCGTGACGGGCTTTTTGAGTTATGTTATTACCTCTCGCAGAAACTAGTCAAATTGGGTTCTGGGAAAGTCAAAATTGATATTTCACTGAAATTTGAAAACCTAAAGTTTTCGCTATTACAACACTTTACTTCGAACACGTAACTAAAAATATTTGTACAAAATCATCAATCGTCAATCAGTTTTTTTTTTATGTTTTTACTTCCGGAAAATACGATATTAATAGATTACTCAAGATCAGCCAGAAAAGGTAAACATTACTAAATAAGGTAGAGTGACTTCCAGGGTGGGACTAAGGATTTTATTTAATGAGTTCGTACGTAAATAAATTCCTATTTCCTCAGAACTCTAGTTTTACCTTGAGAGATTAAGACCAACGCCTTAAATTACATACCTAACCTGAGCCTCCCCCAACAATAATTAAATTTTAAATATTGAACATACCTCTAGCAGTGACTATTTTGCTCGTTGATTAATAAATCAAATTTATTTTGATTTTTTGAAGCCTCAATATGTTTCTTTTACCTAACTTAAATTTTATCTGAGCCGCGATACGACGACGAAGTTACAAAAATTGGCATTACTGTCAATAATTTATAAAAGTCCGTCACGCAGGGGCAGCGTAAACTAAACAGATTTCCCACGTGAAGGTTTACAATAGATAAATATACATACTGGTATCACCACCGCAAATATTAAGTGAATAAATATAAACGGTAATGAGAAATCTTTCAGTTAGAAGTTAATAACTCTACAACCGAAAGCTTCGGAATTGAAACAAACAGGTCAGCCAACCTGAATTCTAAAACGGAAAAGAAAGCCATTAATGAAATATATCTGAATACAACACATTAATTTTATTGAAAACTATTTACTATGGCTAATGCTGTAATTTGTAATGAATCCGAATAATTTTAATGTCAATTACTTAAATTTTAGCAATCCAAGAACAAAAGAAGGGGGGGGGGGGTCTACAGAACGTATTTGTATTTATCGCACAAAGTAAATGTTCAATGAAAACAATGTTCCGTATTAACCTCGGTTCATAATATAACAGCTTATTATTAATATAACATGCGTAGGAGTGGTGGTTTACTGAAAGCTAAAAACTATAAAATCCAAATATCTCGGTCAATATTCATGATACAGAAAATATGTATGAAACAATATTTATAGACCATTTAATTATCATTAAGATTGAATCTATAAAAATTCTCGATCGGACGTACAGTAACGGAGATATTTCGAAATATCAAAACCCCCCCCCCCCGCAAATCCCCTCCCAGTGGTCCGATTTCAGCCATTAACAAAATTGACCTTTATTTTTGCGTAAAATGATAAAATATTGAGTTTTGTAACGATCAAAGCAAAATTGCGACCTCTAGAGCGTTAACAAAAATATATATATATATATATATATATATATATATATATATATATATATTTTCGAAAATCCCGTCAGGATTACGACCCTTAAGGGAAATCTGTTAAAAAAATTGATCCGCAGCGAAATTAAATAGAAAATCAGACAAACCGTTGAATTTTATTTATATAGTAAACTATGTCCAATATGTTTAATTAATTTGATATCTTTAACAAGAAACTAAAGATAATGACATATATATATATATATATATATATATATATATATATATATATATATATATATATATACAGTTTTGAACGGACCTAATTTTCGTAATCTACTAAGTAGGATCGGTGGAAAATTTGAAGAAAATTGCACCATGAGTTGAGTACGACCTCAATAGCAGATTTCCCCCAAGGGAAATCTGCTAAAAACCCACTTACTCTACTCTACTTACTGATAACGTTATCAGCTTTGATTCAGCGAGCCTAATACCCGGTTATTGTACATTGTGTGTCATAGACGACAACGGTTATCCGTGTTATGTCTATTGCATACAAGCAGCACTATCTGTCCGCAAGAAGACAAACAGCGTTTCCACAAACAAAGCCCTCCTCTCGCCCGACATCCAGAGCCAAGGGATATTATGCATTCAGAGATGAGGAGGGGGTGGAATATGAATAATAAATCTATAGCGGTGCATTGGTTATCGTGGACGATTTAGTTAATTAAGGATCCATGGATAGAGCGCGCTGCCTTCGGACAATGGGGCCCGTGATTGAGCGGGAAGGAGCGGCAGTCAACAGACCGCAGTGCAAACATCGTTACATCCCTTATGTATTTATCCCTAGCTCAGGAAGCCTCCCTAGTCTAGCTTCTTGCCCGTTCAAACTACTCCCAAATACACACAGCTTGTTTAATATATATATATATATATATATATATATATATATATATATATATATATATATGTTTGTGTGTGTGTGTGTGTGTGTGTGTGTGTGTGTGTCTGTATTTTGGTCTGCGTTATAGCAGATTTTCCTCGAGGGAAATCAGCAATTGTGGTCTTACTCAATTTTTGTTTGATCGTTACCGTACTTGATATGATCGTTAATTGCTGAAATTTTACCAGTGGGAGGGGAGGGGGAGGGTTTGAGGTGGGGAATTTCAAAAATTCTTAATATTTCCGTCTTATTACGCGTCGTATCGAAAAATTGTAGAGAATCAATCTTATTGATAATGTAATGTTCTATAAATGTTGTTATGTACGTTTTGTCCATTAACTTGGTTATTAACCGAGAAATATGGATTTTTTTAGTTTTCGGTCTTGAGTAAACCTCTACTCATGTCATATTACCAATATGCTGTTATATTATGAAGTACTTTATTCGAAGCCAAAATACCAAATATTGTTCTCATTATACTTTTACGTTTTCAGATGACGCACGTGAGAAATCTGCAAGTTAACGAAGCCTCTGTAAGACGGACTTTTAGGCTTTGGGTAACTTTAGAAGAAAGCGATTGACTAAAAGTACAAACTCAAGACGGTCTTCGACTTAGCTATCTACAGCTGGCAAGGTCTTATCAAAACGGATGGACACTAGAAGTAGACCCAAATCTAACAAGCAATAACATCATCCAGCCTGCAGCCAAAGAAGTCCTAGTAGCCATTTTTGAGATGTTGAAGTGACAAGAGTGCTAAGAAAAAACTTGATATCACCAAGATTCAAAAGATAATGAAATCACTCAAGTTAAACCATTGAACAACGTAACACTACCCTATATATCGGGGAGTCCGAAACACCGATAAGAATACTTCGGAAATATAATTTACGACCAGCATTCAAACCACACAAAACATTCAATGAATATTTATAATGCCCGAAAGACACCCAATTTTTACAGGATAGTGGAGTATACATGATACCATGTGATTGCGGTAAAGTTTATGTGGGACAGACAGGAAAGAAGACTGCTACAAGAGTTAACCGACACGTGGCTGATCTAAAACATCAGAGAATAAAGGCATCCGCCATAGCTAGACACGCAAGTATTTGTTCTCACCAAATTATATTCGATGAGACAAAAATTCTATGGTCTGGAGAAGACCATCTTGGTAGAAGATTAGTACTAGAAGCTCACGAAATTAACAAAAGAACTAATACAATAAAAGGCGTGGACCGTTTCATATTCTCCTAAACGTCGAGAGCCATAAAAAAAAATCAGAAACATATGATTTAATCAAGTAGCTTCATTTTAAAAACACTGCCTGACAAAGATGGACGTATTTCCATAGAAAATTCCAGATAAATTGTCATTGAAATATAAAAATGCAACAAACGAAAACAACATTTTTGGACCTTGTGACTCAGGTCATGGGAACACAGTGCGATAAATCTAAACCAACTGCCCTCTTCTACTTTGTTTATATTAAGATCTCTGTTCCATTTCCTGTCCAATTTAATGTACAGGTTAAGGCTATATTCAGAGTTCAGCCTTTCGTTCCTTAATAGAAGTGATTATACTTAACTGCTGTATTATAATGGTTCTTATTAGCAGATTTCCCTTAAGGAAATCAGCTACTGAGGTCTTACTCATGACGCGATTTTCGAAATGTTTCTTCAAATGTTTATCGATCCTACCCAGGAGATGACGAAAATGAGGTCCGTTCAAAATTATATATATATATATATATATATATATATATATATATATATATATATTGGAGTGTTAACACACTAGCAGACGCCATTTTAGCAGATTACCCTTCAGGGAAATCAGCTATTGAGGTGGTACTCATGACGGAATTTTCGAAATTTTTCTTCAAATGTCTATCGATCCTATCTAGTAGATGACGAAAATGAGGTCCGTTCAAAACTGTATATATATATATATATATATATATATATATATATATATGTGTGTGTGTGTGTCTGTTACCGCTCTAGCGGTCGTAATTATTGTTTGATCGTTACCAAACTCAATATTTAGTCGTTTTATGTAAAAAGAAAGATCAAGTTCGTTAACGGCTGAAATTGGACAGGGGGGGTTTAGTGGGGAGGATTTTTAAAAATTCGAAATATCTCCGTTACTATACGTCGTATCGAAAACTTGTATAGAAACAATGTTGTTGCAAATTACATTTACTATAAATTTTGTTATATACATTTATTCTCTATCTTGAATATTAACCGAGATATTTGCATTTTTATTAAATCTGGGCGGCCAAAAGCTAATTCTGCCGTTTCCTTAACTGCTCGACTCTCGTGAAATTTCTCTATTGTATAACTTCACGTGGGAAATCTGCTTAGTTTACGCAACCCCTGCGTGGCGGACTTTTTTGTTTTTAACTTTGTACAATTTTTGAAAGGACGAATCACATTTGATATGATGTCCATAAATAAATATATCAATGTAACCTAAAGGCAGTTTCATACCCAGTACTAATTATTTATTATACAAGTGACGAAAGTAGATCATTTTACAACTCGAGTGAAACGTTTACCCACACGAGCGAAGCGAGTGTGGTAATTTCACGAGAGTTGTAAATTCTACTTTCGTCACGAGTGTAATATTAATTTTTTTTCTGTAATCGTGTAATACATGATCAGATCTAACCAGAATATGAACAAAACTAGGATGTTGTGAAGATTATGGTATGTTGTTGGTAGGTTATAAGCATGGTTGTGAAAGGTTATAAGCATAGTTATAAAACAACTAGTGATGATTGTGAAGTAGTGCAGTTATAAACAAGTGCAGGTTATAAACAAGGAAGGTAATTATTATTATATTTAAATTTTAAAATATATTGATTATTTCCACCAATAATTCATTCACATTTCAATTTATTTTGTTAAAATAAATTCTTACAATGTTAAGAAACATTTAAAAGCATTTAATTTCCAACTTCAAATTATTTTTTAATTTATACTTATTACTAATTAAGAAGGCAATTCACTTTCTTCACTTGTGAAGAAAGTGATTACTTTCTTCTCTCTATTGCAAAATGTTTCACTTTCTTCACTCATTTCAGTTTAGTAATGTTACCATTATTCAACGATTACAGAAAAAAATATTTATATATGTTATTGTTTATGTGGGAAAAAGATCAACTAGAGTGGGACAAGATCATACCGGGATTCAGAGGTCCTAGGCCACTCTAGCAGAGAATGTGAGCAAATAGCTCTTCACCGCGCGGGGGGAAAAAAAGTGGAGACCCCGGGTTTTATAAGACTGCTGAGAGGGGATAAGTTGTGAAGTGGGCCCACTTGGAGCGGGTCTAGTGGGTGATTGGGCCGAGTGAGGGCCCAACTGATGAAAGGACCATATTCTAGAAGGCAGTCTGACCATTAAATATCCATTACACCATTTTCCCGACGCCCCTCCTTCGCACCTCCGGCCTCTCTCCCTTTGCTCTCTCCCGCCCCCTCGACTTTCTTTCACTAACACCTGCTACTGTTTATTCACTCTTCTTTCACAACAACGGAGGAGACAATTACCCAAATGTGACTTCCCTTTGTCATGACTTATGTCACGAAGTTCAAATGCTCCGAGCACTTGAGAATGGGGATGAAAAAAACGTCCGTCCCGCAGGGGCTGCGTAAATTAAGCAGATTACCCACGTGAAGTTTTACAATACAGAAATTTCAGAAGAGCCGAGCAATTAATGAAACGGCCGAACTAGCTTTTGGCGGGAAAGACACTTTGTCCGTTAGCCGCCCAGATTTAATAAAATGCAAATATCTCGGTTAATATTCAAGATAGAGAATAAATATATATAAGAATATTTATAGTAAATTTAAGTTGCAATAAGATTGATTCTGTACAATTTTTCGATCCGACGAATAGTAACGGAGATATTTCGAATTTTCGAAAATCCTCCCCTCTAAACCCCCCCTCCCCAAGGTCCGATTTCAGCCGTTAACGAACTTGATCTTTCTTTTTACATACAACGACTAAATATTGAGTTTGGTAACGATCAAACAAAAATTGCGACCGCTAGAGCGGTAACAGACAAATATATATATTTATATATATATATATATATATATATATATATATATATATATATATAGATAGATAGATACATCTACTAGGTAGGATCGATGGACATTTGAAGCGAATTTCGAAAAGTCTGTCATGAGTACAACCTCAATAGCTGATTTCCCGTAAGGAAAATCTGCTAGATCAACAACAACACCGTGACATATTAAGTGAATAAGCACAAACAAATGTAAACAAACAGGTCTGCCAGGCCATAATATAATATATTAATTTTATCGAAAACTATTTACTACTTCTAGAACTGTAATTTATAATGAATCAGAATAATTTTTATTTCAATCAATCAAATTTGAATAGTTCAAGAACTTAAGACCGGGGGACACAAGAATATATTTGCAAATATCTCGTATACTTTTTATGTTTATTATTATTTACGTCCACTTTATGCTACTATGGCTAATCGGGACGGGTTATCTACAGGTTACCACCCTTTTCTAGCCAGGGTGGGCCTAAGGAGTTTACTTAATGAGTCCGTCACTAAATAAATAGTGCATCTATTTATCTCGTATAGTAAAGGTCTCTTGAAAACAATATTTAGTATTTAAGCTTTGAATAAAGTGGTTTATTACATAACTGAGTATTGTTTATGTAACATGAGTAGAAGTGGGGGTTTGGTGAAGGCTGAAAACTGAAAAATGCAAATATCTTGGTGAATATTCAAGATATAGAATAAATGTATATAACAATATTTATAGTATATTTAATTTACATAAAAATACCTTCTATACACTTTTTCAATCCGACTTATATTTCGAATTTTGTAAGTTCCCCTCTAAACACCCCTTTCCTACTGGTCCGATTTCAGCCATTAACAAGCTTGATCTTCCTTTTTACATAAAACGATTAAATTTGGAGTTGGTAATAATCAAACAAAAATTGCGACCGCCAGAGCGTTAAACGACATTTCCATTAAGGAATATCTGCTAAAACGTTGAAGTTTCGACTTTTTAAAAGTAAAAATATAAAAAATAACATTGAATAAATATTATTTTTTAACCTCCTATTTATGCTACTAGGCTCATTGGGACGGGTGATTCACAAGTTACCAACCTTTTCCAGCCAGACTAAGAATCTTTTTTTAGTGGGTTTGTTAACAAATAACTTCCGGCATCCCTACGGCTTTTAAGCTAATCGAATGTATTAAAAGTCTTAATTCACATTGCTAACCAGAACCCTCATTGTTAAATTAGTACATGAATTCCAGGAAGGAGGTTTCAAACTTTGTTTTTTTTTTTTTAGTTTTATTATATAGCTCAAACCTTGAAGAAAAGTACCAGTTTATAAGGTCATACGTATTTAACAATTAAGAGTTCTTTAGAACGATCGCATTAGGGTAAATAGGGAATCAGATTAGGGCTGGGTAAGGAAAAGTTTTGATGAAAATCTCCGGTTTTCTTAGTTATTTTCTTGAAAGACATTTCCACCCCGTTGATTGGCTAAGTTGTTGAATGGGTCTGGAACGAGCATGGCTAAGGTCTGCTGCCCTTACAGCTTGATCCTAGGGACCCCCAACACCGGAATTAGTTTTGCCATTCTAACACTATTATTGACCAAACTTTGATGAGCTCACTCCGAACAAAGTTGACCACTACCTTCTGCTTAAGACTGGTGGCATTGTTCCCTTCTTAATACAATCGCCGTTTGTACAGCTTACTACAAATAAAGGGGATGTTGAGGACACAGTAAAACAGTAAAGCAGCGGAGGAAGGTAAAACACTTTATTATAAACCAATTATATGTTGTTGTTCACCGATGCAAGATGCTGATTGACTACACAGCAAAATCATCAAATCATTTTTAAGAAAATAAAAGGGATATATAAAATAAAATTAATAAGTTTGAAACAAAAATTTAAAAAAATATATTTTTGCCATCTCAAAATTGACTTATCCAAAATGAAATTACGCTCTAAACTGAACGGGAATAAGAAGAATAAATTCATGCTTAAAGAAACACCTCATTATGGATGTTGTGGAGTATGTAAGAACTTAAGTTTTATTTATTTATAGAGGAGCGTTCGCTGCGAGGCGATATTGCTCTTCCAAAAAAAAAACCATGAATATAAACAAAATACCAAGTACCAAGAAAAAATTAAACAGTTCAATTAGAACAGAACAAATTAAGAACGTAACCAAATAACAAAACGCAACTAAATATCAGAACAAAACCAAATAACAGAGCCGCAACTAAATAATGAAGCGCAACCAAAGATACAAAAAAAACACACGAATCAACAAATAAAAAAGAATAAACAAAAACGAAACATTATATTCAAAAACAAATATCTTGTAAAGTAACTAGATAATTAAAAAACTATAAAGACTAATAAAATTACGGAAACAATTATATAATTTCAATGGTAAAAACAAAACTAAAATCAAATAAATAGTACTTAGTATGTACATTAATAAAATGAATAGATTAAATTTTCTAATATCTAAAACATTACAATCATATGCTTTCACTTTTTTTTATAAGACATACAAACACGCACACACAAACACACACACACACACACACACACACACACACACACACACACACACACAAATGCACATACAGTAAAACAGTTTAGCTGGAGTTTTAAAATATTTAATTTAAGAAGGAATGAAATGCTTCATATTTATCACTCTATGCCGTAACTGTAGTTTTAATTTGTCTCAGTTTGTTGTCTGTTAATAACCAGTCCTGTTGCCATTCTTGGAGTATGTTAGTTTTAATGTAGTTTTGTAAGTCGTCCGAAGGTATTTTTTTAATATCAGTATAAAATTGTATTAATTTATAGTATTTAAATAAATAAACCAAACCTCAACATATCAAAATATGTGTGTGTTTATGTGTACAACATAAAGCAGGACTGGATGAAATATGATTGATTCGAAATTTACTTTAGCAATTTTCAATAATTAACTTAGTTTTAGGTAGGCAACTAAAGAAAAACTATCTACGAGTAATATATATATATATATATTTTTCATGTTACATGTTGTATTTTTATATGTTTAATGTTTGCTATAACCCATTCTTGGACAATTAACTATCGCGCTGAAAAAAAAACACCTGAAATACGTGCAAGAATGATATTGATATATAACACACATATTGATAATCCGCTGTACGAAATACTACAATTGATCTGAAACTCTTCAGGGAAAATACATTAATTGAATACTGACGGAACTGGATAACATACATTATTTCTCTCCATTCATTGGCAATAATAATAATAATAATAATAATAATTTTTTTTAGTAGAATTAAGCAAATATTGAAACATAATAACGGTCTAAAAAGGACTCAGGGCTGTGCAGTACTTCTCATAAAGAAGGGGTGAATAAGATGCCTCCATTCATATTTGTGAAAAACTTCAAGAGAAAAAAAAGTTCATATTAATTAAGCTTTCCAGTTTTTCACCGACATCCGTGAAATTAAAAAGGAACCCGAAATTAATGACGTCTCAAATTCCTTACAGGCGGCTACTTCTTATAAATACATATATCCTTAGAATGTACGAAGTGAGTACCACGAGAGTCATTCAAACCCCGACTAGTATTTTAACTGTTAACCAAGGCGAACGCTCTCAAAAAATAATTGTGTATTTTTTTCTTTAGTTTCTTGTTAAATGTGACAAATTAATTAAACATATTGGGTTAATTTTACTATATAAATAAAATTCTAAGGTTTGCTATAAAATTATATATATACTTGTCTGTTAACGCTAAGCGGTCGCACTTTTTGTTTAATCGTTACCAAACTCGATATTTAAACATTTTATGCAAAAACACAGATTAAGTTCGTTAAAGGTTGAAATAGGGTCAGTGAGAGGGGGGTTTAGAAGGGGGTTCAAAAAATAGTTTTATCGCCGTTACTATACGTCGGATCATAACATTGTATAGAACCAATCTTATTGCAAATTAAATGTACTATAAATATTATTTTCTGTAATCGTTAAATAATGGTAAAATTACTAAACTGAAATGAGTGAAGAAAGTGAAACATTTTGCAATAGAGTGAAGAAAGTGATTACTTTCTTCACAAGTGAAGAAAGTGAATTGCCTTCTTAATTAGTAATAAGTATAAATTAAAAAATAATTTGAAGTTGGAAATTGAATGCTTTTAAATGTTAATTAACATTGTAAGAATTTATTTTAACAAAATAAATTGAAATGTGAATGAATTATTGGTAGAAATAATCAATATATTTTAAAATTTAAATATAATAATAATTACCTTCCTTGTTTATAACCTGCACTTGTTTATAACTGCACTACTTCACAATCATCACTAGTTGTTTTATAACTATGCTTATAACCTTTCACAACCATGCTTATAATCTACCAACAACATACCATAATCTTCACAACATCCTAATTTTCTTCATATTCTGGTTAGATCTGATCATGTATTACACGATTACAGAAAAAAATTTAATATTACACTCGTGACGAAAGTAGAATTTACAACTCTCGTGAAATTACAACACTCGCTTCGCTCGTGTGGGTAAACGTTTCACTCGAGTTGTAAAATGATTTATATACATTTATTCACTTGTAAATTAACCGAGATATTTGCATTTTTCAATTTTCAGCCCTCAGCAAACCCCCGCTTCTACTTATGTTACATAAACAATACTCTGTTATGTAATAAACCACATTATTCGAAGCTTAAATACCATAAATTGTTTCCAAGAGACCTTTATTATATATACGAGATAAATGCAAATATGTTACCGTAACCCCCCCCCTTCTTTTCTTAGTTCTTGGACTATTAAAATTTGATTGATTGAGATAAAAATTATTCTGATCCATTATAAATTCAGGTACTAGATATAGTAAATAGTTTTCAATAAAATTAATATCTTATATTCTGATATATTTCCATAATTGTTTTTCTTTCCTGTGAAGAGTTGGGCACACCTGTTTGTTTACATTTCAGGTGCTTCCCGTCTGGAGGATTCTTTTTATCGTTTGTATTTATTCACTTGATGTTGACGGCGCTATTGTGTTATCAGTATGTAGAGTTATCTATTGTTAAACATCACGAGGGAAATATACTTAGTTTAAACAGCCCCTGCGTTATTTTTCGTTTCAGGCCATTCTAAGGACAATGGCATCAAAATTCAAAATCTAGGCTCAATCAATTATCCCAAGGTATATGATAATCCGAATTTTTAACTGGAGGGGGGGGGAGGTTTACTCTGACCTAAAAATACATATTCATGTTATCTTCGTTAGCTCGTTGGTTTTGTCGAAAAAATGTAAAGAATAAATTGTGTTAAGAATAACGATGCTGTTCCTAAATCAATATTTACATTCATCAATTTTGACTTCCGCCTTCCGGTTGCCAAAGTCTTTATTCGTATTTCATGAATAGAATTGGGAAATTATTTGTAATAGTGCAATGGGACTGAGTATTGTTAATATGAGTCATTTTACACTTTACATCTCAAACATTCTTCTTTTGTGTGACTACAGAATGCCTGAACAACATTTTAGTAGATTTCCCTTAAGGGAAATCAGCTATTGAGGTCGTACTCATGAAGCGATTTTCGAAAAATTTCTTCAAATGTCCATCGATCCTACACAGGAGATAGCGAAAATGAGGTCTGTTCAAGACTATGTATATACATATATTTGCCTGTTAACACTCTAGCGGTCGCAATTTTTTTTTAATCGTCACCAAACTCAGTATTTAATCGTTTTATGTAAAAAGGAAGAACAAGTTCGTTAACTGCAGAAATCGGGCCAGTGGGAGGGGGTGGGGGAGGGGGGTTTAAAGGGGGGATTTTCGAAAATTCGAAATATCTCCGTTACTATACGTCGGATCGAAAAATTGTATAATGAAAATAAATGCAAATTAAATTTACTATAAATATTGTTACATACATTTATTCTCTATATTGAATATTAACCGAGATATTTGCATTTTATTAAGTGTAACGGACGAGCTATGGTCGCTTCTATTCGTTCCCGCCGAAAGCTTGTCGGCTGTTTCCGTAACTGTTTTTCACTCGTACGGAGATTTCTCTATTGTATAACTTTACGTGGAAAATCTGCTTAGTGTACACAGCCCCTGCGTAACGGACTTTTATTAAATGTTCCCCCTGATGCTAAGATAATACAACAGAAATGGAAACAAACAGATAAAGGATCACATCTAAAATTATGTATCTCTGTTTTAAAAACCAATATCTCACTATCCCAAGATACATTTTATCTAACACAAACACTAACTGGACACGGAAATGCAAACTCTTACTTAAACAGATTCAAACTTACTGACTCAAATACTAGTAAATGCGACAGTTACACTGAACAGACATTCACCCACCTGATTTATGAATTTAGACTGACTCAAGACATACAAAGAGAGTTAAAGACTCATATTCCCGCATGGCCTATCAGTCCCGATATTTTATTTTCAAAACACTTAAATTTATTAAAAACAATAGCCTATGCTATCCTTAAGCTAAGAGAGGAAAAGATAATATAAAATAAATATTATGTATTTTTTTATGGTTATTTAATTGTATTACTCAATTTTTCTAGTTAATGTTTTTTGTTTTATTTTGTCAAGTTTAATTTTAATAATCTTATATACATTTTAATATGAATATATATTATTATATAAAAAATAGTTACAAGTTTTGACAAAATGCCAAAATAATACAAATATGCAAAGGATGTGCAGAAAAATTAAACACTTGAAGACATTTTTCGAAAATCGCGCCAAGAGTACGACTTCAATAGCTGATTACCTTAAGAAAAATCTGCTAATATCAATTGTTACATTCTTCAGACAACACTCTGCTCAAGTAAAATTAAGAGAATATTCCTTTTTGAAAAAAATAAAAAATTCTACATATTTATTGTTGTTTCTGCTAGTGGTGAGGGTGGCATATCAGGTTTATCAATAACTCGATATTGTGGCTAATCGCAATATATTTATAAGAGCTTACAGCAATTAAATAGCTATTAGCAGTCCGTTAGAGAGACGGACAAGCCTAAAGAGATGCTACTGGAGAGTAGAATCTACTGATGTACTCTGGAGTATTGTATTTGTCCAGCCTTTAATGGAGTGGATTACTATAATCTAGAACCAAACATGTGTGTAGTATTTGCTATTTTCAATTTGATTAGAACCTGAGTGGCCTAAGTACAGGCACTAGTCTGCTTAAAACGTTAGTCGAATATTAATCGTGTCTTTAATTTATCCCGGTTAGATGATTTTTTTTTTATTTATTTATACAGGAGCGCCCACATCTTGGTGATTTGGCACAAAGTTTCACAATGTAAAATGAAAACAAAATTATAGAAAAATAACAAAAACTGAAACAACAAATAAAAAATTAAATACTAGTAATAAAGACAATTAATAAACATAAGACATAAACAAACATAAATAAATATTAAATAAACTAACATAGATAAACATTAGACTAGTAATAAAGACAATAATTTAAAATGATTTTAATAAAAAAATTATGTTATTCCTATATACTAGTACATTTATATTATTTTTTTTTAATTGTATTTATTTAGTTTTGTACCCCATAGATGGTGATTTGTATTATTAGGATGATATATTTTTACTCCTTCATGTGCTAACCTTTTTTGTACTTTTATATTATGGAAAATATTTCTTTAATATCTGATTCTTTCTCATATCCGTGCTTTGTCTAAAGAATATAATAAAAGTTAACCCTTTTAAATCTTTTTTTAAAAACGGTTAGTTGAGTAGAAAATCCCTTATTCATTATTATTAATGTTATTACATATTTTAATTTTCTATCATGAAAATTTTTCTATTTAAATCCCAAATCAATTGTTACTATGTTCTGTTATTTATCGATTTTATCAATTTCCTTTAAGTCATTTTAAAAAATAATACCCGCTGCAAGTTCTGCTCATAGCAGTTGAAACAGGAGACTTACTAGGGTTTACTTCTATACAGTTCTGCTTCGGTAGTTATTTGGTTCTATTATGAAATCTTGAATTTTGATTATCCTTTTAGCTGATTTCCCTTATGGAAAGTCAGCTTTTGAGGTTGTAGCCATGACGCGATTTTCTAAAAATGTATTCCAATTCCCAAGTCCTTTGCAAATGTTATATATATATATATATATATATATATATATATATATATATATATATACTAGTGTGTTGCCGCTTTAGTGGTCGCAATTTTTCTTTGAGCTTTACCATATATAAATGTATCAAGTTAAACTGAGGATCAAGATTTAACCGGTGAAATTTGACAAGTGGGTGGGAGGTTTAGAGGTAAAGAAAATCAATTATTCAAAATATCTTCACTCCTATGAGCCGGATCAAAAAGTCATATATTACTAATCTTGTTGTAAATGTAATTTACCACGAATGTTGCCCTACACGTGAATGACTTTTTCTTTTAGTTCAGTTTGTCAATTTCATGAATACCACATACAAACACTGCTTTAATTAGTAAGTTATCTTTTCTAAAATGCTTCTTGGGATCACTTAGCTGCCCCCTCTCCCGTTTTATATTGAGTTTACCAATTGGTCTTAATATATATTTCATATATATTTATAATACAACTTATTCAATCAATATTTATGAATGTAAATTCTAATTTGGTTATAAAATGCTTCGAATATTATTATTTCAACTCTCCCAGGAACCCTGATAAGCCTAGCCACCCGAGTTAAAAATTTGCAATTATATTGTTGAACATTAGAATAACTTCCTGTAAACGGGGCGACTATTTCATTCCACCATAAATACCAATAATATATCAAACTGAAATTCAGAGTTATGCTTCATTTAATGCACGCAATGAAGCATAGTTCAAATATGTGTATATATTTGAAATTCATGAGGCCATATAGATAATAAATTATCAAAATAAATCATATTGAGTCAATGAACATTTGTAATTTCAGCCATTATAGAGAAAATAGAAGAAAATATGTTATTAATTCCATTAACCAATTTAGAAAAATGATCACATCAAGATTTCGGCCATCTCAATTATGTTGGCAGTCTTCGCTTCTTTTCTTTTTTTTTTTTTTGTAATGAAATTTCAAGCGGTTAATCCAAAAAGGTTGAAAATTATTTGTGAATAATCATTAGTAGTATTTCTTTTTTCAAAATTTCCAATACCAGCGCGCGCAACCTCTTAACAATTTAAATAAATGGAAAAAAGGTCTTAATAACAGAAAGTATTCCCACCAATTTCTTTACTAAAGCACAAGGCCTTTCGGTACTAACGTGCTATCATTACACGCATCTGATATCTTATAAAAGATAGATGTCTTCATAGATAGATAGATTTATTCATGTTTTATTTGTTTTAGCAGATTTCCCTTAAGGAAAATCAGCTATTGAGGTCGTACTCATGATGCGAGTTTCGAAAAATTTCTTCAAATGTCCATCGATCCTACCCAGGAGATGACGAAAATGAGGTCCGTTCAAAATTATATATATATATATATATATATATATATATATATATATATATATATATATATATATATATATTTGTCTGCTAACGCTCTATCGGTCGCAATTTTTGTTTGATCTTTACCAAACTCGGAATTTAATCCTTTTATGTAAAAAGGAAGATCAAGTTCGTTAATGGCTGAAATCAAACCAGTGGGAGGGGGGGTTTAGAGGGGGGATTTTTGAAAATTCAAAATATCTCCGTTATTATGCGTCGGGTCGAAAACTTGTATAGAATAAATCTTATTGAAAATTCAATTTACTATAAATATTGTTCTATACGTTTATTCCGTATCTTGAATATTAACCGAGATATTTGCATTTGTAGTCTGCGTGTGGTCGCCAGTAGGCTATGTTCGGACTTTCCGCCGTGAGCTCTGGCGGCCGCGGCCGGCCGTTTCCATAACTATTTGTCCCTCATGAATAGGTTTAGAGGTTAGGTTAACTGTTTTTTTCGGGCTAGAACCTACTGGGTTATTACGCCCTAAATAATGTTTTAGGTTTAGAGGTTTCAGTTGTTATTAGGCAGATTTCTCTATTGTAAAACTTCACGTTGGAAATCTGCTTAGTTTACGCAGCCCCTGCGTGAAGAACTTTTTACAACAAGATAGTGCAAACAAAAATACTTGGACTGGAAAAACACTGGTTACGTACTGACAACAAACTATTGGAAATAAAACGTAATGTTACAGGATGGTCAAAGAGACACGTAGATTCAGGAAGTGACCAAGCCTTCCTCACCAGACTACTTATTGGACATACATGCCTGACACATTCTTACATAATGAACAGAAAAGTCAAGCCTACTTGTACTCATTGCAACACTGGACTAAAACACCTACTAACAGAATGCAGATTACGAACTAGCTTAACCATTCCACATGACTTGAACGAACTACTGACTGAGGCTAGCCCACATATTGCCACGATTCTGACATATGTAAAAACAATTGGGCAGTTTGAGAATATTTAACTGCATATTTTAAAAATGTTTAATGTGTGTGCGTGCGCGTTTACGTGATTGCGCACGCAGGTATTTTGCTCTTTATATTATTTCGTGTTCCATTTTTTGTTATTTTGTTTACTTGTTTTCCCCCATGTTTAAGAAGAGCCACAAAAAATAAATATTTGATTTTAACTTTATTTTTAATAATTTAAACTATAATATATTCGTGTTATGTATGACTTCGATCTTAATATTTTTAAGATAGGACAGTTTTGTGAGACTGATGTTTGTATGTGTATATATATATATATATATCTAATCTTTATATTTCCACGGGTAACAATTTCTATTTAAATCCCCCAACAACGGGTATTACGGCTAATTCATTATAAGTTTTTTTTTTTTTGGTTTAAACTATTCAAGGGTGAATTTCTTCGCTAAAATATTTTCTTATTGAATCATGGAACAAGTATGGCTTCATGTAAATCACCCCGTGTTAGTACTATTTAGAAACTAAGTTTTGATCTATACACTTTTTCGATTAAATGCATAATAACGGTGATATTAAGAATTTTCGACATTCCTCCCCTCTATACCCCTCCCCTCCCACTGGTCGCATTTCAGCCGTTAACGAACTTGACCTTTCTTTTCACTTAAAACGCTTATATATCGAGTTTGGTAATGATAAGACAAACATTGCGACCACTAGAGCGGTAACAGACAACGAGAGAATGAATGTATATAACAATATTTATAGTAAATTAAAATTTTCATTAAGAGTTATCCAATATAACTTTTCGATGTTAGTATGTAATTCTATTTTTGTTTCGAGCATTTTTCTTTTTTGTTTGTCTGTTAGCACCTGGTGATGGCACGTTAGTACCGAAAAACCTTGTCCTTTAATATAGAAATAGGTGACAAGACTTTCTGTTATTAAGACCTGTTTCCAGGACCTGCACTCCCACATCCAGCAACTTACTCATTATTTAAATAAATAATTTTATAACTTTTCAACCATTTTTAATTAAATGAGTTTCAATTCTGTAATACATCATAGAATCAAGGACACATTATTCCGTACAAAAGAGTTTATTATTCAAAATCCTTTGATATATTGTTTTTAATATTTCAGAACTTGCAACTGTAAGTGTAATTTGATTTTTGAATTCCTTAATTACGAAATATTTCGGAACTACTTACGTTACATGGGTAATCCTTAATAAGATGCACTATAAATTCTCGGTACCTCCAATTAGAAATCTTAAAGTAAGTTACAAAGTTTTTACAAGATTAGTTTGACGAAGGGATTGAGGGTCTTTTTTATCTTATCACATTCGATACCAACGTAAAAACATTCAAAAATCATATACGTACGAACAAGCATGTTCCTTTTGAGGCAATTTATGTTGAGGTATTTGCATGTTTTTGGTAAATTGTGAATCGGGAAAATCGTATAAAATAAAAGGAAGCATTCTAAAAGCATAAAAATACGCAATATAATTTAATTAACAACGAAAACGAATTTAGAGTTGTGTTATATTAAAAATAATCATATACACAGAGCTCTGAAGGTTTTATTGGTTAAACATAAAGTTTTTTTTTTTTAATTTTATATAGCTGCCAAGTCCAGA
Source organism: Riptortus pedestris (assembly GCA_019009955.1). Taxonomy (NCBI): domain Eukaryota; kingdom Metazoa; phylum Arthropoda; class Insecta; order Hemiptera; family Alydidae; genus Riptortus; species Riptortus pedestris. The sequence continues at coordinate 120,792,632 of CM032231.1, forward strand.
AGTATTTATAATTAGCTTTTAAACATTATCACAAATGAATTAAATGTGCAAATAGCAGAATTGAGAACGAAAAGGTTAAACAATATACTTTTGGACATGAAAATGCAATCAGTAAATCAATGACACATAGACGTCCTCTAAATGAGTTTATGAGGACAATCCTTTATTTTAATCATTTCAATGAACTGTGAGTAATAAGTTTCGTAGACAGTGACGATTTTATTCAAAAATTTTGTTTAATTCCGACAGCAATTAACTGTATTATTATTATTATTATTCATATGAAGGTAGAATGGCTGCTACACACAAAGTTTTCCCAATCATCATTATCAAATCGGATGCTCGGAACAATTATACTCCATTACTCTCTAAACTAAAATGCATCTGCCTTTAAGAACCCTGCAGTGCAAGTGCAGTCTTTGTAACAGATATACCTATTGTCGAATTAAAATTTACAAACTTCCTAGTTCGCTTAATATATCCAGAATGTTACATTATATAATATATTAATATATCCCGAATTTAAATCTACACATAGACTGGATAAAAGCCAATTCTGGAAGTAATGGAAACGAACAAGCTGACGCGTTAGCAAAGGAAGCAGCTCAAGATATAAAAATAATTCTAGAATTCTCTCTCGTACCACTCTCATACATTAAAAAAGACATACGTACCGACACAATACATAAGTGGAACAGAGAATGGACGACATGTAACAAATTTATTTTGTATTACTTTTGGTACGTTTCAACATAGTTACCATGTATATAATTTGTTATTAGTTTTTATTTTTGTATTATTTCTGTGAATCAAATTATTGGGATTGATTGCCTCCGCACTAAATCTACTCGTATGGTACTATTCATGGAATGAGAGAGAGAGAGAGAGAGAGAGAGAGAGAGAGAGAGAGAGAGAGAGAGAGAGAGAGAGAGAGAGAGAGAGAGAGAGAGAGAGAGAGGAGAGAGAGGGGAGAGAGAGAGAGGAGAGAGAGGGGACAGAGAGAGAGAGAGAGAAAGAGTAAAGAGAGAGAGACGAGAGAGAGAGAGGGAGAGAGAGAGAGAGAGAGAGAGGAGAGAGAGGGGGAGAGAGAGAGAAGAGAGGAGAGAGAGAGAGAGAGAGAGAGAGAGAGAGAGAGAGAGAGAGAGAGAGAGAGAGAGAGAGAGAGAGAGAGAGAGAGAGAGAGAGAGAGAGAGTGAGAGAGTGTGAGAGAGAGAGAGAGAGAGAGAGAGAGAGAGAGAGAGAGCGAGAGAGAGAGTGTATAAGCTAAGACATATTTCGAAGTAATTAGATTGGAAATTGACTTATTTATGAATAAACTGCCTCTTGAAGCTTGTATATATACTACAGAATTAGGGGCTTAAGTTAGCCATAAGAGTTGAAGCAAATATTAAACCTATAGTGGTGAGTTCGATTCACTGGGCAATTGGATTTTATTTAGTGAACTGATAAAAAAAAAAAATCTTTAGTCCAATCCTGGCTAGAAAAGGACGATGATCTGTAGATAAACTGTCCCAATTCGTTATATATATATATATACTGCTCAAAAATGAATAGGGATATTGGTCATTTTTTCTTATCCTACTAATTTAAATTAAATCGACCTCAATTAAATTACTTTTTATGGGGGAAAAAAACAATACTTTCTAATAAATATTAATGATTTTAAAAATTAAAAAACAAAACAAAAATGCTAGGCCCCATAAATACCACAAAATAGCCAATATCCCTATTCATTTTTGAGCAGAATAAGAATATACATTGAGAATGAACTTAAACAACAGTTTTAGGAACTCTTAATAAATAACTTATTTGAACATTAAACCATGAGAAATAAACCACAGAGCAACTAAAACGGTTAAAACAGACTGTTTAGGTAATTCCCGGCACAAAGAAACCGGCCTGCACAGAAAACAGTAATACATAATTTTTCATTTTTTTTTTCTTTATCGATATTATTTAGCAAGAATTTATTTTGTATAATCATTACAAAGTGTGACAATATTAATTTAAAAAAAAAAAACTGGTCGAAGGTAAAAAGATTAACATACGTGCACGTCTAACTTTACCTGTTTTGTATTTATATTTTAGGACTAATTTTTAAATAAAGAAATAACAGTTAACCTTTAAAATTAGAAGAAGAAATCCAGCAAGGAGTATAATGCTAGTAGACTTAATAAGCGATATTATCATTGTTCAAACAATCTGAGCACACTAAAAAATGTATAGAGCACAGAATTCCTTCATAAACAAACAGTTTTGATAAAATTCAACATAGAACAGACACATCAGAGTGGTTTCCCCGGCAAGTCAACATGAAAACTATCATGACTTACTCTCAATACTTACAACTCCAGACTTTAATGAAAGTACATGAACACAAATGATCATATATGAGAAACGCTTTGTTCTACACTTTGCTGCAGGAGAAGGTCAATGAAATAAGTAAAAAAAATGAACAAGAATAATAAAAATTATAATTTTTGAGCACATTAATCTTATAAAAAGAAAACCACTCAAGGCTTAAGATACACAAGGTGAGTGTATATTCAATCTGCAGATTATAAAGAACTAAAACGAGCAGACTGAACTGTCCAATATACATATTCTAAATGCTCTTGATGACATGATATATAATATACATATATACTTCGTATTAAATTGTATAATTTTATAATTTTTATTATTAATTTTCTAATTAATATATTGTTTGTTTCTATTAGTTTGTTATTTCCAAATTTGTTTTGAAAAAAATCTTCCTTTTCTTTCTTTTACTTTCCGCTTTTATTCTTTTTTATTTATTTAAATTGTTTATTCACTTATTAATCATATTTATAGCAACTGACAGTGCCCAGACCTGAAAAACAGTACTTGGCGAATGATAAATCGCTTTTAAATAAATAAAATATATATTCAGATAATATGAGTGACTTTTAGAATCCTATAGCGTATACGAGAATATTTGGAGAGACAAGCTTTTCGAATCTATAGACGTGAATTCCATTTCATTCGTTCTGCATCTGAATTGTTGAGATATTATTTATTATGACAGGAATCATTTTTATTATTTTCCATTTTAATATATCTAGTTCAGTATTACGAAATATTCCTTTTAAACGGAAAATATTGTTACAGAATGGTTTTTGAGACGACTGCCTTATTATATGTATATCCATGCTTTCAATTTCATCAAATTTAGCCGAATATTCAAAAATGATTTGATAACAGAACTTAACCACCCAAACTGGGTTAACTTTTCTAATTGGACCTAAGAACTCATAATTTAAATAAATATATTAATTAAACAAAGATTTTCGATTGAATTTAAGTTCATTTAACACTTCTTGATATTTTTATTTTGTCAGAACAAATAAAAAAAGTAAAATGTCAGACTGTAGTAACAGTAAAACAAATTACAATAATCGTCTTCTTAAATGAAAAACCAAATAGTTAGTAAGGTGTAAATCACTATTAAGTGAAATACTATTAGTAAATGAACAAAATGAAATATAAACAAAGTGACTATATTACATTACAAAATATAATACTATTTGTATACTAAACTTAAAAATAATAATAGTAATATATAAAATTTATAGACTTTTCTATTTCATATATAAAAATAATTAAATTTTTGCTACTAAATTGTATATTTGTAATTAAAAAATAAAAGTTTTCCGAATTTGCTTATATATATTTATAAAACTCTAATTTTTTATCTAATTTCGTGAAAATCAGAGCAGAAAGTAGGCCATAACGTATCAGATAGTATCATTTGTAATAATATATATTATAATTAATAAAGCCATTTTATCCTCCACATTCTTTATTTCCACACAAGTATCCCATGCATTTTCCTAATTTAAAAAAAAAATAAATAAATAAAACATTAACGTATCATTTAATGGCCAACCATTAAAGGTTTAACCTAACAGTTTTTCAAGATTAAAACCGTTTTATTCAAACTTATTCATTTCTAGCTTATTTCCATATTCTTTGTAGCAATATTACTTGAACAACTTTTACCAATGGTTAGTACTAGCATTCACTTCTAATACCATTTATTCCTCATAAAATGAAAGCCTACTTTTAAAATAACTCTGTTGGATAACTCACTATTTACCCCTCATCTAGATGAAGTATCTACAAGTTTCCGTAAGTTAGAAAGTTTTCAATTGACAGTAATTTAAGCTGATTTATTTGGAATATAGTGTGATTTGTACTTATCTATATTCGAATAATAATGAATTTATGGACATTTTCATTCCCTTATGTAAACAATAAAAATTCAAAAAACAAATTACGGGTGAAGATTTAATTATCAGTAATAGCGAACGTTTGATATTGAATATTTTAGAACAGTAAATTTATCATGGGCTTGGCTTTTCATCATTGAATAAACTACTTTCAAAACTCTGTTCTGGTCTAAATGATTTTAACTTTATTTAAAAATTCATTTTCCCATTTTGCAATGTTTTAGAACAATATATTCCCTTTCGGTTACCGGCCATCGTTGCCTTCAAACAATAGGTATGTTTAACGAACACCAACAGGTTAAATTTAACAAACATTGTATTAATTTAAAGAGAATATCCTGTGCAGGAAATTATTTACATAAGGAAGATAATAATTATACAAATAATGAAAAGTTAGGATATTTCAACTTATAGCCTCCGTCATCTCTTACAATACTGTGACCGTAAGATAATTAGACCGTAGAGGATAACAATTAAAACGTATACGATTACATGAAAAATAACAACAATAGGAATTGGGATACATAATATACATATCATTTACCAATGAGACCAATAGCTTTGAGGAATACTCATCTTCATCTTCTATACATATATGCGTATAAGTATATATGTATATATATCAAAATATAGAATGAGAATGAACATACAAGAATTTTTAGGAACTTTTAATAAATAACTCCTCTTACTTGGACATTAAAACACGAGAACTAAACGACAAAGAATCTGAAACGGAGAAAATTCAGAATGTTTAGGTAATTCCCGGCGAAAAGTAAACCGGCTGCACAGAAAACAGCATTAGTCATTACTTAAATGTTCCATTTTCTTTTTCTTAAACTACATTATTTAGCAGGAGAATACTTTCATTTATTTTGTATAAACATTACACAGTGTGAGAATATTAATTTCAAAAGAAAAACAGGTCGAAGCTATGAAGATTAACAAATCAGTGCGTCTAGCATTACTTGTTCTGTATATATATTTTGTTGTAACATAATAACAAAAACAAAGCAAAAAAGTCATATATGTGAAACACCATTTTTTTTAAGGACTTATCACATAAAAATACATCATTCTTGTAAAGAATAGAGGTAAATATTTATTTTTAAATACAGGAAAATCTAATATAGAATGTATATCAAATATAGATTTCGATTGCTGTCGTATAAACATGCTGCGTGCACTTACGATTTTCTATTTTGCCATCGTTAAAAAATAATCATAAATAATAGTGAGACGGATAATGATTCGAAAATAATTAAATTATTTCTTTACTACGAGCACAAAACGATCTTCATAGAAGAAAAAACTGAAAAATGCAAGGCCAAAAAAAAAAAAAATAATGTTCAACATGCTGAGACTAAAAAGTGGGGGAATGCCTCGCGAAGAGCCCCAATAAGGTGGAAATTTCTGAAACCTAATATTACCTAATATTGAGAGGAGTTTGAAGGGGTGTTATTGAAGAATAAAAATACGCGCAGAGCACGATGGCGGCGTTGTGTATAGACTCGACCTGAACGAATCGACAGCCCAGAGGGTACTGAGCTTGGTTCCCTCCACGCTACCCCTAATCCACCCCCCACCCCCCACCTATAACCTCCCCACTCCAACCCCCACCCCCTCTAACTCACCCCCACCCCTTCCTTCTTCCTTTCCCCTTCTATTAATATGGAGGTTAGCCTCTTCGGATCCTCCTCTTCTTTTTTTTTTCCAGGAAAACCCAACGGCCTTTCTCATATACTAATTGCTAATATAAATATGGATTATTATGGCAGGTTTGCTTCAATTACGGCCGAAACGTACGTGAATGCCTCATTTGCGGATGTGTGTTTTCTCGCTTACCTGACAAATCGTATTTTAATATTAAAACTGCAGAAGAGAGAAATAGGGTATATATTCATCAGAAAATCTGCAAATGCCGAGGGCCCACGGACATAAGGGGGGCCAAAGGGACTCAAATGAAAAAAAGGAAAAATCTAAATTTAAAAAGGCATTAATTTTATTATTAATTATCACCCAAAATAACATTTATTTACACTTGTAAATACAATACATCGCTGAAACAATTCTATTGGCAAATGTTACGATTGTATTTTGCACTTTATGCTACTCTTACTCCTTTTTATCAGATTTCCCTTAAAGAAGTCAGCTATTTAGGTCGTACTCATGACGCGATTTTAGACATTTTTCTTCAAATGTCCCATGATCCTACCTAGGAGATGACGAAAATGAGGACCGTTCAAAACTGTATATATAACCGCTTTAAGTTATTTTAATTATTTATTTTTATTGTTATTAGGCACTGAACTCGCGAGGGTTATTTGTGCCTAGGTGGTCAACGGTCCAAATTCGTTTCATTTCCTACGGTTGTGTTTCTTTTCAAAGAAATCCGGTCCACTCGTGGTCCCTCCTTCAGCCTCGTCTATGATGGGTCTCTCCTATTTTTTTCTATCGCCATCCTGTCACAAATACCATCTTCATTTGTCAAGAAGATATGAAAAACTGTAGCATTAGGCTATTAAGCAATGTCAATTAGAATAGATGATATAATAATACCAAAAAAAAAAAAAAAAAACCGCTTCGCAGCAATCTGGAGAAGCACAAGGGACAAAAGGTGTGGCTGTGGGGGTGGTTGGACGCTTTATTGAGGGAACCTATTCTTCTCTTCTAACCACTGCTTCTAGGTTCTATTCTTGTCAACCAACTCACTACTTACAAACACAACACACGCATAAAAACAAAACAAACATACACAAGGGTAAATAGCTTGATGTATCCATGGAAACTAAATGAACACTTCTCGAAAGAAATTATGTATGCCTCCTATGAGTAATTGAAACCACATATACATTCGGAACAATGACAAAGTCTATAAGTCCATCACGCATGGGTAGTGTAAACAAAGCACGTTTCCCACTTCCTAATATAAGAAACATGTGTTCTCATCCTCTGTTTCTATGTAAAAAACCGATGAATAAAAGGGTTTTGGGGGACGGGGAGGGGGTGTGAAGGCTAAAAACAAGAAAGTGCCAAAAACTCATGTAATACTTGAGTTACGAAGAAATGTATGGAACAACAATTGTAGTGCATCAATACCTTAACAATGTCACAACAATAAGATCGTAACATGTTGTGATAGGACTCATAAAACCGGCCATATCCCCCCCCCTGCGATTTCAGCCATTAATTAATATGATCTTAAGTGTGTAACGAAGAGAACGAAGACGAGTTCAACATCGAGTAAGGTTATGGAAGAAATAAATATTTTCCATTCACTACCCCAAAATCTTTATTGATGACGTCATCGCACAACGTATTTGCTAGTAACTCTCACTGTAAACGTTTAATGAACACAATATTTGTTATTTAAGCTTGGAATAAAGTGGTTAATGAAATAACAGCTTATTGCTAATATGAAATGAGTAGGAGTGGTGGTATACTGAAGGCTAAAAACTAAACAAATGCTAATATCTCCGCTAATTCTGAAGATAGAGTATTTATGCAACAATATCTATAGTAAATTTTATTTTTATTTCCAATAAAATTACTTCTATACAACTTTTTAAGCCGACGTATAATAACCGAGATATTTCGAATTTTTGAAATTGTCCCTCCCTCTAACCCCTCCGACGATTACGATCAAAAAATATATATATATATACTAGCTAAGATACCCGGCGATGCCCGGGAAATAATGGCGTTTTTATATCAAGACTTCGATGTGTATAATTTCACTTCCCTCCACGACGTATTGTTTTTCCGAAATAGCCAATGCTAAAGGTTAACTTTTGGGAACTAATAGAATAGAAATTTTAGATTTAATGAATTAATGAAAATGAGTTCCTAATCTATCCCTCTCCACTTTTTGACTCACCGTTTTTGAATAATTCAAACCATAATCATGGGTAACATTTATTACAATTAAATATCATCCATAATGAACACATTTCCTGTCAAAAAGCAATCCGAGTACACATAGTTTAAGCATAGTTTTGTAGAAACGATTATATTCCTAAAAGTAGATCTCCAGTAATGCCAACAGGAAATAATAAAAGTCAATTAACTTTTTTAGCCTTCCGCCAACTTCCGCTCCCGCGTGAGTGTTATCAATATTGTTTCCCCTAAATTATTGATTCAAAATATTATTTGTATAATGTACCGACCTGATGGAATTAAATAATAGTGGTACCTAAAAATAATTTCATTTATATTTCAAAAGTTAGGTGAGGGGAAGAGATTGTAGCTGTCCCTGCAACCTAAGTATGACTTTAAACAATCATATCGATTTTAAACGCATATTTTTTTTTGTCATAATGACATTACCATTAACGTTTAATTTTTTATGATAGTACATATTTGTTTCGATAACTTCAAGATATCGGAAATAAGATACCCGTAATATATTACCAGAGCAAAAGAGATTGATTCCCTACAACTTCCACTCTCACTCCTTGGGCAAATTCAGCATGACTTTTTTTAAATAATGCATTATAAAAATTAAATAATCGAAATTGTCTGATAGTTTACATTTCCTTTGAAATAAATAACAAAGGTGTTTTCTAGGGAAAATAAATAAATGAGGAGAGTAAATTTATATATATATATATATATATATATATATATATATATATATATATATATATATATTATAAATAAATATAATCAAAGTGGTTTTATTACTGAATTACATACGGAGTTTCGTTGAGTTCGGTTCAGTCTTTTATGTCCTTTAAAATTGTTTACTCCCGCTTTAGTGTAGTGTACATCTCGTTTATACTTTGTTATACGAAAAGAGATAATATAACAAAAATTAATCTAATTAACAAAATAAACACGTTTGGACTTGTGCATATTTACCGAAAAACCAATAGAAAGCTAAATATCGCTATTTTTAACTTCAGGTCTTCCTTGTAACTGTACCCCCCCCCCAATTAATGTGAATATTAGTAAAGTCTAAGTTGGATTAATAGTAATATACAAACCAAGTTTCATAAAATTCGGTTTAGCCGTTTATGCGTGAAAAGGTAACAAACAAATAAACAGACACCAAAGAAACAAATTGCAGATATCGCGTCTATGACTTTTGAAACGAAAAAATTATACTGAATTTTTTAGAAAAAAATCAATGACAGACAGAGGTTACAATTATATATATATATATATATATATATATATATATATATATATATATATAAATTAGTACTTGTACTTTTTAGCCCTGAAGAAGAGAAAATAAATATTCTCGAAATATTGGAATGATTTAAGATTTTTTCACCAACACTGACCAAGACTCCAAAAAACAACAACACCATTTATATATATATATATATATATAGATATATATATATATATATATCTATATATATATATAATCTGGACTTGGAATTTTCCTCTCATTCCTTAAAGCCTTATTCTTCTCTGCTTATTTCGTTTACGTAAGTCTGTCAAAAACTAAGAATGGGGCATCAACTGCGAGACAATGTTCGGCAAGCGAATTTCCGAACTAATTTTTAATACGTAATAAGAACGTCAAAATTCAATATCTGCTTACCCAATTTCCAATGAAACCAAGAATAACAGAGAGCAGACCCATTTGTTTTATATACTTTAAATCAAACTTGAGTACGTCATGGCTATTTCTGAAGTACTGAATGTTCATCTATTTTTTTTTTGGGGTTCGCTAGCATGGCTGCAAGTACAAAAGAAGCTTTGGTAACTTGGACTAGAGGAGGTATACAGTCAGAACTTCAATCAAGGGGCTACCTTGTCGTGATGAATAAACACTATAAGCTGCGCATAAGAAAATCCCATCTCATCATCGCGAAACGAAAAGAATTTTCTTTCCTTCACTACTTCAACTTAAATCCAAGACTCGCCCAAAAAAAAAAAAGCCCGCCCCAAAGAATGTAGAGAAGAGAAGACGAGTTTTCATTGAAGGAAATAAAGATTTTTACAGCTCCCCTAACCAACGTATAGTAATGAGCCGGGAGCCCACTTAAGACCTGTCTCTTTTTCTACAGTCTTTGTTTTTATTAGCCCGCTGTAACTCTGCAACAGTGACTTTCTACAAAGCCTTTCGTCTGTCCTCTTTACTCCCCTTTAGCGTCAGACAGTGTCCTTTTGAGGTATTATCCCTCATTTACCGAGGCGCCTATTCCTCAGGTTCCAGGCCCCGTGAAGTTGCACTGCTTGGACAGAGGATAAAAGGGGGCTAAAACCACTCCCTTTGGCTTAAATTATTTTGGAAAAGGAAAAGCACATCACTCAAGAAGAAGAAGAAGAAGAAAACATATTTCACTTTGACTAGTCGTAGACATTCCCTTTTCGCTTTTTTTCCGCGGTTACAGTTCGCCTCGCTTTGAACTATTTCTGAATTTAAACGTCTCAGGGAAAATTAAAGTTTTAACAGCTGACCTATGATAAAGCGTCCAAAGAGATTCTTAAGCACAATTGAGTGGGTGAATGTATGCTCTTTTAGCAGATTTCCCTTAAGGGAAATCAGCTATTGAGGTCGTATTCACGACGCTATTTTCGAAAGATTTCTTCAAATATCCATCCACCCTACCCAGGAGATGACGAAAATGAGGTCCGTTCAAAAGTATATATATACATTTATATATATATATATATATACATATATATATATATATATATATATATATATATATATATATATATCCATATAACCACAATTTTACATTTCCTAAAGGTCTTAACAACAACGATGTGGACTGCCCAAACAAACAGTCTTCTTACCTGTAATATATCTCTTTATTTCTAGACACCTTAGAAAACCGTTAATCTTCTGCGTGACGGATGTTCTTATTTTATTTTATTTGTATTTACTATTTTAGCAGATGTCCCCAAAGGGAAATCAGCTATTGAGGTCGTATTCATGGCGCTATTTTCGAAAGATTTCTTCAAATGTCCATCGATCCTACCCAGGAGATGACGAAAATGAGGTCCGTTCAAAATTATATATATATATATATATATATATACATATATATATTTGTCTGTTAACGCTCTAGCGGGTGCAATTTTTGTTTTATCGTTACCAAACTCGATATTTAAACGTTTTATGTATAAAGAAAGATCAAGTTCGTTAATGGCGAAAATCGAAACAGTGGGAGGGGAGATTTCCGAAAATTCGAAATATCTCTGTTACTGGAAGTCGGATCTAAAAATTATATAAAACTAATCATATTGTAAATTAAATTTACTATAAATATTGTTATAAGCACTTATTATCTATCTTGAATATTAACCGAGATATTTGCATTTTTCTGTTTTGAGCCTTCAGCAAACCCACACTTCTACTCATGTCATATCAACAATAAGCTGTTGTATTATGAACTACTTCATTACAAGGTTAAATACCAAATAGTGTCTTCATTGAACGTTTACGTTGTGAGATATTGCAAATACGTGTTGTTTCCTCCCCCCCCCCCTTTTGTCATGGGATTACTAAAATTTGAGTGATTGAGAGAAAACTGATTCTGATTCATTACAAATTACACTACTAGCTTTAGTAAATTGTTTTCAATAAAATTAATGAGTATATTCAGATGTATTTCATTAATTGTTTGTCTTTCCGTTCTATCTAGTCAGCGCTACAAGGTTGGCTGGTCCGTTTGTTTACAATTCATTCGCTTTCTGTTGTAGAGATAATTAACTTCTATTGTAAATTGACTGAAAGATTTCTCGTTACAGTTTGTATTTATTCACTTAAGCTTCACGGTAGTATAACCAGTATGTATATTTATCTATTGTAAACCCTCGCCTGGGAAATCTGCTTAGTTTACACAGCCCCTGCCTGACGGACTTTCTATTAACAAACCCTTCCTGGGAGCCATTTCTACTACTGTTCTGAGTAATTTCAAGTTAATACACCATTAATCAGTTTCAATAAAAAAAGCCTCCGCCCTAAAATATTAATTATGCAACAAGCACTATTAATCTTCATTCTCATCATTTATCAATCCCCAGAGGGATGAGATAGCTCTCCGTCAATCCTTCACAAGTTTTAACACACAAGCTCAGCAGCTTTCAGTGATCCATGCCACCATCTTCAGAGCTGTCAAAACATGACAACAAAAAAAGAGTAATATAAAGAAGAATACTAAGAACATATATAATTTTAAATAGCATTAAAATCTAAAAGACAATCTCAAAACAATATTGACTAGTAATTAAATATTACCAAAAACAGTTATTGTTGCTTTTTTTTAAATTCAGAATGTTGCCCACGATGTGTTCCTATTGCACTCAATAGAACACAGGATAAAGGCTGACATTTAGACATCTTAGAATGCCTGGAAATTAATGTAGTCTGAAGAACCTAAAGTAAAACACGGACAATATATTTGAATGAAATGATAAATAATAAATAGTTGATATTGAAATGATGAATGAATTAAATTTATAGATGAAATGCATTATAGATATTATTCAGAGTTATTTGATTGGATGGATTGATCTTTTATATTTTCGATTGATTATTGAGCTTAAATCAGCTCTATAAATACATATCGTAGGCATGTAATTCAACGCATCAACTCAATAGCGGGTCCTTCCAAGTAATAACTAGATTGAAAAGTCCCAGCCATAGTACAACTAAGAAAGCAAGTCCTGGCCAATGAACAACTAAGAAAGCAAATCTCAGCCAATGAACAATTAAGAAAGTAAGTCCCAGCCAATAAACAACTAAGAAAGCAATTCCCAGCCAATGAACAACTAAGAAAGTAAGTGCCAGCCAATGAACCACTAAGAAAATAAGTGCAAACCAATGAACACCTAAGAAAGTAATTACCAGCCAATAAACAACTAAGAAAGTAAATCCCAGCCAATGAACAACTAAGAAAATAATTGCAAGCCAATGAACAACTAAGAAAATAAGTCCAAATCAATGAACACCTAAGAAAGTAAGTCCCAGCCAATAAACAACTAAGAAAGCAAATCCCAGCGAATGAACAATTAAGAAAATAAGTGCAAGCCAATGAACTCCTAATAAAGTAAGTCCCAGCCAATAAACAACTAAGAAAGCAAATCCCAGCGAATGAACAATTAAGAAAATAAGTGCAAGCCAATGAACTCCTAATAAAGTAAATAAGTCCTATCCAAGTAACAACTTAGTCGATTAGTCCCAGCCAAGTAACAACTAATAGACGAGTCCCAGCCAAATAACTATTAAGTAGGTAAGTCCTATCCAAGTAACAACTTAGTAGACGAGTCCCAGCCAAATAACTAATAACTACTAAGTAGGTAAGTCATATCCAAGTAACAACTTAGTAGACGAGTCCCAAGCAAATAGCTACTAAGTAGGTAAGTCCTATCCAAGTAACAACTTAGTAGACGAGTCCCAGCCAAATAACTAATAGCTACTAAGTAGGTAAGTCCCATCCAACTAACAACTTAGTTGACGAATCCCAACCAAATAGCTACTAAGTAGGTAAGTCCTATCCAAGTAACAACTTAGTAGACGAGTCCCAGCCAAGTGACGACTAAGTAGATAAATCCTATCCAAGTTAGAGCTATGTCGTCCAACCCGAGCCACTACTACTAACAACTAAGCAGGCGACAAGTCACCCCGATTGAACTGAACTTACTAGACGACAATTATTTGTTGTTCAATATCTAAAACGACCCATACAAGTGAAGTATTAGATAGAAGTTGTAAGTTAAGTATACTTCTTTGGTTTCTTTTTATATTAATAACTCCGTTTTTAAAATAGTAGAAATACCGTATTCATTTCTTCCAGGTGCATCTAATTCCAAATTTAACAAATTGAGTGGCATTATGTAAAAATAACGAAATGTGTAATTCATTTTAAACTATGAGGAATGATATATGCCTTAATAATGTGCAATGCATTTTTTACAGAGCTTCAGTGAAAGAGAAAAACGGTTAAAAAAAATCTTATATTAATAAACTAAAGTACGATAGACTAGTTAATGTATAAGACTAGTAAATATGACTAGAAAATAATACAGAGATAAATCATTTTGGCATGAACGCTGCTACTATAAGAAAACCTTGTAATTGTTTTTCAGTTTGGGTTAAAATAAGAGACAAATATAGCTAAATTATTCAAGCGGATGACATTTTTCCCTTCCTTTTCTCTACTTTAAATCACTGAGTAGCACGCTTTATTACAACAGAAGTGAAATATTTTCTCTGGTTTTATTTTCTTCGATTTTCTTTTGAGCTAAGGCCTTTTCTTGTTTTTATATATTTAGGACTATAGCTATAGTTTCAAGTGGATCAGAAAGTTTTAATTAATTTTCTGTAGGGCGGTTTATTTTTAAATTAACGATATTTCATTATACAAAATTGTCATACAATTTGTTTATCAGCCAAAAAATAATCAAGATTAAAGACTACGAAATAAACTATTGATAGCTTTTTTTCATTTTTCCATTAACTACTACTTATTATTTGAGTTTTACCTTTGAGGATACAATTAGGATTTGAATCTTGTAGCAGATTCCCCCCCCCCCAGGGAAATATGTTATTGAGGTTGTACTCATAACGCGATTTTCGAAAAAATTCCCGGTCACGGTTTTTATTTGGACGGTACCAAACTCGATAATTAACCTTTTATGTAAAACTAAAGATCAAGTTCGTCATCCGCTGAAATCTGACGATTGAAAAGGGGGGGGTGTTTAGAGGTGGTATTTCGAAAATTCAAAATATCTCCGTTATTATAAATCCAATCGAAATATTATATAGAGCCAAACTTATTGACAATTTAATTTTCTATATATGTTGCTATTATACATGTGTTCTCTATCTTAAATAATAAACGAGGTATTGACGTTTATTTAGTTTTTTCCCTTCAATAAACTCACTTTTAGTTTTCGCACTTTAAAAATAAGAGAATGTATCATGAAACATCTTTTTTCAACAATAAATACCAAATTTTATTTTCAATGGACCTTAATTATGTGAGATACAAGTAGGTTTTTATTGACCATCTACTTTATTGTGGATTTTTTTTTGCTACACCAGGTAATTGATCTGTTTATGTATGTTGTATCTACAGGCTACACCAGGTAATTGAACTGTTTATGTATGTCAGATCTACAGGCTACACCAGGAAATTGATCTGTTTATGTATGTTGTATCTACAGGCTACACCAGGTAATAGATCTGTTTATGTATGTCGTATCTGCAGGCTACACCAGGTAATACATCTGTTTATGTATGTTGTATCTACAGGCTACACCAGGTAATTGATCTGTTTATGTATGTTGTATCTACAGGCTACACCAGGTAATTGATCTGTTTATGTATGTTGTATCTACAGGCTACACCAGGTAATTGATCTGTTTATGTATGTTGTATCTACAGGCTACACCAGGTAATTGATCTGTTTATGTATGATGTATCTACAGGCTACACCAGGTAATTGATCTGTTTATGTATGTTGTATCTACAGGCTACACCAGGTAATTGATCTGATTATGTATGTTGTATCTACAGGCTACACCAAATAATTGATCTGTTTATGTATGTTGTATCTACAGGCTACACCAGGTAATTGATCTGTTTATGTATGATGTATCTACAGGCTACACCAGGTAATTGATCTGTTTATGTATGTTGTATCTACAGGCTACACCAGGTAATTGATCTGTTTATGTATGTTGTATCTACAGGCTACACCAGGTAATTGATCTGTTTATGTATGATGTATCTACAGGCTACACCAGGTAATTGATCTGTTTATGTATGTTGTATCTACAGGCTACACCAGGTAATTGATCTGTTTATGAATGATGTATCTACAGGCTACACCAGGTAATTGATCTGTTTATGTATGTTGTATCTACAGGCTACACCAGGTAATTGATCTGTTTATGTATGTTGAATCTACAGGCTACACCAGGTAATTGATCTGTTTATGTATGTTGTATCTAAAGGCTACACCAGGTAATTGATCTCGTGAACAGGTAAACCTGATTTTCACACTCTTTATCCGGACTTGTGTAGAAGTGGTCTTTAATTCACTTTAATCCTGTCTGACATGGTTCATAGCCAGTAAACTGTAATATATTAGAAAAAGGTCCCTTTAAATCAAAAATAAATAACTCAAATTCTGTCACAAATAGTGTGAACTTAACAACTATTTACTTAGACTTAATTCCAAATTTTTAATGAGTTCAAACTTTGGAGCTCTGAGAGCTACAAGTCGTAAATAAAATGCTAAGATCGATAACATGTTATTCTGTCAACGTATAACATGAGTGCCTATTTTCACCGTTAGGTCTCTTACCAAGATTAGAAATAACTTATTAAGTTAACGGTTGTCTCCTTTCAGTCACTTATGAAGTTAATAACAACTGTTTATACTTCAGGAATCTCAAACAAAAAGAAAACTGATCTTTTAGAACTGAAGTAGAATTTTGAGATTAAACCTTTTAAAAACTCCGTTGCCCATTAATAGAGCTGTATGAGTAAAAGATTTGAACAGGTTCAAAATAAAATCACTTATTGCTACTCCTGCTATTGAGGTCGTACTCATAACGCGATTTTCGAAAAATTTCTTCAAATGTCCATCGATCCTACCCGAAAATGATGTCCGTTCAAAATTATATATATATATATATATATATATATATATATATATATATATATGTATATATATATATATATATATAAGTTTGTGTGTGTGTCTGTCTGTCTGTTAACGCTCTAGCGGTCGCAATTTTTGGTTGATCGATACCAAACTCAATATTTAAATGATTTATGTAAAAAGACACATGAAATTCATTAATGGCTGAAATCGGATTAGTGGTAGAGGGGGTTTACAGGAGAGGATTTTCGAAAATTCAAAATATCTCCGTTACTATACTTCAAATCGAAAAATTGTATAGAATTAATCTTATTGCAAATTTCATTCACTATAAATATTGTTATATACATTTATTTTCTATCTTGAATATTAACCGAGATATTTGCATTTTTATTAAATGTAGGTGGATAACGGGCGAGAGTGTTTCCCTCCAAAAGCTAGTTCGACCGTTTTCTCTTTCGGAAATTTCTCTTTTGTGAAACTTTACGTGGGAAATCTGCTTAGTTTACGCAGCCCCTGTGTGACACACTTTTATCCATTCCAGAAGGGACAGAAATCGATGCGGAATGCTCATATTTCCCCCCAAACCAGTCGCTAGACGCCATATGACGACACCATGTGCAAATGTCTCATCAGAACTTGAAACAGCGAGGAAGGGAAATTGAATTTCAAGTAGTCACTGCAGTAGAACAAACGGCCGGAAATACCGACGTCAAAAATGTGACGTCCCAACACAAGACTTTAAGTCTTTCAACAATTAAAGTTAAGACGAGACTAAAGCAGCGACTAATTGAGTGGTCGAAGCAAGTAAGACAATTTCGGGAAGACGCTACAGATGTAACCGAATTAGCAAGTAAACCAATATCCTTCCTTCTCTAGAAGCAGTTAGGAGAAATGTCATCGCACTCTGTAACAACTTCCTTAATATAACCTAAGTTCTATGGAATTATAGTAATGCCATTGGGAGAGAGAGCGGGTGGTGGCGCCCGTTCGTATGCGGTTTCAAGAGGATTCATTCCAATTGCTGAACCTCTCTCACTGCTCCCATGGCAACCCTAGAATTTAGCAACAAACCTCATTTTATACTCATCTCTTATTCATTTATTTTGAATTTATATATTATAACCTAAAACAATAGGTATTTTTAGGGTTTTGTCACATTATTATTATTATGGGGGGGAGAGGTTTATGCTCAGTAAAAACTGGAATAAAATCCATATCGGGGAAAAATCCAACCGATATGGAGTTTGCGATTTTGACATGTTAATGGGAATTTAAAAATGTTCGCTCTATTCTTGCAGTATCAAGAAGTACCCCTTGCTGTGCTTCTTTAATAATTGTTGTTAGCAGATTTATATTCTTGGTGCCTGCTATCGTTGTTTTTGGCACGAGTCCATTTGAGCTTACTATAATAGCCGTGACTATGGCAGATTTCAGTTTGTATACCTGTTTGAGCTCGATAGCCAATTTTTGGTATTTTTCGGCATAGGATATTCGAATATTCTCATCATTGGGTACTGCAATGTCAATAATATCAGCAGTCTTATTGATCTTGCCAATAATGAGAATATCCGGTTTGTTATGATGCACAGTATGGTCAGTTATCATCGCTTCGTCTATATTATTATTATTATTTATTAACGTCCACTTTTTGCTACTTAGGCTAATTGGGACGGGTTATCTACAGGTTACCACACTTTTCTAGCCAGGGTGGGACTAAGGATTTTATTTAATGAATTCCGTCACTAAATAAATTCCTATTGCCCAGTTAGGAATCGAACTCGCCACTCTAGATTTACAATTTGAGATTAACGCTAACGCTATAACTCACATGGCTGATCCGAGCCCCTGTCACATTATACATGCGTATTTAATACATTTCAATTCATCATACATATCGAAAGTCAACCACCGATGCTGGCCTTCGAAACGAGTATTGTTTATAACCATTCATATTTTAGCAGATTTCCCTTAAGGGAAATCAGCTATTGAGGTCGTACTCATGACGCGATTTTCAAAAATTGTCTTCAAATTTCCATCGATCCTACCAAGGAAATGACGAAAATTAGGTCCGATCAAAATTTTATATATATATATATATATATATATGCCTGTTAACACTCTAGCGGTCACAATTTTTGTTTAATCGTTACCTAACTCAATATTTAAACGTTTTATGTAAAAAGAAAGATCAAGTTCGTTAATGGCTGAAATCGAACAAGTGGGAGGGAGGGTTTAAAATA
The DNA here is from genome assembly GCA_019009955.1 of Riptortus pedestris. Taxonomy (NCBI): domain Eukaryota; kingdom Metazoa; phylum Arthropoda; class Insecta; order Hemiptera; family Alydidae; genus Riptortus; species Riptortus pedestris. Next base: position 120,811,706 of record CM032231.1, read on the forward strand.
GAGGATTTTCGAAAATTCAAAATATCTGTATTACTATACGTCGGATGGAAAAATTGAATCCAACCTTGAACAAATCTTATTGTAAATAAAATTTACTATAAGTATTAGTATATCCATTTATTCTCTATCATGAATATTAACCGAGATATTTGCATTTTTATTAAGTGTGTGCGCATAACGGTCTAAATGAGATCGGCTTCGGTTTTAGCCATGAATTTCAGTCAAAAGCTAGATCGGCCGTTTCCGTAACAGTTTGGCTCTCGTGAAAATTTCTCTATTGTAAAACTTCATGTCGGAAATCTGCGTAGTTTACGCAGCCCCTGCGTGACGGACTTTATTATTTATTTACATTAAATAAATAACACATCACGCACATCATACAACTCGTCAACAGCTTATTTTCGTATAACTTTTAGTATTCTCCAGAACTATCTTGTTATATTCCAGTTTTCCTTTAAACCAACACCATTAGTTTTTCTCCTGTTTACAGATTTATTATTCCTGGTGAAAATTTTTATTGATATTAAAATAGTAAAATAGCAATTTATGTTAAAACACATCTGAGTTTTTCGTATAAAGAAATTAATTTAAATAGTATTAATTATATAACATTAACGTTTCCAACTAGTTCATTAATTATTTTGTTGTTGTGTTCTGATAAATATAAATAATTATGTTGACATCTATCTACAGAATAATTCAAAATAATTATGTTACTTTTAAAAATAAAAACGTTTCCCGCCACTCAGGGGCTGCGTTAACTAAGCAGATTTCCCACGTGCGTTACATATTTGCATTCTCAAAACGCAATAGTTCAATGATAAAAATATTTGGTATGTAGTCTTCGAATAAAGACCTTCATAACATAATAGCATATTGTTATTCTATTTTTGAGGCTGCATCGCCGGGAAGTATCGCCATTGTGAGGATTTCTGCTAATCTGCTCCAGCGGTTGGAATTTTTGTTCTGCAAAACAAATTTTCCATGGAAATGCGTCCATCTTCATCAGGCATAAATTTGATTTGAATTGCTACTTCAATTATCATATGTTTGGAGTTTTATTTTATTTCAGTGTGGCTTTCCACGTTTCTGAAAGTATGGTTTTTCCGTCCACGCCGTTTATAGTATTTGTCCTCTTATTTATTTCTAGGGCTTCCAGGACTAATCTTTTACCGAGGTGGTCTTCTCTATGTAAAACCTTTGTCTCGTCAAATTTAATTTGGTGGGGACAAATACTTGCGTGTTTGGCAATGGCGGATGTTTTTTGTTCTGTTTATGTTTTAGGTCAGCCATGTGTTGGTTGACTCTTGTAGCTGTCTTCTTGCCTGTCTGCCCCACATAAACCTTACCACAATCACACGGTATCATATATACTCCACTATCCTGTAATAATTGGGTGTCTTTTGGGCTCTTTAAATATTCGTTGAATATTTTATGTGGCTTGAATACTGCTCGTAAATTATATTTTCGAAGTATTCTTGCCAGCCTTTCTGAGGTCCCCGCTATATAAGGAAGTGTAACGCTGTTTAATGGTTTAACTTGAGTATTTTCAATGTCTTGTTGAATCTTGTTGTCTAGTTTCTTCTTAATATTTCTTAATGCTCTTGTTATTTCCATTTTTTTATAGCCGTTGTAGTGCAGTTCTTCTTTCAACTGTGCTATTTCATTTTTTAAATGGGTTTCATTGCTGCACAGTGAAAAGGCTCTGTTTACTAACCTATAGATGGTACCATGTTTTTGGGTAGTGGTGGGATAAGACATTCAGATATCTACCTGTTGCTGTTGGTTTTCTGTACACAGTGTGGCTGAATCTATTATTGCCTTCCTTAATTAATAAAAGATCAAGAAACGGTAATTTCCCATTATTTTCTAAATTCTATGGTGCAATTTGATTCTGTGGGGTGTTGCGTTCATGAAGTTATTAACGGAGACCTTCATTAGTTTTTCTTTACCGTGTTGCCAAATTATGAAACACTCGTCTACGTATCTAAGCCATAATTTGGGTTTCAATGCCCATTTTTCAAAGGCTGACGATTCGAGATCTTCCATAAAGAGATTGGCCACAACTGACGACAGGGGGCTTCCCATAGCGAGTCCTTGTTTTTGTTTGTATATGTTATTATCATATTGAAAATTCATATTATTGCATATTGTTAATATGACATGAGTAGGAGTGTGGGTTTACTAAACGCCGGAAACTAAAAAGTCCGTCACACAGGGCTGCGTGAACTAAGCAGATTTCCCACGTGAAGTTTTACAATAGAGAAATTTCACAAGAGGCAAGCAATCAAGGAAACGGCCGAACGAGCTTTTGGCGGGAGTCACTCTCGTCCGTTAGCCGTCGATTTAATAAAAATGCAAATATCTCCGTTAATATTCAAGATAGAGAATAAAACTGTATAACAATATTTATAGTAAATGTAATTTGCAATACGGGGTGTACAGAAAGTTCTAAGCCTGGTGTACTTATGATACCTCAGCTGTCAAGGTTGTTTTGGAAGGTTTTGACAACAATTTTTTTTTTTCACCGGGTTACAGATGTTGGAAAAAGCGGTGGAATAAGTGCGTTGCTGTTGAGGGGGACTATATTGAAAAATAAAAATATGTAAGTTGAAATCAGGCTTAGAACTTTCTGTACACCCGGTAAGATTGATTCTGGACACTTTACAATTTTTCGATCCGACGTATAGTAACGGAGATATTTCGAATTTTCGAAAAAGCGTCCCTCTAAACCCCCCTCCCACTGGGTTCCAGATTTCAGCCGTTAACGAACTTGAATTTTTTCTTTTTATAAAACAACTAAATATCGAAATTTGGTAACGATCAAACAAAAATTGTGACCGCTAGAGCGGGGTTTAACAGACAAATATAATATATATATATATATATAATATATATATATACACACACACACACATATATATATATATATATATATAATATATATATATATATATGTACTAGCTCAGATACCCGGCTTCGCCCGGGAATCATTTGAGGCTGAATGGTGATGGTATTTTTTAGCAGGCTTTCATTGCACATATTTTGACAATTTACTCTTCCCAGTGTTTAGGATTGATACCATCTTTGCCGTGGATTTGCTAATAATAGAATTATTTGTTCGATAAAGGCTTCGCAGTCTTCGATATTTTTATATTTCCCTCTCTTATACATGTAAATATGGTGAATTTTTATTTCAGGCCTCTCTTTTAACCCCCCTCCCGTTTCGAACCTAAAAATGTTGTAATATAACTTATAATCATGGAAGAAGTAGCTTTTGCTAATTGATATACCGAGTTTTTATTAAAGTTTCGGTTCAGCCGTTAGTGCCCGCTTAAAGTTTTAACGTATAACTCATTTTATACTTATATATACGACAAAAGTGTATATGAACAAAAGTTACTCCAAATAACAAAATAAACAACTTTCGTTATGTTTATATTATGTTGCGGAAAAACCAATAGGAAACGAAAATATGCCGCTATTTTTAATTTCAGGCTTCCCTTATAACCCCACTCCTGCCCGTCCATAGAAATGTTGGTATGGCTTATTATAATGAAGGCCCTCACTGCTAATACAAAACATACCGAGTTTTATTAGTTAGTTCGGTTGAGTCTTTTTGGCAAATAATATTGTTGACTCCCGCTATAATTTTTAGCGTATAACGCCCTTTTACAACTTCGGTAATAAGACAAAAGTGTATATAACAAAAGTTACAGCCCTAAATAACAAATAAACAACTTTTGAAATATGTGCATATTTACCGAAAAAACCAAATAGAAAAACGAAATATCGCTATTTTTAATTTCAGGCTTCCCTTATAACCCCCACTCCTGTTCGTCTCAGAGAAAATTAATATAGCCTAAAGTCTAAGTTGGATTAGTAGTAATATACATACCAAGTTTCATGAAATTCAGTTCAGCCGTGACAGCCAGGTGACTCCCCGGATGGTTTAGCGCCGCAGATCGGCCCACCAGATGGAGCAGATCCCCGGACGAAGGGCGAGGTTATGGAAATAAAATGAAATGTTAATTTGTTTATCTAATGTTTTTTTTGTTTTTTTTTCTGCGTCACAGCAAAAATCTCATAAAACGAAAAAAGGAAAATTAAAAACAAAAGTCTGGTGTTTCGTAGACACCAAGGTTGAGCCGAGAGGCCCCTTTTGCTGTATCAGTGATACTATCTAATGTATGTTTTTTTTTTTTTTTTTTTTTTTTTTTTTTTTATCTGAAGCCCTTGTATTACTTCTGGCTTGGTCTGGTTTCCTCAGGCCTGTCAGACCTGTTGGGGTAAAGACAGTTCCCCTTCTACTGAACGAAGAAACGCTCTATTTTAAGGGGGTAAGGTGAATTAGGAATGTAAGGTGAATAGGGGGTAAGGTGAATCTAATGTATGTCTTTAGAGTAGAAGTATGTCATCTAAATAAAGCCGCTTGCAGTTGCGAGAGGTTATCACTTTCAGCCACTGTTTTTTATTATCCAAATTTATTTTAATCTGATTTGAATGTCACAATTATTTTATTTTCTTTATTTATATTTATGTATTTGCATTATTGTTGTTGAGTGTTTTGATTTATTTCAATTATTGGTCTACATCTATTTGTTTTGAAAAGACGTGTAGTGCGCATTCTACCAGATAATCATAGAATTAAAACGTTCCTTCTCTCGTTTTTCCTTTTCATTTTGCATACTCAGTTTTCGCGGTATTTTATTTTCTATTTGTTTTTAAGCAAACGTGCACATAAAAAATGTTGTTTTTTGTGTTATTAAAAGTAACTTTTGTTTTAAACATAATATTATTAAATTTAATATCCTAAACGCTTGATATATCATGCAGGACAACGTCTGCCGGGTCCGCTCGTATCTATATATATATATATATATATATATATATATATATATATACAATTTTGAACTAGCCTCATTTTCGTCATCTCCCAGGTATGATCGATGGACATTTGAAGAAAAATTTCGAAAATCGCGTCATGGGTTCGACCTCAATAGCTGAGTTCCCACAAGGGAAATCTGCTAAAAGTAATTGCTATACAGCACTCTGTTTGTAATAATAATGAAAACAAAAGTTTATTATGAAAAAGAAGTGTAATTGATTAAATCTCTATAAAATATTCTTTACGTTTAGTTTTAATTTATTATGTTTTTTCCAATTCCATTTCAAGCTTTCGACCATCCTTCATACATATTCTCTTTTTTTCTTCCATTTATAGTTGCCGGCCGAATATCGAATGGAGTCAACAGTCCATTAGCTTCGCTGTCAGCATTTCCAGTTTCGATTGGAGTTCAAACACGCCGACATGCCATGGCAACGTCCACAAGCTTTCGGGCAGTTTGACCGAATGTTTTTTGTACATCTACATTTGCTATCTCAGCCTTTGCTAATATAAAGCACGTCATACGGGGAACTGGACAAGCTAAAGGGATTTCACGCGAGCTACAATGACGCAAACATGAAGTCATCTCACATTCCATCCCTCATTCCTCGCTCAGTAATAGATCAATGTATTGGAGATCTGTTAATTAGGCTACGGTCCAATAAAAAGCCCACCCCAACTATTACCGAACATTAGAGTCTATAAAATTGTTGAAATACCTAGTATAAAAGCAATCAAATAAAAGTCCGCTTCGAATAATGTGGTTTAACACATAACCGAGTATTGTTTATGTAACATGAGTAGTAGTGTGGGTATGATGAAGGCTAATATATTGATAGATAGATATAGTTTTGAACGGACCTCATTTTCGTCAGGTCTTAGGTAGAAAAATTTTGAATATCGCGTCGTGAGTACGACCTCAATGGCCAATTTCCCTTAAAAGAAATCTGCTAAAAAGAGTATATACGGGGCGTGGCTATTAAATAACGAGACTGACGCTGCTACAGAAGAAGTGCGCATGCGTCAAACGCCAGCAACTAACATCTGTTATCGTGAAGCTAGAATTAGAGTTGTTTTTTTGTTTCGCCGGAAAAATGTTAAGTGTAACAGTAGAGCAACGAATTGTTGTGAAATTTCATGTGAAACTTGGAAAAGCCGCTACTGAAACTTATAATTTATTGAAAGAAGTGTATGGCAATGAATGTTTATCGCGTACACGTGTTTTTGAGTGGTTTAAGCGTTTTTAAGATGGCCGAGAAGACGTTCAAGATGATTCACGGCCAGGGCGCCCTTCCACGTCGAAAACGGATGACAATATCGAAAAAATCGGTAATCTGATTCGATCTGACCGTCGGTTAAGTATTTGTGCGATTGCTGAAACTGTACGAATTGATAAAGAATCCGTACGGCAAATATTACATAACAATTTTAACATGCAAAAAGTGTGTGCCAAAATGGTGCCTAAAATTCTCACATTTGAACAACTGGAAGCTCGCAAAAATATTTGTACTGACACTTTGAATGCCATTGAAAATGACCCAAAATTACTGGAAAGGATAATAACATGTGACGAATCATGGTTTTTTATGTATGATCCTGAAACAAAGCGCCAATCCATGCACTGGAAGAGCCCATCTTCACCGAGAGCCAAAAAAGCTCGAATGAGCAAATCAAAATTCAAAGCAATGTTGATTGTTTTTTTCGATATTCATGGGATTGTGAACCTTCACTGGGTTCCTGAACGTCAAACGATTAATCAACATTACTACCTTCACGTTCTTGCTGAACTCCGCGAAAGAAGAAGGAAAAAAACGACCTGAATTGTGGAAAGTCATGGGTTCTCCACCAAGACAATGGGCCGGCTCATTCCGCATTGTCTGTTAAGAGGTTTCTAGCAAAATTCAGCATCCCAGAGTTAGACCATCCGCCTTATTCGCCGGATCTTGCGCCGTGCGACTTCTATCTTTTTCCTAAGGTGAAATCTGCATTAAACCCCGTATATGCATACAAGTCATTTTGAGTGTACCTACCTGATTTCCTGGGAAGGATACTAGAATACATTTTTCAGAGTTCGCGTCCGTCGTAGAATACCAATAGCTAAGCTTCCCATTAGGGAAATCTGTAGGAAGTGCTCTCTGTCGAATTAATATAATTTACATTCTGAGAATGGATTTATTTGTCTAAGTGTTTGTCAGATGTTTATGTGGCAAGGCCATACTGATGATTCCACGAACTACTTCCAATAAAACACTTTTGACCTTCTACGTACGTTTTTATTATTTTATTAATAAACTTTCTTTAGTTTGGGACATTGTAACTAGTAAAACCACTACAGAAATAGATTTAAAAGTTTTCTTTTTAAATGGCTTTGGAGTGTCCAATTGAAACGAAAACTTTTTACGAAAAGTTCAATTAACAAAACGAAAAGTCGACCGAAGAATTGTCGTTATTACAGTAGTAAAATGTAATCTTTGCCATAATATCCAGCCGGAATGAGTATTGCTTCGCCGTGTGACGTATTAACATAATAATGACCATAACTAGTGGGGCTAGTATTAAATGACTACTGGCACATTAATTAAAATGGAACAAGTTCCTAAGATTAATCCAGAATGGCCGACACAATTAGGCAATCGAGTCTCGGCCGCAAAACAATAGGCACCTCTCTCGCTGGGCCTATTAAATTTCACCTGCAATAATACCCCAAGCCCTGGGTAATATCCATTGGAGTTGTCATTATCTCTTGCAACCAGGAATGGGCAATAATAGAACGGACATGTTAGACCCGCGAAGAGAACAATCGCAATGGAAAGAAAATTCATTGAGGGTCATAATTGTGTTATCATGTGTTATCAGTATAATATCTTAAGGGGGCAACCTTTGGCATGCTGAGGGACAAACTTTAGCGTGCAAATACGTTCGCGGGCCGCTTTTAAAAGGAGTGATTTTATTTTTAAGTGGTGTTCATAATTTTTAATGATACATTTTAGACATAATATTATTACGACAATGTAATTATAATACAATTTATTAAAATAAAATAAAATGAAAAAAATAGGTAGATAGATAAAAATTCTGTATACGTAAGTACAAACTTTTTACAGGAGGTCCTAATTTTTACAAAAAAAAAAAAAAAGAAAAATTAAAACACATAGGTAGGTGCAATACTTCTCTAAAGTAATACAATAATATTGGTGATTGATAAAATAAATAAGTTAGCTGTAATTAGTATATCAATGAAAATGAATTACAATATAGTTAAAATAGCTTACTCAACATTGGGCGATCTTTAAATTTGATACATAAGTAATCATAAATTAATAGAAACAAAAATAAAAATAAAGAAATAGAAAGAAAGAAAAAAATAAAAATAAACAAGAATATAAAATTTCATTAATCTACTTATATTAAAGAAAGAAAAATAAATAAAAAATAATAAAATAAAAATATAATAATATGTAAATGAAATAAAAATTATGTATATAATAATAGACAAAATAATGAGACAATTCTTCTAAATCATCAATCAATTCCGAAGGCACAATATTAATTATGAAAAATAAATAGATAAATAAAATTTATAAATAATAATAATAAATGAAATATTTACAACTTGTGTAGGAAGTGATAAATCAATCAAACATTATGAAAGCTCGTACTTTAAGCGCATTAATAACAAATTTATCGGTATCAAAGGCCTTAGATTTGTCTTCTATTGTGAACACTTGATTGAGCTGTATAAATGGTGAATCGGTAGAGTTAATATGTTTGGAGATGAATGCATTTCTGATGTGGCTATACATGGGGCAGCGGAAGAAGAAGTGGTGGAGTGTTTCCTCTTCAAGAAGATTGCTAAATGCTGCATAATTCCTCACAGTTAACTCGTATGAACTGCCATTCCAATAAATGTTGAGAACCTTGTCCGAAAAAAGTCTTCACTGTGCTATGAAATGAAAAAAATAGGTACGGCATTATAATTAAATCGTAAAATTTGTAATCATTACAAACGACGAAAGTTAAATAGCGACACCGAAATCAATGAGCATGAATTTGGGAAATTAATCCATTGATGTTTGGATTAATTCCACTGATACAAAGACGAAAAGAATTTTTCAAATTATCGACAGTCAGCCTTGTACGATTTTTTGATTTATTAACTTTCATCAATTTATAAGTACTGCCAAACGCACAAATGAGGCGCTCAGTATTATAGTGACCCAACCCTCAAATTTAAATTATTTGCGTTACTATAGCATCTGTTGCTGAATAATGTGCTCTATGAAATATTAGTGGCCGAAGCCACCCTCTAAGTTTTTTCACTAGATGGCAGCAGCAGTTTGTTTTTTTTAATTAACAGTTTTGGCGGTCTTTGAAAAATATACAGTGGCCTAACCAACTTGGTTTTATACAAATCTTACATTTTGGGGTTAGGCCACTATTATTCTGATCGCCTCAAATCTCTCCTCTTCTTCCTCATTCGGAGTAAGTAGAGTAATATTTTTGTTTTAAATGGGTTTTTCAAAATGTCTCGCGGGCCGGATCAAACCTTACCGCGGGCCGGTGGTTGCCCACAGGTGTCTTGAGCCATGCCCAACCTCGTCTGAACGCAGAAAAGAAGACTAGGCTAGAATATAATGTGGGAAATTTACAGCAAACTGACAATTAAAAAGTCCATCACGCAGGTGCTGCGTTAACTAAGCAGATTTCCCACGACTTATTTGCATTTATCTCAATTTTTAATGGTTCATGAGAACAATATTTTGTTATTTAGATTTCAAATAATGCCGTGAGTAGGAGTTCGTGTTTACTGAAGGCCGAAAACTAACAAATGCCTATAAGTCGAATCGAAAATTTGTATAGAATAAATCTTATTGCAAATTAAATATACTTATAAATATTTGTATATCAATTTATTCTCTTTCTTGAATATTAACTGAGATATTTGTATTTTTCAGTTTTCACCCTTCAGTAAACCTCCACTTCTACTTGTGTTACGTAAACAATACTCTGTTAAATAATAAACCACATTATTGGAAGCTTAAATACCAAATATTGTTTTCCGGAGACCTTTATTATACGTGATACATGTAAATATGTTCTTGTAGCCTCCACCCCGTCTTAAATTCTTGGACTACTAATATTTGATTGGTTGAGATAAAAATGATTCTGATTCATTATAAATTGCAGTATAAGGTATAGTACATAGTTTTCAATAAAATTTATAGGGAGTGTTATTTTAATGTTCAGAAGGTGTTCCCTATAAATAAATAAAAATTTGACTCCTAATAATAGGTTATTGCATTTTCATAAATGTTAAAAGAAAAAAAATAATAATACAACTTTAGAATAATACAAACAGCGATCTCCTCATGCAGTACACTAGCAACTGACTGTCTAAACTTTCGTTATAAGCGTTAGGTTAAGTGGTAACCAGGGGCAACGCGGCCCAGCTGCTACAAATTAATATGTCATTTTCTGATATGTTACAGTTATTGTTTTTCGTTACGGTGAGCCGTTGTAGGAAAGATTTCTTATTACCGTTTGGATTTTATCACTTAATTATTCACTGCTTTGTTCACACAGCCCCTGTGTGTAGGACTTTTTTCATTACGTCCATGAAGCAGTTGATTGAAACAGAGAATTCATTAACAATTTGCAATAAGAAAATCAGAGCAGTAAGAGATTTAAATGAGGAGCGAAGAATCGTTTAGCTTCATGAGGAAATAATTAGTCATTATCTCATAATCTGTTTTGCATGTGAACCGTGTTACGGGTCATGTGTTTCTTGTTACGGGGGTGTGTCATGTGTTTCATGTTACGGAGGTGTGTCCGATCAAGTTTTTGGCACGTAATGGACCTATCCATCATCGACTTTACCAACTCATCGATTCCGCTAACCAATGAAAATGTGTTTAAGGATAAAAACCATTAGATAAATTAATATTTGTTTGAAGATAACGAATACTAAATTTTAATTGCCGCATTGCAACCTTAAGTCCTAAGGTTTTAAATGAAACGTCCATATCTAGCTTTGTCGATGAGACGAATGCTAATAATATGTATTTACTACAGTTTCTGTTCACCACATCAATTGTGAACCCGCCTTACCCTTATAGATTCTATTTTTTTCCATGGCGATATTTCTCAGATGCCAGAGCATCAATATACCAGAACATTAAGAATAATAGCAAAAAACCAAAATGATCAAAAATCAACAACAATAATTAATATATAATACATGAATGAAGAAAAACAAAACAGTAACAAGTAATTACTTTAGGGGAAAAGAATAGATCTAAGAGCAAAAAAGTACTAGTGTGTAATTGAATATGAAACAAAAAGAGTAGGAACCAAAAAATAGAACAATAAATATAAAATATTAAGTTAATGAATAAGACCTTAAATGTATAAATAGTTGACTATTTTTAAAAAAGGAACGGGATAAATTTAATAAAAATGAATGATCAATAATATACAATTTGTACATACTGATTAAAGTAATGAATTATCCAAGAATTTCATCTAAAAGCGTTAGATGGAAATAGAAAATAAGAAAATTTTAACAAAATAAGATTTTACGTTTTTTTTCTCGAAATTGTTTATTTGATCTAAACCATAATCGCTACCAAACCATTGCATTAAACACTGAAGTTCATAGTTGTTATTGGCTAAAATTCGAACAGGGTGGGGGGTTAAGAAGGGAGGGAATCAAAAAATTCAAAATTTCCTCGTAATTATTGGCCGTATTGAAAAACTGTTACATATCCAATCTTGTCAAGCTATTGATGCTCTACAATTTTTATTCTATAAATATTTTCGTAAATTAAATATTAAACGAGGTATTTGTAATTTTTTTGTTTTCAGCCGTTAGTAAATTCTTAAGCCAACAGACCAAATTTTAATTTAGAAATAAAAAATAAACTAGGGAGTAGAGGGCAATAGTGCGTCAAACTGCTTGACAGACTTTTATTTTTTCTTGTTTATTGCAAACAGCTTTTTTTCTAAGTTTTTTAGCAGATTTAAGAGCAATCAGCTATTGAGGTTTTACTCATGGCGCGGTTTTCAAAAATGTTCTTCAAATGTCCATCGATCCTACCCAGGAGATGACGAAAATGAGGAACGTTCAAAACTATACATATATATATATATATATATATATATATATATATATATATATATATATGTACACACACACATATATATATATATATGTATAGTATATATATATATATATATATATATATATATGTGTGTGTGTGTGTGTGTGTGTGTAAAAAACGGCGAACCTACATTTTCGTCTACAATTTCTCAACTAAGTATACCAAACATCATACCGATTTTTTTTTATTTATTATTTTATCTAAGAATTTATATAGGTACTCGGTAAAATAGAGAAAAACCAAAAAACAAATGAAGTAAGCGCACAATAAAATTTAATACACAAAAAGTAATTTTGGTAAAACAACAAAATAAAAAAATTTCTGTACGATTTCAAAACAAAAATTATGGGAATTTCTTTTACCTCGGTTTAGTACCGTGTGTTACCCCCTCTAGCTTGAATCACCGCCGAACTGTCAGAGCCAGACGTGTACTAATGAAACATGGATTACAGAATTCAGCAGTCTTATCTCCAACATAATTCTTTGGGATCCTAATACCACTTCGGATTATTGACAAGAAAGTGTCAAGGTACATATAGCGTCATGATAAAACCAGTAGCACGACTGATCACTGGTAAATGTAGTATTATGTTTAAAAATGTAGGTGCGCCGTTTTTTTTGTCCGCGAGTTTATATATATATATATATATATATATATATATATATATATATATATATATATATAATATATTTGTCAGTTAACGCTCTAGCGGTCGCAATTTTTGATTGATCGTTACCAAAATCGACATTTAAACGTTTTATACAAAAAGACTGATCAAGTTCGTTAATGCCTGAACTCGGACCAGTGGGAGGGGGGGGGAGTTTAGGGGGGAGTTTCGAAAATTCAAAATATCTCCGTTACCGTTATAAAAAATTTGTATAGAACCAATCTCATTGCTAATGAAATGATCTATAAATATTGTTCTATACATATTTGTATCATGAATATTAACCGAGATATTTTGATTTTATAGTTTCCAGCCCTCAGTAAAAACCCCAACTTCTACTCATGTTAAACTTAAAAAACTCGGTTACGTAGAAAACCACATTATTCGAACCTCAAATACAAAATATTGTTTCCAAGAGATCTTTATTATACGGCATACATGCAAATATGGATAGTGACCCCCCCCCTTCTTAAGTTTTTGGACTACTAAAATTTGATTGACTGAAACATCACGAGGGAAATCTGCTTAGTTTATGCAGCCTCTCCGTGACGGACTTTTTAATATTTTTAAGATGATTTTTTTTTTTTTTTTTTGGCACCCATTTGAGATTCGAGTCACACATAAGACCCCATGTTTTCGCTCCTCGGTGCATAATTGCTATTAAGAGTTACTCAATAGGTTATAAAGCAAATAGAGCGAAGAGAGACAATACTCGTTTTCACAGGTTTACAACGTTAACAATATTAAACTGGTGATAGGTTTTCTGAGGCGTTGATCCGAACGAGAACGGCCTTATTCAATTATTGCTGTTTACGCTAGATAGAAATTGAATATTCATACCTCTTGATAATATAAGAGGCTAAATTGGAATCCTGATAAAAGCTTGTTGGCTCTTGTAAACGTTCATTAAAATTTTGTTTATTAGTGGATTTATCAACGATGAAGGAGAGATAAATTCATTTTGTTGCTCCTTAATCAATTGTGCTTAAAGACGATCTGCTCAAGTAATATGACACAATACATCTCTATAATCAAGTTATCAAATACTCTTGAATAAACGTTTTATTTAGCAGATATCCCTTAAGGGACAACAACTACAACACAATTAAGAGTCACCATCACAAATGCACACAATTTCTAACGGAACATGGACAGGCAGGACATTATTTAACAAGATTTAAAATTTAAAAGACAATGACAAATGTACTTGCGACTTACAGACAACACAAACGTTTTTACATATACTTTATGACTGCACAACATTTAATCAAAATAGATCAAATTTAATAATGAACATGATTTTAAAAGGAGGTAATTAGATAGAACCACCTCATATTATATTTAACAAATATAATAAAGAACTTATAAAGTTTTGGGGGCTCAGGTTAGCCATGCGAGTTAAAGCGTTGACCTTTATCTCAAATGGTAAACCTAGAGTGGCGAGTTCGATTCTTGCCTGGGCAAAGGAAATTATTTAGTGACGAAATTCATTAAATAACGTCCTTAAATCCCACCCTGGCTAGAAATGGGTGGTAACCTGTAGATAACCCGTCCCAATTAGCCTAAGTTGCAAAAAGTGGACGTTAATAAATAAATAAAAAAAATATAAAGTTTATCAAAAGTATAGATATGGATGTGGCAAAAATACATTAGAATGTAAAGTTCATTGTGAGGAATGGGAATCATAATTCAATATATTTACCTTACATAATAGACTCGCAAATTAAACATCGGTTGAGCTTAACTTTAATTGATATGTTTTTTTTCTTATTTTTTTATTTACTTTTTTCATTTCATTTATTAATTTTGTTTGTAATTTAATTAATATTGTATTTTATTTTATTATTTTATTTCTTGAATATAATATTTGAGCAGATAGTTGATAAACAAATATATATTGTAAAATAATGATGTATTTAAACATAATAATACATGTAATTTGCCATGTGGCAATGGAACATGTATTCAAATAAATAACTCTTTATAGGGTTACTATGAGGAGATAAAAAAAATCCCTTTAGGAAAATAAGCTATTAAGGTTGTTCTAATGACACGATTTTGAGGACAAATGCACATCAATTTTACCTAGGATATGACGAAAGTCCGTCACGCATTGGCTGCGTAAACTAAGCAGATTTCCCTTTTGAAGTTTAACAATAGATAAATATACATACTGGTAACACAACACAACCGTGAATATTAAGTGAATAAATACAAACGGTAATAAGAAATCTTTCCCGTCCCGACGGGAAGCGTCTGAAATGTAAACAAACTGGTCTGTTAACCTCACACAGGAAAGAAAAACAATTACCGAGTTATATCAGCGTATAACATATTAATTTTATAGAAAACCCTTTACTGTAGCTAGTGTTATACTTTACAATGAATCAGAATAGTTTTTATCTCAATCACTAAAAGTCCGTCACGCAGGGGCTGCGTAAACTAAGCAGATTTCCCACGAGAAGTTTTACAATAGAGAAATCTGCCTAATAACAACTGTAGTAGTAAGAAACCTCTAAACCTAAAACATTATTTAGGGCGTAATAACCCAGTAGTTTCTAGCCCCAAAAAACAGTTAACCTAACCTCTAAACCAATTCATGAGGGACGAATAGTTATAGAAACGGCCGCCAGAGCTCTCGGTGGAAAGTCCGAACATAGCCTACTGGTGACCACACGCAGAATACAAATGCAAATATCTCGGTTAATATTCAAGATACAGAATAAATGTATAGAACAATATTTATAGTCAATTTAATTTGCAATAAGATTTATTCTATATAATTTTTCGATCCGATGCATAATAACGGAGATATTTTGAATTTTTGAAAATCCCCCCTCTAAACCCCCCCCCTCCCACTGGTCCGATTTCAGCCATTAACGAACTTGATCTTTCTTTTTACATAAAACGACTAAATATCGAGTTTGGTAACGATCAAACAAAAATTGCGACCGCTAGAGCGTTAACAGACAAATATATATATATATATATATATATATATATATATATATATATATATATATATATATATATAATTTTTAACGGACCTCATTTTCGTCATCTCCTGGGTAGGATCGATGGACATTTGAAGACATTTTTCGAAACTCGCAGCATGAGTACGACCTCAATAGCTGATTTCCCTTAAGGGAAATCTGCTAAAAAATTTAGTAATCCAAGAACAAAAGAAGCCCCCCTCCTCTCCAGAAAGTACTTGTTTCTATCTCGTTTAAAAAAGCTTTGTTGAAAACAATGTTTGGTATTTAACCTTGTAATGAAGTGGTTCATGATATAACAGCTTATTTGTTGATATGACACTAGTAGTTATTATTATTCGTTTAAATGCCTAATATTGTTTTCAACAGACCTTTATTATATAAGGTATATGCAAATATGTTGCGGTTACCTTCCGCCCCTTTCAAGTTCTTCAACTACTACAATTTTATTGAGTTCAAACGTATTCTGATTCATTATAAATTCCAGTACTACATGGAGTAAATAGTTTTCAATAAAATTAATATGTTACATACTGATATATTTCAGTAATTGTTTTTATTTCCGATAAGTGGTCGGCAGACTGTTTGTTTACATTTCAGATGCATTCCGTCGGGAGAATATATATATATATATATATATATATATATTATTTGTCCGTTAACGCTCTGGCGAACGCAATTTTTGTTTGATCGTTACCAAACTCGATATTTAGTCGTTTTATGTAAAAAGAAAGATCAAGTTCGTTAACGGCTGAAATCGGAGCAGTGGGAGGGGGGGGTTTAGAGGAGGATTTTCGAAGATTTGAAATATCTCCGTTACTATACGTCGGATCGAAAAATTGTACAGACTCAATCTTATTGCAAATTACATTTACTATAAATATTGTTATATACATTTATTCTCTATCTTGAATATTAACTGAGATATTAGCATTTTTCTGTTTTAGCCATCAGCAAACCGCTACTTCTACTCATGTTACATAAACAATGCTCTGCTACATAATAAATCACATTATTCGAAGTTTAAATACCAAAAATTGTATTCAAGAGACCTTTATTGTACGAGATACATGCAAACATGTCCCGGTGACCGCCCCCCCCCCGTGTGGACTACATACTAAAATATGTAGTATGGACTACATACTAAAATTTGATTGAGATAACAATTATTCTGAGTCATTATTAATTACAGTACTAGATATAGCAAATAGTTCTCAATAAAATTAATATGTTATATTCTGATATATTTCAGTAATTGTTTTTCTTTCCGGTGTGAAGCGGACAGACCCGTTTGTTTACATTTCTAACCTAACGCTTCCTGTCGGCCGGTTATTGAGTTTAGCTGAAACATTTCTTATTTCCGTTTGTATTTATTCACGGTGGTGTTGTTTTACCAGTATGTATATACGTATATCTTTTGCTTAACTTCATGAGGGAAATCTGCTTAGTTTACGCAGCCCCTGCGTGACGGACTTTTTCTAATTATAGGAATGTTTGTTTTATTCTCCCCTTTATTGTGTTTTATTCTTTGTTATTTATTACAATCTGTGCCTTAATTAGGTTTTAAGAAGGCATTGATTGCCTGTGCCTCCTCAGATAAATTACCTCAAACCCCAATCTCAAAAACACAAAAAAAAAAATATAATAATAAAACTCAGGATTAAGGGACTCTTTCATGGAACTGAGTTAGACAAAATAAAAAATCTGAGCCATATTGAATCTGCTCGTTCGTGCATTATACATTAGCAAGAGTTGGGGAGGGGTGGATTTGCCGATGAGTATTATTTCGGCTATATCCTTGCAGAGGGACTTCATTAATTATAACTCTTTTAATCAAGGCTGTCTTTAGAGCGTTAAATTAGAAGGTTTGCCGCCGAAAGACGTGTTTATAAAAGGTGCCCGCCCGCTTCCAGCTCCTTATATTTTATAAGGACACACCAAGCACTAGGCTGTATTTGTATAAGGCGCTAATTGATAGGGGCTTAATCGATATTCCACCAAAAAAAAAAAGGCCCATGATGAACAAAAGGGCCTTGTATTTAATCAATATTTAATAATGAGGCAGCTGCAAAGAATAATTATTCCCCTTTAATACATGTTTCTCAAGTATTGTGAATTTAGATATAATAGGATTATTATTATCTTTTCAATTAACAACTTTCCTTAGTACAAGATTATTATTCCAAATTATTAAATTCTGAGCCCATTCTCTCCTCTACTAATAGAAAAAAGTCCGTCGCGCAGGGGCTGCGTAAAATAAGCAGATTTCCCTCGCGAAGGGTTAAAGTAAATAAATATACATACTGGTAATACCACCGAATATATTAAGTGAATAGATACAAACAGTAATAGGCAATCTTTCAGCTACAAGTTAATAACTCTACAGCGGAAAGCTTCTGATTTGTAAACAAACAGGCCAGCCAACCTGAACTCTAGACCGGAAAGAAAACCCATTAACGAAGTATATCTGAATATAACTGTGTACATCTCAAGTGTATAAATACAAACGGTAATGGGGACTCCTTCAGTCAATTTACAAGTTAATAATCTCTACAACGGAAAGCGGCTGATTTGTAAACAAACAGGCCAGACCACGTCGCAGTGCTGAATAATCCGATAAACCAGAAAGAAAAACAATTAATGAAATATATCTGAATATACCATATTAATTTTATAGAAAACAATTTACTATAGCTAGTGTCGTAAATTGTAATGGAGCAGAACAATTTTAATCTCAATTACTTAAATTTTAGTAATCCAAGAACAAAAGAATGGGAGGGGGTCAACAGAACGTATTTGCATATATCTAACAATCGTGAGATTCCGTTGAAAGTTAATTCGGCCATTTCCGCAACTGTTAAGCTCTGGTGAAATTCGTTTAGAGACTGGTTTAAGCTTCTGCTTTGTGAGATATATGCAACCATTCATTATAAAGTACTGTACTTGATATAGTAAATGTTGGCAATAAAGTTAATATGTTATATTCAGATATATTTAAGTAATTGTGTTTCTTTCAGGTGAAGAAAATGTCTATATGTCTGTTCAGATTTGAGTGGTTGGCAGACCTGTTTGTTAAAAATTCAGAAGCTATTTCCTTTGGGAGCTTATTAAAATTAACTGAAAGATCTCTCATTCCCGTTTGTATTTCCTCAGGGGGGTGGTAAGTTTTACTAGTATGCAGATTTCTCTATTGTAAAACTTCACTTGGGAAATCTGCTTAGTTTACGCAGCCCCTGCGTGACGGACTTTTTTTTTTGTTTTTAACAAAGGTCTCCAAGTAGCGTACGAACACAGATTTTCTAGTGTTTTTCGTAACGCCTGTTTCTATTTCAATTCATCTGCTGAATGTAAACTGAAGACTTGCGCACTCGACCCCCCCCCCCCAGTTTCCAACTGGAAATCTCCACGGCGAAACTTCTCAAACGAACGTTGCACTGTACACACGTCACTGCTCCCTCGATCCCACACTTTATTGACATTACGAGCGGTTTGCACTCAAGTCCGCCCTAGCCTACGCCCCATGAAAATCGCTCTTTGTCATTTTAGCAGAGCTCCCTTAAGGGAAATCAGCTATTGAGAGGTCGTACTCATAACGCGATTTTCGAAATTTTTCTTCAAATGTCCATTGATCCTACCCAGGAGATGACGAAAATGAGGTTCATTCAAATACAGGGTCCGGCAAAAAAACCTCCCTGATTTCAATAGGCATTTGCAAAAAGAATAAGAAACATACAGAACAATTACTTATATTTGTGAATAGCCTATATAATGCCATTTGTCATCACTTAGTATACTTTACTTGGTTTTGAAAATTATGTCCGATAAATGATGTCCCCCATTGTTAAGACATTCACGAAGCCTTTCCCATAGTTCTTCGTGTACCTTCCCTTGGAATGGCTGCCACTTCCTGCCTAATGACATCTTTTAGTTCTTGCAGAGTTCTGGGACGATGTTTGTATACTTTAGCCTTTAGGTAGCCCCACAGAAAGAAATCACAAGGTGATAAGTCGGGTGACCTTGGGGGCCAGGAAATGTCTCCTCTTAAAGAAACAAGACGTCCAGGGAACAACTCTCTTAACATTTCCATGGCCCGCCGAGCAGTGTGAGCTGTGGCTCCGTCCTGTTGGAACCAAACTTCTTCTTCCTCATGGTCTAAAACAAACTGGTTGATCTTGGGTCGGAGAAATGTCTCTATCATGTGACAATAGTGATCGACGTTGACCGTTACTGTTTGTCCATCTTCTTCAAAAAAGTACGGTCCCCACACACCAAATTCCGCAACGGCGCACCAAACTATGACTTTTGGGCTGTGTAGTGGTTGTTGGTGGAGTTCCCTAGGATTTTCTGCAGCCCAGTAGCGGAAATTCTGTTTGTTAACAGTTCCACACAAGTGGAAGTGGGCTTCATCAGAAGAAATTAAGACAGCATCTGGGGGAATGTTTTGCAAAATGTCATCACATGCAGCCCTGCGAGTTTCATAATCTGAACACTGAAAATGGCACGACACCGCTACGGAACAATACCCCCTCCACATCTCTACCCCCACTACAACTCACGCGGAGCCTTGCTCAAACCGGGGAGATTTTTTTGTCGGACCCTGTATATATATATATATATATATATATATATATATATATATATAGCTGGTTACACTCTAGCGATCACAAGTTTTCTTTGATCGTTAGAAAATTTATTTATACTTTTAGAGGGAGGGTTTGAAAATACAAAATATCATCGTTATCATTAGTTGGTCCCACAAATTGTATAATTTAACCAATCACGTTACAAATTTAATTTCATATAAATGTTGTTCCGTATATCTTTTTCTGTATCTTGAGTACTTTTGGAGATATTTGCATTTTTTAGTAACTGTGTGTTTTTATTATTATTTATTGACGTCTCCACTCTGGCTAGAAAAGGGTGGTAACCAGTAGAAACCCGCCCTAATAAGCCATAGTAGCAAAAAGTGGACGTTCGTTTATTTGGCTCAGGTTAAACATGTGTGTTAGATTGAACGTTAATAAATAGTACTAATAATTAACGTCCATTTTTTGCTACTGTGGGTAATTGGGTGGTTTATCTACAGGTTACCAGCCTCTTCTAGCCAGGGTGGCACTAAGGATTCTATTTAATGCATTTGTCACTAAATAAATTCCTATTCCCCTGACGAGAATCGAACTCACCACTCTAGGTATACCATGTGGCATTAAAGCCAACGATATCTCACATGGCTAATCTATCATTGCCTAATACATTTGGGACTCAAAGAAATTAACAATGCACCACACAACGTCACATTATTTATAGACTCCTTGAGTTGTTTGCAAAACCTCTTTTCGGTTTACACCTATAATCACATGATAACGAATATAAAGGACACCCTTTATAACTTACAGCTAAAAAATAAGAAAGTCACTTTATTTTGGTTACCTGAGCATACGATATAACTGAGAGCACAATGGTTGATACACAAGCCAAAATTGCAACAATCAAAAGTGACACACTACATTACTACAAAAACAAGATTCTACAAAACTGGGAACAAGAATGGTTATCAATAGATTGCAAATTAAGGGAAATCAAAAATACAACGGTGGAATGCTTATCAAGCAATCGAAGTTCAAGAAGAGGTTCTTCCTCGATTGCGACATGTCCATTCACGTCTAACACATCAGTACCTTATGGCAAATTCTGATCCGCCAAATTGTTCTCTATGTTATAGGACTACTAACTATGAAAATCCGTCACGCAGGGGCTGCGTAAACTAAGCAGATTTCCCACGAGAAGTTTTACAATAGAGAAATCTACCTAATAACAACTGTAGTAGTAAGAAACCTCTAAACCTAAAACATTATTTAGGGCGTAATAACCCAGTAGTTTCTAGCCCCAAAAAACAGTTAACCTAACCTCTAAACCTATTCACGAGGGACGAATAGTTATAGAAACGGCCGCCAGAGCTCTCGGCGGAAAGTCCGAACATGCAGATTACAAATGCAAATATCTCGGTTAATATTCAAGATAGAGAATAAATGCATATAACAATATTTATAGTAAATTTAATTTCCAATAAGATTGGTTCTATACAAATATGCCCTGGTGACTCCCCCCCCCATCTTAAAGTTTTGGACTACTAAAATTTTATTGATTAAGATAACAATTATTCTGACTCATTATAAATTACAGTACTAGATATAGTAAATAGTTCTCAATAAAATTAATTTGGTATATTCTGATATATTTCAGTAATTATTTTTCTTCCGGTGTGAGCCGGGCCGACCCGTTTATTCACATTTCTAACCTAACGCTTCCTGTCGGCAGGTTATTGAAATTGGATGAAACATTTATTTCCGTTTGTATTTATTCACGGTGTTGTTGTGTTAGCAGTATGTATATTTATCTATTACTAACCTTCACGAGGGAAATCTGCTTAGTTTACGCAGCCCTTGCGTGAAGGACTTTTTTATTTATGACATGATCCAACTTCAAAACAATATACGACAGACTTCATATTTTATTGAAAGTCCGTCATATCTGAAAAACTGGGAATTTCCCATTCAAAAAATATCTTCTTTCGTTTTCACACAGATAAAGAACAAAAAGTCCGTCACGAAGATTTCCTATGCGAAGGTTTACAATAGACAAATCTACAAACTGGTAACACTACCGTGAATGTCAAGTGAATAAATACAAACGGTAATGAAATCCTTCAGTCAATTTACAAGTTAATAATCTCTACAACGGAAAGCGCCTGAATTGTATACAAACAGGCCAGCCAACCTCGCAGTGCTGAATAGTTAAATAGTCCGAAAAGAAAAACAATTAATGAAATATATATTTAATTTTGGACGGACCTCGTTTTCGTCATCTACTAGTAAGGACCGAGGGACATTTGAATAATTTCATTTTGAAATTGGAGTACAACCTCAATAGCTGATTTCCCAGTTATGATCACAAATCGCGAAACTGAGTGATATTCAATATGAAAGCCTGACTCGGTCTAGTTCCATTAAAAGTCCGTCACGCAGGGGCTGCGTAAACTAAGCAGATTTCCCACGTGAAGTTTTACAATAGAGAAATCTGCCTAATAACAACTGTAGTAGTAAGAAACCTTTAAACCTAAAACATTATTTAGGGCGTAATAACCCAGAAGTTTCTAGCCCCAAAAAACAGTTAACCTAACCTCTAAACCTATTCACGAGGGACGAATAGTTATGGAAATGGCCACCAGAGCTCTCGGCGGAAAGTCCGAACATGCAGATTACAAATGCAAATATCTCGGTTAATATTCAAGATAGAGAATAAATGCATATAACAATATTTATAGTAAATTTAATTTCAAATAAGATTGGTTCTAAAGAATTTTTCGATCCGATGCATAATAACGGAGATATTTCGAATTTTTGAAAATCCCCCCCTCTAAACCCCCCCTCCCACAGGTCCGATTTCAGCCGTTAACGAACTTGATCTTCCTTTTTAAATAAAACGATTAAATACCGAGTTTGGTGACGATTAAACAAAAATTGCGACCGCTAGAGTGTTAACAGACAAATATATATATATATATATATATATATATATATATATATATATATGTCTATATATATATATATATATAGATATATATAAATATATATATAGATATCGATATATAGATATATATATATAGTTTTGAACGGACCTCATTTTCGTCATCTCCTGGGTAGGATCGATGGACATTTGAAGAAATTTTTCGAAAATTCCGTCATGAGTACGACCTCAATAGCTGATTTCCCTTAAGGGAAATCTGCTAAAAAGCAGGGGCTGCGTAAACTAAGCAGATTTCCCTCGCGAAGTTTAATAACAGATAAATCTACATACTGCTAACACACCACCGTGAATATTAAGTGAATAAATACAAACGGTAGTAAGAAATCATTCCCCTCCCTTTCGGGGAAATGTAAACAAACAGGTCAGCGAACGGCTCACCGGAAAGAAAAATAATAACTGAAGCATATCAGAATATAACATATAAATTTTATTGAAAACTATTTACTACATCTAGTACTGTAATCTATAATGAATCAGAATTATTTTTTATCCCAATCAATCAAATTTCAGAAGTCAAAGAATTTAAGACAGGTGGGGGTCACTAGAACATATTTCCATGCATCTCGCATAATAAATGTCTCTTGAAAACAATATTTGGTATTTAAGCTTCTAATGACGTGGTTTATTACATAACCGAGTATTGCTTATGTAACATGAGTAGAAGTGGGGGTTTGCTGAAGGCTGAAAAATGCAAATACCTCGGTGAGTATTCTAGATAGCGAATAAATGTATATAACAATATTTATAGTAAGTTTAATTTCCAATAAGATTCGTTCTATACACTTTTTTCGATCCGACACAGTAACGGAAATATTTCGAATTTTCTAATTTCTCCCCCTCTCAACCAGCCCTCTCGCTTGTCCGATCTTTCTTTTAACATAAAAGTCCGTCAGGCAGGGGCTGCGTAAACTAAGCAGATTTCCCACATGACGTTTTACAATAGAGAAATCTACCTACTAATAATGGCAGTAGTTACGGAAATGGCCACCCTAGTTCTAGGCGGAAAATCCCGAACGTAGCCGACTCCTGCCGACCACACACACTATACAAATGCAAATATCTCGGTTAATATTCAAGATAGAGAATAAATGTATAGAACAATGTTTATAGTAAATTTAATTTGCAATACGATTGATTCTTTACAATTTTTCGATCCGACGCATAATAACGGAGATATTTCGAATGTTCCAACCCCCCCCCCTCCAACTGGTCCGATTTCAGCCATTAACGAACATGATCTTTCTTTTTAAATAAAACAATTAAATTTCGAGTTTGGTGACGATCAAACAAAAATTGCGACCGCTAGAGTGTAGTAACAGACAAATATATATATATATATATATATATATATATATATATATATATATATTATATATACATAAGGATCAATAAGAAGGCCAAGTCCTCTACTGGTTTTTAATTTATGAAGAGTGAACTTTCGGAGTCAACGCTCCATCCTCAGTGCCTGCTGACAAACACAACCACGAGTTAATTTAACATTCATAGCATGGCACAAAAGCAAAATAAAACAACAGTCATAAAACCAGACACAAAATAATGAGTAAAACAATGGAAAATCTTAAAACTAGTCAACAAATAAAACTAGAAAATCTAATAACTAGTCAACTACTAAAAAATTAAAACCAAAACAATAAAAAATCTACTAACAAGTCAACTAATAAAAGAAGCAAACAAAGATAAGCATATGTCAAAACTATAAATAAAATTAAAACAATAAAACCTACACAAATTACAGATGTATGTGGGAAACATATCATAGAGGGTGGGAACCTCTGAAAAAACCTCCAGAGGAACTGTAAGAGACCTCTAAAAAATAAACAAACCCCATACTAATAATAGAGAGGAGATGTAGGAGGTACCTGATTAAAGCTGCGTTGCCTGGACCACGACTGCCGGGCGACTGAACCTCTGTCCCCGTAGAGAAGACAGGGCCCCGTCACCGACATGTCGCAGCCTTGCCACCTCCTCCTTCTTATTAATATTCCGATTTCCATTCGCCTGTCTGTCCAGCCTTATATGCAGCCCCTCAGCCGTATTTAATCTTTTGCCCTTCTTCTCCTCATACAGCAATTGATATTTTATGCTGGACATGTCATGGCCCTCTTTCCTGGCGTGTGCGGAAAACTCAGTATCGCGAGTGATGTGCTCCTTAAGCCGCGTCCTTATCTTTCTACCACTTTGCCCCATATAAGAAGCATCACATCCCGTGCACGAAATCCTATACACGCCAGATCTATCCAGGGGGTCCACATAGTCCTTAACACGGGGCAAACAGTTTTTCAGGGACCGCTTGTTCCTGTAGAGGACTTGGCCTTCTTATTGATGCTTATACATTTGTTCCTCTACCATCCAGCATATACAAGAGATATAGTATATATACAGTTTAGAACGGAAGAAAAATTTCGAAAATCGCGTCATGAGTACAACCTCTATAGCCCATTTCCTTTGAGGGAAATCTGCTAACAGAGGAATTGCATTATTATGAGGCGTGTAACTGGCAAACGGTCAGTTTTGATGGTAGCGAGAGGCACGTGTCACGAGGGGAGAGACGTGTACAGCGGCCGGTGACAAATGTAATGAGCACGACTCAGATGACTGATGAAGGCTAAATGAAAAATATCAGCTGACCGGCAGCCCTTAGCCCGATGTGTGGGGGGAGGGGGGTGATAATTGGGAGGAGCAGAACACTGTTAATCACCCCCAATCAACGGGCGGACCAGCAAGAATAAATTTTGCACCATCTATTGTGACGTCACTCCACACGCGTCCAGCACTGAGGTTGGGCCCATTAGAGAATCCTATATTGCCTCTCCTTTTATCGTCCGGCTAATGGAATATTAGCTGGATTTTCCTTAACACGTTCAGGACGGACTTCAAAAATGTGGTCTATCCACAAGTACGGCACGGGGTCAATTGACCCCGTGGTGCAACTATCCACAAGGACGGCAAGGGCTCAATCGACCTCGTACTTATGTCCCCTTTTAATACGCTATGAGCACTCGAAAAATGAACTAAATTGCCTTATTCAAACATTTTTTTACTTTTTGGACATCAAAAAATATATGGCAGCCGCAGGCCGTGTTTTCATAATTTCTTTGTTACGTGACTTAGAAATGAATATTTACCTTACATTTTTCACCTTGTCGGGAACTTTTTTTCTCCTTTGTGTGATAATTTTTGTGATGAACGAAGGAATTTAATTTTTGTTATACATTAAAATGGGTGAATATGAATTAACTTTAAATTACGACACATTAAAATAAAAATTTATTAGTTTATAAAGATAAAATTACAAAACGAGAAAAACGAACTAGGAACTAGATGTTTAGTTTAAACAAATAATTGGAAAATAAACATAATAAAGAAATAATATGAATTAACAAATAATTACTATGTAATTAACAATTCTTCATTATCACAATGGTTAGGACATAGATTTATGGCAGTTGCTGAAGCATTGTAGACAAAGTGACTTCATGTTGCACTCTTCACAATAAGTTCTAACTTTTTTGTCTGCTTCTTTAGAGGACAACGTTTTTCTTAATTTTTCGTAACACCCGAAACACTTTTTTAATAAAGCTAAATCCACTAATTGTCGGCCACGTGATTTGCACATTATACAGATTAATGTTTCAAAACGACAGCAATAAGTAATCTGAAATGGAAGAGACACGTTCTATTATTTAAATAAGCCTATGTAAATAACAGAACAAGTGGTTCACAGCCAAAGCACGGGAAATAACACGGGGCTAGATGAGCCCGTGCCGGACTAGAGCCCAAATACCACTCTCCAGGCTGGCACGGGGTCATAAAGCCCCGTTCATTTTTCAATGATATAGGACGTATTTTCTGGATTTGAAATACATAAACGTACTATTTTTAATTATATTTACTAGTACAAAGCAAAAACCGTCAAAGTATTTTTTGAACATTTATCTTCAAAACCGACCAGTCCTGGGAGACAGTTACGTACAGGGTCATTTGACCCCATGCCGTACTGAACGTGTTAAGAGAAATCACCTATTGATGCTCTACTCATGACGCGATATTCGAAAAATTTCTTCAAATGTCCATCGATCCTACCTAGGAGATGACAAAAATAACGTCCGTTCAAAATAATATATATATTATTTCGTATAGTAACATCGTATCAAAAACTTGTATAGAACCAATCTAATTTACGAATACAATTTACAATAAATACTGTTATATACATTTATTCTGTATCTTGAATATTAACCGAGATATTTACATTTTTACTAACCCTCCAGCCGCGAACCGATTGTCATTTTTTCTGTCAAGAAATGCGTGCAATTTTAATACATTATTTAAGTTAAAAATATGACTTGTTTGAAAAAGACAGAACAAATTTAAAAAAAAAATTGAAATTAGTGAAAAATTTATTTATGATATGCGTGAAACACGTTTACCGAGTAGACGTATTTTTAAATTTTTTTTCCGTATGGTATATTTTGAAACATGGCTTCATACATAACCCAACATTACAATAAATAATAAACGTCTTGGCGGTAAATAAACGTTTCCCGCTGAGTACATTCAAACAAATTACGTGCGACGCGGATGTAGCGTGGCCAGCAAAAATAAACCAAATAAGCAGAACGCTATTTCCACGTCGCCCGCGGTTGGAGGGTTAAGTGTGAGCCGATAACGGACGAGAAGAAATCGGCTGATTTCGGCTCTAGTCATGAGCTTCCGCCGTAAGCTAGTTCGATCGTTTCCGTAACTGTTCGGCTCTTGTGAAATTGGTTTAGAGACTTGTTACTACTACTCTTACTAGTAGGCAGATTTGTCTATTGTAAAACTTCACGTGGGAAATCTGCTTAGTTTACACAGCCGCTGCCGTCAAACATCTCCTCTCGACTTTTTAGAGGAGCAGTATTTTCTATCAAATAAGCTAGCCGCAAGCAGGGGTTGGAATGGTCAAAACACAATATCTTAAATATACCACTTCATATCCACGGGATTAAAAAGAGAAATAAACACATAAATCGTAGTTGTTTTAATTATAAACTAAAAAAGTCCGTCACGCAGGGGCTGCGTAAACTAAGCAGATTTCCCATGTGAAGTTTTACAATAGAGAAATCTGCATACTGGTAACACAATACCACCGTGATTAAATACAAACGGTAATGAGAAATCTTTCAGTTAATTAAAATAAATTCCCAACTGAAACGGCTTCTGAATTGTAAGAATAATTTATATTTTAATAACTCAAATTTTAGTAGTCCAAGAACTAAAGAAGGGAGACGAGCGGATGAACAGAACGTATTTGCATAAATCTCACAAAGTAACGAAGGTAAGGTAAGGTTAGAAACGACAGGTAAGGTTAGAAGAAGCTTCCACCTGACCCGAACAGCTAACGAAAACGGCCGAACTAATCCGAACAATACCCGACCACAGCCTTCATAAAAATGCAAATATCTCGGTTAATATTCAAGATAGAGAATAAATGTATGTAACAATATTTATAGTAAATTTAATTTGCAATAAGATTGGTTCTATACAATGTTTCGATCCGACGCATAATAACGGAGATATTTTGAATTTTTGAAAATCCCCCCTCTAAAATCCCCCTCCCACTAGTCCGATTTCAGCCGTTAACGAACTTGATCTTCCTTTTTACATAAAACGATTAAATACCGAGTTTGGTGGTGGTTAAACAAAAATTGCGACCGCTAGAGTGTTAACAGACAAATATATATATATATATATATATATATATATATATATATATAGTTTTGAACGGAGCTCATTTTCGTCATCTCCTGGGTAGGATCGATGGACATTTGAAGAAATTTTTCGAAAATCGCGTCATGAGTACGACCTCAATAGCTGATTTCCCTTAAGGGAAATCTGCTAAAAGTGTGTAGAACATAAATAGCTTCACAATAATGGTCCTATAGCATTTCACGAAGCAACTCATAATAAGGGAGATATTTTGAATATTCAAACCCCTCCCCTCTAAACACCCCCATATTCCTCCCCCGATTTCAACCATTAACTAACATGATATTTAATGTGTAAATGACACAGTTAAATATCGAGTATGGTATAGAAGAAATAGATAACTCCATGCACGTCCGCAATGCAATATCTTAGTTTATTAAGTCATCTCACAACATATTTGCATGTATTACCCACAGTAAACATACAATAAAACCAATATTTGGTATTTAAGCCTGCAATGAAATAGTTCATGATATAACAGCGTTTTGCTAATATGACATGAGTAGGAGTGGGGGTTTACTTAAACTTTAGTTTTACATAAAACGTTTAAATATCAAGTTTGGTATCGAGCAGACAAAAATTACGACCGCTAGAGCGATTTTAAACGCACACAAATATATATATATATATATATATATATATATATATATATATATATATATAAAATGTTGAACTGAACTCATTTTCGTATTCTTCTAGGTAGGATAAATGCTCATTTGAAGAAAAGTTTTGAATATCATGAGTAGGATATCGATAGCTGATTCCCCTAAGGGAAATCTGCTAAAAACGGCGCCAATAGGTGTTTAATAACATATTTATTGTGCTGCCCTGATTATTCTGTGGATTCTGTAGGATTTAATTACTATGTTTATTAATTGGCTGGAATAAAAGTAGACTTAAGAAATAATTAATGACACTGCCAGAAGATGAATTTGAATTCAATTAAGATCAAATCACTAGCAAATAGTTTAATATTTTTATCCTTGGATTCAATAAATTATCAATGGCTACCTTCCCTTAAGGTTATCTTTTGAAGTGCAATGTGATAAGATTATCAAAGCTGAAATGCAGGGCAATATGGTCTGTGTTTTTGACTATCTTGAATTAAATATTGATTTTAAAGCTAATTTGAATTGTGCCACTCTTTGTTAATACTTTCTTAATGTGATGGCATTCATATGGAGGAGGTAAACATTTTCTACATAGATTTATGTTTTCTTTATTCGTCTTATTTTAATATAATGTTTTTATTACTTAATTCTCCATTGATGTAAATCTCTCAAATGTGTAATGTTCACAGGTTTACACAACCTAAAGTCCTCATCAGTATTTCACTGCTGCTCTATGTTTTATACTTCGAATGGATTCAGTACCATACTCACAACTGGCCAGAGCTTGATTGTGGCCACTTAGCTAAGGATTTCCATAAGATATTATTTGTTGCGGACCCTCAAATTTTAGGAGAAAACACTGAGTCCTTCTTCGCTCGAACTGACTGTGATAGGTAATAAAAATGTAATAGCTCCACGTTTTTATTTTTAGTCCCAGCACCATAAAGTGGATGTTAATTCTGTAAAAACAAAATGAAGATTATGTAACTATTTCACGTTCAATTGCAGGTACATTTGAAACAATCAAATATTTAGGGTTGACATTGTGATTTTGAAGTGAAAATACTTTTACATCTCAACATTTTATGATTTTCTATATAGAAATTTGAAAATTGGCAAGATTAGTTATGCAGTTATACTTGTCATTGATTCCAAAGTTCGTCAAAATCGGATCTAGTGAAGTCATGAACATATTGTTTTGTTGTTATTTTGTGTATTGATCTAATGTGGAATTTCTATATGAAAAATTTAATCTTTAAAAACAAAAAGAAATTTATTAGTTAATTACTAGTTATTGGCCGGTTCGAGTTGAAATACAGTCTTATTTTCACATGAGGCATTGGACTAATTCGAATACAAACACTTAGTTTTCATTTGATGTACGTTTCAACATTAGTCATGTCAATCATTTAATGACTTCATATTTATTTTCTTATATTATAACCAAAACACTTTGTTGAACTCTTATTTAATGTTTAATTATGAGATGGAGAAAGTATAATTCTAGTTCAGTTATAAATAATGAAATATTGTGAATAAGAGTGGGTATTTGCAGAAGGATGAAAACTAAAACGTGCAGATATCTTGGTTAATAGTTGAGATAGAGAAAACATTTATACAAATTAAATTTGTAATATATATGTATATTAGTTTTAAACTGGCCTCGTAGTTGTTATCATCTGGGTAATATTTGAAGTAATTTTTTCCAAAAATCATGTCATGAGTACAACCTGAATTGCTGATTTCCCTTAAGAGTAATTTGCAGGAATGGATGTTATGGATACCAAAAGTAAAATCAGTAAAGTGTTCATAATTTTTATTATTTCTTCTTCTACTTCTCATTAGAGCTTGGAAGAGTGAACTTTGCCATTATTCTCTATTCAACTCTCTTCTTAAGAATAGTTTACAAATATCTTATCTCAGTATTATTAATCATATTTACATGCTCAACAAAATATTTTCCCTATTTTCACTCTATATAGGAGTACACTTTATTTCTAATAGTTTAAGATTTTCATTTAAATTCATATTTATTAGCTCCATTTTGGGAATAAAACTTTGAAAATAATTTTTTTATTTTGTGGTCTTTCACTATTTAATGTATGAAGTGAATTTCTTTAATGCACATCATTTTATTTTATTTTATGATCTTTCGCTATTTAACCTTTGAACGACAAGGCTGTGTCATACGTGACACCTATGCCTTAATTTGTACACACATGAGCTTGTTACAAACAGGACAAGACCGGTGTGCTTAATACCCTCCTATTCAGTAGTCAACTACATGTCAAGGTCATTGGAGGCTCTGTACTCCACCATTTTAAGTACTTTTTGGGAGTGTTTATGCCAGTAGGTGTTGTATTTGACACAGCCTTGTTGTTTAACTTCCCCTTTGTAAATTTTCTATGGCACTGAATTGGCTATTTATCACTGAAGATGAGATTAGAAATGAAATTTTAAGACAAATTGGAAGATAGTGATAGTAATTTATAAATAATAAAAAAATAGAAGAAGTACCCGCCTTTGCTGTGAATGCCAAAGAAGTATTTGTGGTGAGCACTTAGTATACTACGGTTTCCCTGAATGTTTTGCCAATAACGAATCGTCAAGTAAATAGTTTCATGTTTTGTTTTTTTGCATTATTTTCCTTATAAATGAGTGTCCATGATTTTTTTTTTGTACTGTGTAGGTTAATATTTGTATATAAGTTTTTATACTTAGGTATATTATTTTATAATAAATATTAAATAATATATTATTACACTATATAAATATATGTTTTGCATATTTTTATTTAATATTTCATTTTAAGCTCTCATTGGTGACAGTGGGAGGGGTGGTACTTACAAGCTCACACACACACACACACACACTAACACACTATTCTTCTTAACTTTTCTAAATGTAAATTTTGAGACAAGAAGAGTGATTCTGGGCAGAATAAAATGGAAAATAAGCATATGGCAGGCAGGTGTCATGTATGACTCCTACTTGTCAAATTTGTCCTGCGTCACAGCCTTTGTCGTTCAAAGGTTAATGTATGAAGTGGATTTCTTTAATGCACAATGAACATATATACGGGTAAATGGATGAATACTAAAACTACAAATGAGTGTTAAAAAGGTCCTAAGTAGGTAGATGAAGTCTCTGACCTTAATATATTAAAAAATATGGATTGTCCGCACAAACCTTTATTTCTTGGTTTGACTTTGTTTTCTTATGTATAACTTATTGATTGATAGAAATTACTTCTTACTGTAAACACTCCTTCTTTTGGCCAATAAATTGCAATATAACTAACTCTGCTGATAATAATATTGCATCCTCCAGTAAATTTAGTATGTAAGTATGTTTTGTCATTAGTAATATAAAACTTCATCTTGATAACTACGAGATACCAAGTATATAAATAATGTAACAAAAATTAATGGTACGTTTTATTTCTAATGGCATTTTTTTTTTTTGACAGATTTTTAAAAGTAACTTTTTCTAATGCTTTGAATTATGTGAAACCTGATCTCATTATATTTCTTGGTGATCTAATGGACGAAGGAAGTACAGCGAGTAATGAACAATATGAAAGATATTACAAGAGGTTCAGAGATATTTTCCAACTAGACGAAATACCTAAAACCCAGGTATTGTTTCAATTACTTCTGCAGACACACACACACACTCACACACACACACACACACACACACACACACACACACACACACACACACACATACACACACGCACGCACGCACCACCCAAAATTGTTCTCATTCAATTCTTTGTATTTATTTAAATCTTTTCTCCAGTGATTCAAGCTATAGTTCCTTATCAAGGGTTCCATTCATTTGAGAAGTAAGAGGAACCTATTGATAAGGAGCTATAGCTCCAAAATGTTTAAATGATATATATATATATATATATATATATATATATATATATATATATATAAAATTGTAACCTCTGTCTGTGCATTGATTTTTTTTCGTGAAATATCACATAACTTTTCGTTTCACATGTTATAGACACAATAACTGAATTTTGTTTCTTTGGTGTCTGTTTGTTACCTTTCCACGCATAAACGGCTGAACCGAATTTTATGAAACTTGGTATGTCTATTACTACTAACCCAACTTAGACTTTAGGCTAAGTTAATATTCTCTGAGATGAACAGGAGTGGGGGTTATAAGGGAGGGCTGAAATTAAAAATAGCAAAATTTCATTTCCTATTGCATTTTTGGCAATTATGCACATAACAAAAGTTGTTTATTTTGTTATTTGGAGTAACTTTTGTTATATACACTTTTGTCGTATACCTAAGTATAAATGAGTTATACGTTAAAAACTACTGCGGAAGTCAACAATTTTATTTGGCACAAAAGACTCATCCGAACTAAATAAAATACTCGTTATGTGTATTAGCACTAACGCCTCCCTTTATGAACTACCAGGTACCTCACCTGGAAAAATTAATTCAAATTATAATATATTATTATAATATTTTGTCCTTAATAATTTAAATCTATGCATAATGCACAGGAAACGGGAAATATGACAGTGAAGTCTTTCATAGAAAATTAATTTTATTATTAACAAATACACAGAAACGACGGGTATTAACCCTAAACACTGGGAAGGGTAAATGTCAAAATATTGTGCAAAGTAAAGCCTTGCCAAAAAAAATACCATCACCATCCAGCCTCAAATGAATTCCCGGGCGAAGCCGGGTATCTGAGCTAGTATATAAATGAAATGGAATTTAGTTTGCACAGTAGGGTCAAACTTTCATATGTTCATACAACATATATATGGACCTCATTTTTGTCATCCCTAATGATAACCTAAGTCTCAATGGATCAATTGACATTTTGAGACGTTTTTTCAACATTGGATTATGAGTATAATCTTGACTTTCCTTAAGGAAGTTCTGGTAAAATTTGGATTAGTGGTAGTACTAAATAATCTATTTAATGCCATTAAATGATTAGCATTTTTAGTTTTGAGCTTGAAGCATGAAATGTCGATTGGACGAACGTTGACAAAATTACTCTTGGGATTGAATAAATTTAATTTCCCGCCAAAAGTAAAGAATTATATTAGCATCCGGACAAAATGTATGAAAAAATTTTGTTCAGGTATTCTGTTGTAATTCCATAAAAGAATGTATGAGGAGTAATTAGGAACTTTGTTAACAGTTAGTCGATTGAATTAAAAATGTTTTTCTGAGGAAATCTAATTAAGGTTATTCCAGTCTCTACTCCTATCACTGGTAGAGGAGCATAATGTACCCCACATTAATAATATTCATATCCCTGTTACTTATTTAAAAAATCAGAATTCTTTGGAAGATATATAAAATATGTTTTGACATCAAAGTATCAAATCACTCTTATTAACAATACTCATTCCTTTAATACACTTAAAAACAATTTCCCAATTCTATTCAGGAATTTTCATGAAATACGAATAAAGTCTTTGGCACCCAGAAGGTGGGACTTGAAATTTCAAAATTCATAAATGTAAATAATGATTTAAAACCAAAATCGTTATTCTAAACTCAATTTTTTTCAATGAAACCAATACTAACATAGATATTGATGAATATGTATTTTTACATCAAAATAAACCCCCCTTCTTGCTGAAAATTCTTAATATCATATAATTTGTGGTGCACCTTGGGATAATTCACTCAAAAAATATAAAAATTTATAGAAATCTATTGAGCCTTTTTTATGTGATTGAGTAACAAACA
Source organism: Riptortus pedestris (assembly GCA_019009955.1). Classification (NCBI taxonomy): domain Eukaryota; kingdom Metazoa; phylum Arthropoda; class Insecta; order Hemiptera; family Alydidae; genus Riptortus; species Riptortus pedestris. Next base: position 120,847,129 of record CM032231.1, read on the forward strand.
TACAGACAGACAAGATCATTCTTAGAATGGTCTGAAATGTAATAAAAATTGATCCCCACCCAATGTAAATAGAAAATCATATAAACCTTGGTGTTTTATTTATATAAATTAAAGAAATAATTTTGAATTAATGCATATTTACCTTATTTAGATGGAAATGCAATATCTAAACTGACAATTTTAATTTTTTTTTTTTTAGGTCTTATTTTTACCTGGGGATAATGACATTGGCGGTGAAGATGAGTTAGTAACAGAATTTAAAATAAAACGGTTTCAAAATCATTTTCCAAATTCAGACACTTTTACATATAAAAACATGAAGATTTTTCAAGTAAGTAATTTATTATTCCTATTTTTCTCAATTTTATACGTCATATTTCCAATATTAATGTGTTGTCTGCCATATAAGAGATAATTCGTAGCTTGTGTTCTTACTAAAAAGAATGCTGTTAATGCCTGAAATTGGACTAGTCCCTTACACACCACATATGAGCTAAGCAGCTCGCTTGCCTTTTTTGTAAAAAAGCAAAATATGCCGGGAAAATGCACTTTGTTCTCTGACATGTTCACTATGCTGTAGCTCAAACAAAACCAATTCCCATAAAATCAAATATAGTATAGATTTGAAGAGTGGACTTTGACCTTTCTGATAAATATCATTAAAAAGTCCGGCTGCGTAAACTAAGCAGATTTCCCTCACAAAGTTTAGTAATAGATAAATCTATATACTGGTAGGGCAACACCAACGTGAATATTAAGTGAATAAATCCAAACAGAAATAAGAAATGTTTCAGTCCATTTCAATAACCTGCCATCGGGAAGCGTTTGAAATGTAAATAAACAGGTATGCCATCCTCACACCGGAAATAAAATCAATTAATGAAATATGTCTGAATATAACATATTACTTTTATTGAAAACTATTTACTACATCTAGTACTGTAATTTATAATGAATCAGAATGATTTTAATCTCAATCAATCAAATTTTAGTAGTCCAAGAACCTAAGACAGGTGGGGCACCAGAATATATTTGCATATATCTCGTATAATAAAGGTCTCTTCAAAACAATATTTTGTAATTAACGTGGTTTATTATATAACAGAGTTTTGTTTATGTAACATGAGTAGAAGTGGGGGTTTGCTGAAGGCTGAAAACTGAAAAATGCAAATATCTCGGTTAATATTCAAGATAGAGCATAAATGTATATAACAATATTTATAGTACATTTTAATTGCAATAAGATTGGTTCTATTCAATTTTTCGATCTGACGTATAATAACGGAGATATTAAGAATTTTCAAAAATCACCCTCTCTAAACCCCCCCTCCCACTGGTCCGATTTCAGCCATTAATGAACTTGATCTTTCTTTTTACATAAAACGATTAAATTTTGAGTTTGGTAACGATCAGACAAAAATTGCGACCGCTAGAGCGTAGTAACAGACAAATATATATATATATATATATATATATATATATATATATATATATATATATATATATATATATATATATATACACATATACAGTTTAGTACGGACCTCATTTTCGTCATCTAGGTAGGATCGATGGACATTTGAAGAAAAATTTTGAAAATTTCGTCATGAGTATGACCTCAATAGCTGATTTCCCTTAAGGGAAATCTGCTAAAAATTGCATTCCTGACAAAAACTAAACAAGCTTATGGAACTACCCTATAATGAAATACAATATAGTGTAGATGTATAATGTGCCTGCAGTACTTCCCGAAGCATTTTTTAATTTTGTTTCTTTATACTCATGTAATACTATTGAAAGATGATGTAATGACTGAAAGGTAGCAGTCAAAGCTTTGATAACTTTCAGCTCAAAACTGTTCTGAAATCTTTAAATACATTTTATTCCCCCTTTTTAAAGACGACTCTTTGTCAGATCATGTGTAATTATTATTCATGCGCCTTGATTTCAAGAGTAAACTCCTGTTTCTGGGGTGAAAGCCAGTTTTTGTTATAATGTATGCCGTGCTTAATTTAAGCTTTAGACCTGAAAACTTTGTAGAATGCTATAATTCATTTTAGTTATTAAGCAGTGAAGGAGACACAGGACAATCTTACAGTTTTATTCGTATCGATTTGTTAAATTAAATAGCAATACAAAATGTAATGAATAAACATATTTTAATGCTGTAGCTTATACTCACATAAGAAAGCTTCAAAAATATAATGTGCAAAGCTGTTATTATTAGCTTGGATTTTATTAAAACTTTTCACTTTGCTCTTAATTTTCTAAACTAAGAGAATAATGTGTTATTTAATTCTAATGAGCATAAAATAATTAGGTTATGGGTGTAAAATAATATAACACTCACTATGTAACTATAATAGTTATAAAAAAATATCAAGTCCTCAAGCGGAAAACCTATCATTTTTAGGAGTCTGATACTGATATAACGAATAGTATAAATATATACTAATATTAGCAAGTAAATAATAATAAATAGTTCCATTAATTATTTATATGATTTCATTTCTAGGTAAACAGTTTAACAAAAACATTTCCTCATGTAAATGTGGGGAATGATACTTCACTTAGAATCATAGTTTCTCATATACCTCTTCTTGGTATCTGGAGTACATTTGGAGAAGAGGTAATGCATTTAAGACTTTTCTTTTTTTAACATGATTTTTGTATTTATTTATTGGAGCTTCGCAGCTTTGGCGATGTTGCTCTAAACAAAAACTTTGTAATTTAAAAAACTAAACAAAACAAAACTCAAATGAAAACAAAACAATACAAAAAAAAATATCAAATTAGAGAAGTTAAAAAAAAAAAAAGAGATGAGGAACACAAAACGTAAAAGGAACACAAACCAGAAAAGGAACATAGAACACTAAAGGAACACAAAACATAAAAGGATCACAAAACAGAGGGAAAACACGAAAAACAGAGATGGGAAAGAAATAGAAACGCAATACAAAACAGAACTGGAAAGCAAAAAAAAATACTGAATGAGGCACAAAAACAGAACTGGAACTCAAAAACGGAAATGAAACTCAAAAAACAAGACTGGAAATCAAAAAATAAAAATGGAACACAAAAAGAACAAAATAAATGAACAAGGGAACAAATAAAGACAAAATTCAAAACTAGTTACAAAACTTAAAATCGAAACTATTGACATTAGACAATAGGGAAATCATTAATAAAATATTTAAATAAGTAAAAAAATCAATAATTAAATTGGTATATTAAATGAATAAAAGAAAATTAAAATTATTAAGGTTTAGATAAAATATAAGTTGTTACAATATTGAGTGGTAGATTTCTCGGAATCATAATTTTAGTTATTTTTGAAAAAAAGTATTGTAACTAGATTACTTTGTTATTTTTTAATGAATGTAAAATATTTATACAATAGTTTACTATTTTAACGTTCTTATAAATTTCCATACATCCTTGCTTGAACTTCTCCTCACCATCTTTTCCATATCACATGTTCGCATTTGCAGAAAAAAATATGTAAATATTATAGAATTTTGGAGATTGAGGTTTGGTTATAATTACAGTATCATCTATTTATCAGTTTTTAGTAAGCAGAAACTTTGTATTGATAGTTTTAATGAACCCTTTCCTTGCGCAAAACTATAGTGGCTTTGAGCAAGGAAAGGATTAAGTGTTAATTAAGATTTCGTAGTTTTGTAAAAATTTATCAACATGCACATTTAGTTTTGTAACCTTTAGCACTCATAGAATATATACACGATATTGTGGTGGGGGTTGTATAAGTTGTTTCAGAGGAGGAGCACATCATCAAAAGTACTGAGTTTAGCAGCATCTCTTCTACAAAAGATAAACTGTATTTAAATAGTATAATAAGTTATAAATGGGCTTGCCAAAGTGTCCATTTTTTTAGGCGCAGCGTTAATTAGCAATTCATTGGAGTTGAGTACATTAAGTATTTTATGTTATTTAAATAAAGTTTGTTAGATCGAATCCCTTCAGGACACAAATTTCCGTTAAAGAAAATGTATATGTTCCTGTATATTAGGTATACATATTAATTGAATTTAATAGTTCATCAGATGTATTACCCTTTCTGCTTCCCAGTATCCAAAAACATTAATATTTTGTACTCTATGTGCATCCATTTAGCATGTTTCCTTATTATTTTCAGGTCACATCGTGAAAAGTTGAAAGGAACAATGAAATGCTTCATAAGTTCAAGAATTAAAAGAGGGAAAAATTGAAAAAACAAATTTTTCTCATGATCTCCAGGTTTTGTGCCCACATTGCCTCGCCCTCTGTATTTTGGGGTAACTTAAATGTTATTTTATGTAATGAAACTAGGACTGCAACAATAATTTATGAATGGCTGTTAGATAATAAGAAAACATGCTAAATGGTACTTTCATTATCTTTATATATAGATATATATATATATATATATATATTTATATATATTTATATATACATATATACATATATATAATTCTACTGTACGTGTGTATGTCATCAAACTCCTCCTAAACGGCTAGACCGATTTGACTGATTTTTTTTATACACGCTTGGGTGACGCCCTGGATGGTTTAGTGTCCCAAATCAGCCCGGTAGATGGAGTAAAAGTAGCGATATTTCGTTTCCTATTGGTTTTTTGGCAAATATGCACAGGTTAAAAGTTGTTTATGTTGTCATTTAGAGTAACTTGTGTTATATTCACTTTTGTCGTATAACAAAGTATAATCGAAATATACACTAAAAAATTAAAGAGGGAGCCAACAATTTCATTGGGCACTAACGATTGAACCGAACTTAACAAAATTCTGTATGTGAATTGCCATTTATTCTTCCATGGTTATAGGCTACATTAAATTTTTTAGGTTCAAACAGGAGTGGGGATTATAAGGGAGGTCTGATTAAAAAAATTGTGATATTTTATTTTCTATTTGTTTTTAGGCAAACGTGCAAATAACAAATGTTATTTTTTATGTTATTAAAATTAGCTTTTGTTTTAAACATAATATTATTAAATTTAATATCCTAATCATTTGGATGAAATATCATTCAGGACAACGTCTGGCGGGTCCGCTAGTCTTTTGTAAAATGCAAAATGTAATTTCTATGTTCATCAATGTTATATATTTGTGTTGTTTCTCAATATTGCTACATTTGGAGATTTACCTATTTTATCTTTCATTTTAGCTTAGTTTGAATAACTTAAACATTTTGTTCCTTTGTCTAAGCCCTTGTTTGGCACTATAGGTTTATTTTGAGAATATATTTGTACTTCACACCTCCTTTGTCAAAGTACTCGCTTACCCAGTGTCAGTTTAGAAGTACACTAAAGATGTACTTGGCACAACACTAGTTTGCCTATCAGCTAGTCAATCCGTGCATTCATCCGTGGGAAGCATTCTGCTTAATGGTTTTTGCCCAGTTGTCGACCTTTCTTCAATGTTTAGTATTATTCAGTGATGCTTTTCTAGTTGTTTCTCCCTTCTGCAAATAGTAAGGTGATAACCATCTCTGAGAATCTCCATTCTCTGCCATAGTGAGTGTTTGTGTATGTGCACATTTATATTTTTATTTATATTGCCTGTAGTTAAAAACAACTTTTTGTTTAATGTAAGACAAATTACCTATAAATGGAATGGTTGGTTAACTTTACTAATAGCGCTTCATTTTTATAAGCAGGGCATAGACGTCATCTATTTTATATTGTTATAACCTTATAATGCTATTTGCATTCTTATCAATATCAATTTGATTGAGTTTTTGCTTTTTAATATTCCGTTCTGCTGCATGATTTTCTTTGGATTTTCCACCTTCATAATTTTTGTCACAAATTATATACACCATTTTTATCTAATTTCCATTTCTTTTTATTATTATTATTTATTAACGTCCACTTTTTGCAACTCAGGCTAATCGGGACGGGTTATCTACAGGTTACCACCCTTTTCTAGCCAGGGTGGGATTTTAGGACGTTATTTAATGAATTTCGTCACTAAATAATTTCCTTTGCCCAGGCAAGAATCGAACTCGCCACTCTAGGTTTACCATGTGAGATAAAGGTCAACGCTTTAACTCGCATGGCTAACCTGAGCCCCAAATCCATTTCTTTTTATTGCTTAAAACTGGACCATCCTTAAAAAATTCCTTGGTTAACTTAAATGTACTTGAGCCAAAGGAAATTGCTTTATTTATTAATTTTATAGAACATATCGTTTGAGACATTGGTGCTGGAACTGATTTTCTACGAGTTATTAATAGTATTTATTTTACTTGTTCGAATGTGACTCCACAAAGCTATTCTTTATAAATTGAAAAAATTTTACCATCCCACTCACATCATTTGACCACTACCTACTCCTTGTAAATATACTTCCATGTACGCTATGTATTTGCATTTATCTCAATTATTTTATTTAGGCTTCAAATAAAGTGTTTCATAACATAATAGCATATTGTTAATATGAGATGAGTAGGAGTGGGGGTTTACTGAAGACTGAAAACTAAAAAATGCAAATATCTCTGTAAATAATCAAGATAGAGCAAAAACGTACATAACAACATTCATCGAGCATTACATTTGCAATAAGATTGGTTCTTTACAATTTTTCGATTGGACTTATAGTAACAGAGATATTTCGAAATCCCCCCCTTCTGAACCCCCATTGTACTGGTCCGATTTCAGCCATTAACGAACTTGATCTTTTTACATAAAGCGATTAAATACTGAGTTTGGCAACGATTAAACAAAAATTGCTACCACTAGAGTGTTAACAGACACACACACACACACACACACACACACACACACACATATATATATATATATATATATATATATATATATATAGTTTTGAACATACCTCATTTTCATCACTCCTGCTTAGGATCGATGGATCTAGATTTAGATATCACGAACAGTTTCATATGTACTCACCACTGCCCATCAAATGCCATTAGACTGAAATTGCTTTTCAACGTGCCAAAATATTTGTTTAGAAGATTTCGCTCGAGGGAAATCAACTATTGTGGTTCTACTTATAATGCGATTATCGAAAAATGTCCATCAATTCAGCCTGGAGATGACGAAGATGAGGTTGTTGAAAATGACATGCATGCATATATATATATATATATATATATATATATATATATATATATATATATATTGTTACGTTTTTGTATTACCAAAACCAGTAATAAACGTTTTTAATAAGAGTTCTTTTGGATTGCAAAATTAAATACTCGCAAGTTTCACAGTTTTTATCACTGCAAAATTTATTTCACAATGCACAATAAACTTGGTGATTAGTCTTCATTACTACTCACAGTATACACTGATCGCGTTACTGTTCTTCAATGAGTCACAGTCCAATATTTCACTGAAATTCACAGAAAGACGGCACTGCACTGTCCTTTGCTTCGCGGCACTGCACTGTCTTCTACTTCGCGGCACCGCACTGTCTTAAACACGGCACTAAACTGTTACTTACAGTCACGGCACAACACTGTTCTTCTTATAAAAACACTTTACCGCACTGTACTAAGTCGCACTGTAGCACTGATGTGAACATCAAGATCGCTGAGCATAAACTGCCTCACGGCTGGCCCGAGCTCCTTTTTATAGGGAGGCGGCATACATCAAAGGGGAACTGTCTAGACTGTTCGAGGTCTGGCTGGAAGGTCTATAGAGGCTAGAACTTTCCTGTCGGCTGCTTTGATCTACGTCACACTTTCCAAATACGCGACTCTCTCTCTCTCTCTCTCTCTCTCTCTCTCTCTCTCTCTCTGAAGAATTATTCATCTATTTAATTTTCGCAACAATATATATATATATATATATATATATATATATATATATATATATATATATATATGCATGCATGTCATTTTCAACAACCTCATCTTCGTCATCTCCAGGCTGAATATATATATATATATATATATATATATATATATATATATATAAATATATATATATATATACATGGATCTATTGTTAATTTTGCAACTCTTTTAATGCAATACTCTATTTTTAGCAGATTTCCCTTGAGGGAAATATATATATGGTTTTGAACAGACCTCATTTTTGTCATCTCCTGATTAGGATTGATGGACATTTGAAGTGGAAAATCATGTCATGAGTATGACCTCAATAGCTGATTTCCCTTAAGGAAAATCTGCTAACAATTCATTATATACGCAATACTCTGTGAAAGCAGTTTTATTTGCTTTTAATATTTTTCCTGATTCTGTTTACTCTTTTAACTGAAGACTCTGATATGAGCTCTATAATCCAATTTTCATATAAATTTTTGAAATAAGATTATAAAAAAAAAATACATAATTTTTAATCCGTTTATAAGCATGCATCCAGGAATTTTATTGGTCTCATTATTTTTTTTTTGTTCTAGGCCATTGATCGTCTGAAACCTACAGTAATTTTTTCTGCACATGATCATAAATTACTCCATTTAGTGACTGGCTTGGGGACGTCGAGACGAGAATGTATAGAAACATTGAGCGGAACTGAATGGACATTTAGCTTTCCTCAAAATGGAAGAACAAATGAGATAGTAGTGCCTACTTGCTCCTACCGAATGGGTACTTTAGACATGGGCTTCGGTGTTGCTCTCATAAGTTAGTTATTTCCTATTAAATTTTTTGCTATTAATTATCATTATTATTTATTAGCATCCGCTTTTTGCTACTATGTCTGATTGGGAATAAGTTATCTACCCTTTTAGCAGATTTCCCTTAAGAGAAATCAGCTATTGAGGTCGTACTCATGACGCAATTTTCAAAATTTTTCTTCAAATGTTCATCGATCCTACCTAGGAGATGACAAAAATGAGGTCCGTTTAAAACTGTATATTTATATATATATATATATATATATATATATATATATATATATATATATATATTTGTCTGTTAGCACTCTAGTGGCCGCAATTATTGTTTAATCGTTACCAAACTCAATATTTAGTCGTTTTATGTAAAAAGACAGATCAAGTTTGTTAATGGCTGAAATCGGACCGGGGGGATGGGGGTTGGGGGGGGAGAATTTCAAAAATTCAAAATATCTCTGTTACTATACGCCAGATTGAAAAATTGTATAGAAACAATCTTATTGCAAATTAAATTTACTATAAATGTTGTTCTATACATATTTTCTGTATAATGAGTATTAACCGAGATATTTGGATTTTATAGTTTTCCGCTTTCAGTAAACCCCCACTCTTACTCACGTTATATTAATAATAAGCTGTTACATCATGAACCTCTTCATTAAATGTTAAATACGGAATACTGTTTTCCTTGAACTTTTACTTTGTGAGATATATGCAAATATGTTCTGTTGATCTCCTCTCCTTCCTTTGTTCTTGAATTATATAAAATTTAAGTAATTAAGATTAAAATTATTCGGATTCATTACAAATTACAGCATTAGTTATAGTAAATAGTTTTCAATAAAATTAATGTGTTATACTCAGATATATTTCATTAATGGTTTTTCTTTCCGGTCTAGGATTCAGGTTGGCTAACCTGTTTGTTTACAATGTAGACACTTTCCATTGTAAGTTATTAGCTTGTAACTGAACGATTTCTCATTACCGTTTGTATTTATTCACTTAATATTTGCGGTGGTGTTACGAGTATGTTGAAATTCAGACCAAAACTTTAAAGGGTGCTGGTCATATATTAGGTAGGCACATGCATTGCCAACGAGAGGATTTAAGATATTTATTTTTGTTTACTGTTTATTTGCCAAAGTGGTCAACTTCCTAAAAGACACACTAATAGTTAACATTCTTAGTTGTTTTGTTATTAGTAAATAATTATAGCTCAAATTCGTCCAATAACAATAAAGTTTAATTTATTTTTCTCGTTTTTTAGGCACAAAAGGAGATTTAATGTGTTACTACATGTTGTGGTCTCCAAGAAGATTATTAAACCTTCAATTACATCTTGTTGTTATAATTTCACTGGCTATTTTTTATTTTGTTTATCTTGTTGCCAAAACCTACAAAAAGAGGCGAAAAAATAGTACAATATACTCAAGATTATTAAGTCAGCTTTAATTGCTCGAATTGCGTTCAAACAAAACACCAAAGTAAGGTTTCATCATAATTCTATTACATTTAAGAATGACTTTGGAGCAATAAAATACTATGTCACAAATTATAAATTGTAAGATCAAAGAATGTAAAGACTTAAAAATGTCAAAATAAACAAAAAACATGCATTATCTTAGTTTATCACACTTAACTGTATGTATGATCACTGAATGTATGGAAATCACTGGATTTCATTAAAAGTGTGGCACACCTTTTTGTTGCTCCAGGTTTTCAATTGTAGCTATGAACAAATATTTTACTCTATTTTTAAACTTTTAGATTTTTGTAGATGGTCTTTTCAAATATCCCTACTTAATCTCATTTACTTTTCTTTATCAATTTTTCAAATAGATCTACTGTTCTTTTAAGTTTTTATTATTTTGAATATAAATTATGAAAGTGCTTCTAATAAAGGATGGCATCTGTCATAAACTATATCTTGGTCATTTGAGTGAGTTGTTCATTCTGCTGAATTTAATCTAGTAGTAGTATTTTTTGCTCTAGAATAACTTAAGGAGATTTGTGAACACAGCAGTATTGTAGAATAGGAGGTTATAGAATTTCAAAGACACTGTGTTTCAAAATAGATTGGTGATTGACCACATCAGAAAATGCTTCAAAAAAGCTTATATATGATATGATTTAAGGGACAGTTTTATTTTAGCAGATTTCCCTTGAGGAAATCCGCTATTGAGGTCGTACTCACGACGCGATTTTTGAAATTTTTCTTCAAATGTCCATCGATCCTACCCAGAAGATGACGAAAATGAGGTCCGTTCAAAACTGTATATATATATTTGTCTGTTAACACTCTAGTGGTTGCAATTATTTTTTAATCGTTAAACTCGATATTTAGTCGTTTTTTGTAAAAAGACAGATCAAGTTTGTTAATAGCCGAAATCGGACCAGGGGGAGGGGGGTTTAGAGGGGGAGAATTTTGAAATATCTCCATTACTATACGGTGTATCGAAAAAATGTATAGAATCAATCCTATAGCAAATTAAATGTACTATAAATATTGTTATATACATTTATTCCGTATCGTGAATATTAACCATGATATTTGCTTTTTTCAGTTTTCAGCCTTCAGCAAACTCCCACTTCTACTCCTGTTACATAAACAACAATACTCTGTTATATAATGAAACACATTATTCAAAGATTAAATACCAAATTTTGTTTTCAAAAGACCTTTATTATGCATGCAATTATGTTCTGGAGACCCCCCCCCCCTCCCCGTCTTATGGACTACTAAGATTTGATTGATTGAGATAAATATTATTCTGATCCATTATAAATTACAGTTCTAGATATAGTAAATAGTTTTCAATAACTTTAATGTGTTATATTCTGATACAAACAACACATCCCCAAAAAACAAACAATTGATGATATAGCTATTTGTTCTATGTGACAGTGCAATCAGATATATTGTAGGCCAGTTGTGTTATCCGTTATTCTCCAGCTTGATTTATATATATATATATATATATAAAGAGATTAATATGGGTTAACTCGTGCACTCGCTCTTGAGGCATTCTGCTGTAATACTGTTGACATTTTTGTGAGTTTGTGACCAAAGCCTAAAGTAATTACCTATCTGTGTTTCCTGCCATTGTGAAATAAAAGAGAAAAACAAAAAGAATCCATTCAAAATTTGAATTGGTAAGCCTGGCTTAGCATCAAACTTATAGTGTAGCCTGCTCGAAAACGGGTAGTGCTGAAAACGTTTCTACTGCTAACCTAGTGGCATGCACAGTCTTCTTAGCTCAACAATCACAGTTAAGGGTTGTCTGAAGTAATTAAAATAAATTTTTAACTCTTTTAATATAATAGTTTTATCAGGTTACAGGAAGACGCCCAATTTCTCTTGTCAAAAGTATATACTCCTACCTACTTAGTTACCTAATTTACAATCTTAACTTGTATAATCAACTCAGAATAATTTTTTAATTCTTATAGGCTTCATGGAATTCCTCTAGAGCTAATCATTCATGTCACCTGTACTTAAGACTTCAGCACTCAGTTCCTGCTTTAAAGCATGTCTACAATCCCAAAAATATTTATGTTTACGTATATTAAAAATGTGTAATAAAAATAAATATTTTTATTACTATTAATATTTTATTGTTACACTGTACATATTTGTATTAAATTAGGTGTTATTACTTTTATTAATATTTTATTGTCAAACACTGTACAAAGTTGTATTAAATGTAGTGTTCTCTAATAATTACATTTTAGCAGATTTCCCTTAAGGGGATCAGCTATTGAGGTTGTACTCATGATGTAATTTTTGAAATTTCTTCAAATGTCCATCAATCCTACCCAGGAGATGATGAAAATGAAGTCCATTCAAAATTATATATATCCGAAAAATTTCTTCTAATGACGACTATCGATCCTACCAAGGAGATGGCAAAAATGAAATCTGTTGAAAATTATATATATACTTTATATATTATATACTCTGCGGTTTAAAGTTGTGTTTGATCGTTACTAAAACGTTTATAGAACCAATCTTATTGCAAATTAAATTTGCTATAAATATTGTTATATACATTTATTCTCTATCTTGAATATTAACCGAGATATTTGCATTTTTATTAAATGTGAGTGGATAACGGACGAGATTGTCATAAGTTTCCGGATTAGTTCGGCTTTCATCTAACCATTCTTGTTGTGTAAGCTTTTACTTTGTGAGATATATGCAAATACGTTCTGTTCATCTGCCCCCTCCCCTTTTTTAGTTTTTGGGCTACTAAAATTTGAGTTATTAAAATATAAATAATTCTGATTTAGTATAAATTGCAGTACTAGATATAGTAAATAGTTTGCAATAAAGTTAATGTGTTATATTCAGATATATATCAGTAATAGTTTTCCTTTTCGGTGAAGAATATGCCTATCTATCTGTTCAGCTCTGAGTGGCTGGCAGATCTATTTTTTTCAATTCAGAAGCCATTTCCGTTGGGAGCTTATTAAAATTAACTGAAAGATTTCTCATTACCGTTTGTATTTACGGTGGAGTTAAGTGTTACGAGTGGGCAGATTTCTCTAATGTAAATCTTCATGTGGGAAATCTGCTTTGTTTACGCAGCCCATGTGTGACAGATTTTTTTTAAAAAATACTCTTGGATTACTGATTGTAATCAGGGTGTAATGTACATTGAGTTTAGCAGAACACTTTATGGAAGAATTCACACCCCAGTACTAATACAACTAATAATTTCTATACACTTCAAATATGTATTTATTTATTTAACGTCTAGTGATTAAATTCATTTTTTTTTCTTTTCTAATCGAGCGGAAAGAGGTGCCTCTATTTTTCTTGGCAACTTTTCCATCCAAGCTGCACAACAATCGCAACACTATTTACATCACTTATTTATATCGTATAGTTTTCTTCTCAGGGTTTTGGATGAAATATTTTTAGAGACTTCTTGTGATTGACATCTTCAAGTTCTGAAATAAATCTTAATATGCTGATACGCTCCGAAAACTTTTAATTCTGTAGACTACTCCTATTAACTCAGTCACAGCAGTATTCTTATAATGATGCTGTTGAATGTATTTGCTGAAAACTATGTACCTGCTCATTTGAGATATTAATCAATATGTAGTTATGATGTACACAATGCGATTGTCCACACACATTCAGTTTACTGATTTTATTTTCAAGCACCAGTCGATCATCCATAACAAATGCTTAGAGGCACCTTTGGATATTAATTTTATATTTGTAAAATCATGATTATTAGTTTGTTTTTCTGGGCAAAGAATCCATTTTTCAAAGAAGATTGGAACTTTCATATACATTTTCTGTAAGCATACCTTCTTAATCTAAAAGAAAGTTGTTGATACCATTTCATTGACATTTTATTTTCCTGGGTTCCTTATATATGACCTATTAACTATTCAATTCTGAATGAAAGATGTCTTGGAAATTAGGACATGCTAATCCTTATAAATAAATTCATATATTTTCTTAGAATTGTTTTACCAAATATATACATTTCTTAAATATGTACTTAGTTTAAATGTTTTAAGGATACACATGAAAATCCAGGGGAAAAGAAGCATTTCATAAATATGATTGGATTTTATTAAATGTACAGTAATGTTTTACGAATTTATTTTCTTTATTTATTTTTTTAGTTATTTATTTACAGTGTTAACAGAAAAATATTTGCCCATTATACTAGCTCTGTACTAAATTATTTTTGTTGACTTTGTCAATGCACATTTCTAAGAACATTTAATTAAATAATTGATCATTTGCATAAAGGGATTACTTTTAAAGAATTCCCACACTTTCGTTTTTATGTTAATGTTTAATGCTTTTAATCGTGTAAGACTTTATACCTAAGTATTTTGTATTTAACCCAGACAGAAAAGTAGTATTAAGCTTCTAGTTTGTTTTATAAGAATTTATATCATTACAAATTGTCATTAATAGAATCTAATATTTCTATTAATAAACATCACAAGACTGTTTAATCTTCAAATTTTATAATCATTTATATATACACAATTGCAAGAACTTTGTAACTATAAGTTTTAAACAAAATCAAAAAAGTGCCTTATTTAGTAAAGCACAATTGTTAAGTTCTGAATTTGTTTTAAGGGGGTTTGCTGACTAGAAATGAAAAAAAAAATACCTCATTTTTTCTGTTAAAAAATGGTCTAACTTTTCTGCACATTTTCCCAAAAGAAAAAGAAGCAGCATCAACAAATATTTAAAAAATCAGTAATTATTATATTGGTTTAAAATAAAAATGTTACTGCATAGTTTCAAACTATCCATTACCTAAACTAAAAATGGTTTTTATTATTTTTCCTAATTAATGACAAAAGTTTAAAAGAATATTTTGTTTGACTAGGACAACACTTTCTTTTTACTAATTTGCCTGCATATATATTCATTTTTTAATCTCCTGCAGCCATGTTAGTTAAAGCATTGCCTTTAATCTCACATGGTAATCCTAGAATGGCGAGTTCGATTCCCCCCTAGGCAGAGGAATTTGTTTAGTGACAGAATTCATTAAATAGAATCCTTAGTCCGTCCCACCCTGGCTAGAAAAGGGTGGTAACCTGTAGATAAACCGTCCCAATTAGCCTTAGTTGCAAAATGTGGACGTTAATAGATAATTTAAAATTTAATTTAATTTAATGCCCTGCCACTGCCCATGATGGTAAATAAAGTAAAAAGAAAAAAAAGAAAGAAAGATACAAAATATTAAGAAGAAACTCAAGCTCCTTGAAGAACTCACAGTTGTGTTCTTATGACACATGTTATATTATAAGCAAGCAGAAACTTTTAGATTGATTAGTGGTACTAACCAGCAATTGATTTGTATTATAAGTTAGAACTTCCTAGGAGAGGCACTCGCAAGAAAATTACTCTCCTGGATGTTTTCATACTTGGACGAGCACATATCCATCCAAAAATATTCATTAAGTATATTAAAATTTAAAGCCAACCTATGAACTGATGGAACCGATTGGGATAAAAAAATGTTTTACATACTTTTGAATTCACTGCCAAAAAAAAAAAAAAATTAAGTATCCTTTACTCAAATAAGCTCTCAAGAAGAATTTAGACAATCAAAAGAATAAATATGACGAATTTTAATGCAATTGGTTAGTTTTAGAATTCCAGTAAATTGAAATTGGGTTGTCCTTTGGTCTATTAAATCAAATTTTACTTACTCATGCCCTCTTCAACATAAACAAAATATTAAATGTTAGAAATGAATTTGTGCAGAAATAAATCCTGACCATATAATCAATGTAAAGTTATGGGAATGGGACATCAGTTCTGAAAGTATAAAAAAAGAGAAAACAACTGTTTTTTTTTTTTAGGGCCAACCCCCTTGAAGCTTTCTAAAATGTATATAGTATATTTATTATGCAGGGTGTTTACCCTCACTCACCCCCCTTTCTTTTTTTCAAGTTTTAAGAATTTCGAAATGAAACTCGGTAGGTCTTAGTTGACCGATGAAGTTTCTTTTAGCAGTGATGTTGACTTTTAAACCTTTTCCACCTTATCTCCAGCAGACCTAAACTCTGAAATATCCAATCAAAAGGCATATATTTTTGAAGGATTCTTATATGAAATTTTTCAAACGTTTTCATTCATTTTTTCAATCCGATGCGCCATGAATCACACAAAGCCGCAATAAACAACACTTTTTCAGACTAGTTTTTGATTACCTCCATAAAGAAGTAGTATGTCAAAAGGATCTTGATACTTATTGAAGGTCATTTTCATTATACTTATTTAAGGGCATTTTAAGTATAAACAGAGATGACTAGGTTTGAACATCTAACCCATCAGTTTGTCTAGATCTTCAAAATTCTGTCATGTTAATCTCCACAGGCAGTTGAGACAACTCAAATTATGATGATAAGAACTTATGGGAAATTCATTTCTCAAATGATTTTGTTCTTAAGCTTTCCATTTTCCGATAAAAATGACTTATTCAAACTGATCATCATTAATAGTTCTAGGAAGGAATTAGTTATCGAACCTAAATCATTATTAATATTTCATTGATAATATGTCTGTATCCAGCCTAATGATGTTTGCCCGCCCCCACTCCTAGGATGGAGTACTAGACAGCAGCTAGAACGTAAATAATATTTTTTCAGTTGCTAAGGTGACTCGCATCACAGGCTATCAAAGATCTAAGCAACACTGCAGGTTAGATGTTCAAATCTGTTAATTCACGAAATTTTTAAGAGGTCCTCATTTTTAAGTTAATTTTAACCTTCAATAAACATCATGGTGTCAATTGATACAGTTTTTTCTCTGAAAATAATCAAAAACTTGTAGTTTATTGCTGGTTTTAGCAATAAATGCCCTCAGGATGCTTCAGATAAAAAAAAAAAAAAACACCAAATTAAAATTTGATATTCTATAAGAAGCCTTCATCAAATAAAATGTCTTTCTATTGGGAATTCCAGAGTTAGAAAGAGAATTCCAGAACCTACTGGAAGAGGTAAGAAATTCAACTTTAGCACCAAAAGCGACTTCATTCTCCACAACTAAAACCTACTGTTTCATTTCGAAATTCTCAAAACTCTTGGAAAAAAAGGAGGGGGTGAGCAGGGAGTTTTAAATACCCTGTATGTACCATTATCAAGAAGCACTATTGATCACTTGACTTTTTTGACTGATTATTGTACATTGTTAATGTATTTTTATGTTCTTAGGTTTTTATTTTGTTTGTATTAAATATAAATAAAGACGTGTTATTTTCTCACCCTTTAGTACTATTCTGTAGCTAAACACATTAAATCCCCAACAATAGACCATTAGTATTTCCAGTTGGGATTAATATTCAATACATTTGATATTATATTATGCAATATAAATGAAGTTATCCTATAGCATAGCTTCTTATATTTCAAATTGTCAATTTAGGCGGGCAACCTTCCTACGCACTTTTACTCATCTTGGAGCCCTTTTACTAGCTCCCACCACTTAGCGTCTACTTCGTTTCTTCATGGAATTCATTACAGAGTTGCGCCTTGAGCTTATAATTTTTCAATACAAAAAAGTTCGTGTTTTGGATTTCTTCGATTTCAGGTAAGTATTTTAAATTAATTCACTTTAAATTTTTTTTCTCGGAAAATAATAGCCAGATTTTTATTTTTTCTATTTTTCCGATAAATAAAATCTCTCAATGAAATAAAATATGTAGAAAACAAAAGCATTTTTTTTTTTTTTGCGCCATTAGCATGAAATTTGAATTTGGGGTCCCTCTCGCAATGTGTTAAGGTACTCATGACACGATTTTCGAAATTTTTCGATTTAGGAAATGTCCATCGATCCTACCTAGGAGATGACGAAAATGAGTTCCATTCAAAATTGTATACAGACACACACACACACACACATACTATATATATATATATATATATATATATATATATATATATATATATATATATATATATTTATATAAAACTATCTACATATTTGTCTGTTACAGCTCTAGCGGTTGAAATGTTTGTCTTATCATGACTAAACTTGATATCTAATTGTTTTATATAAAAAAAAAAATCAAGTTTGTTAATGGCTGAAATTGGACAAGGGAGAGTGGGGGTTTACGAGGGGGAGAATTTCAAAAATTCTTAATATCTCCGTTATTTTGCATCGGATCGGATAATTGTATAGAAACAATCTTATTGCAAATATCTATCTATAAATGATGTTATGTACATTTTTTCACAATCTTGATTATTAATCCCGAAATTTACATTTTTTTAGTTTTCGGTTTTCAGTAAACCCCCACTCCTACTCATCTCATATTAACAATATGCTATTATGTTATGAAACACTTTATTTGAACCCTAAATACCAAATATTGTTATAAAGTTTACATTTTGAGATAAATGCAAATACGTAACGCATGTTGGAAATCTGCTTAGATTTGCTGCTCCTCCATGACAGACTTTTTTTAAAATCATACAATAAAAAGAATGGTTGTGTGTGTGTGTTTGTATATGTATATATATATATATATATATATATATATATAAAATGGAAAAATGAAATTAATATATATTTATGCGTATAAAATCTGTCAAACTGGCATTTTTTTTTAAAATAAAGGTGGTAAATCCCATTCTTAACACTTAACTCTCCCCTTTAATCCAGGCATGGGACTGGCTGCGATGTGTTCTACCAGAGATAACAACATTACTCTTGGCTGAGGCACTGTTTGTTACCTGTCATGCCAGAAAGAGCGTACCCAAACAGGAAATGCTAGACAAACTGTGGTGAGTTTAGTGTTCCAGTCGAATTGGGAGGGGTGTAGAGTCACTTATTGCTAAACTTTTATCTGTAAAAAATTTATATTGCAATTCTTTAGCTGGCTTGTATTTTGAACTGAATTAAATTACTACACATATGATCTTTTTTTAAAAAAAAAAGAAATAATAAAAATATGATATTAAATAAAAGGCTATGACCACTGGATCGATCGTAATGCCAAACAAGGGGTGCCAAGCCTTCAGCAAACCCCCACTTCTACTCATGTTACATAAACAGTTCTCAGTTATGTAATAAAACACATTATTCGAAGCTTAAATACCATAAATTGTTTTCAAGAGACCTTTATTATACGAGATAAATGCAAATATGTTTTGGTGACTTTTTCCAGGTTTTAATCTAAAAAAAAAATAATACAGAGGAAAAAAGTGACAATACATATAAATTATTTTTTCTGTATTCGTTGAATAATGGTAACATTACTAAACTGAAATGAGTGAAGAAAGTGAAACATTTTGCAATAGAGTGAAGAAAGTAATCAGTAAAGTGAATTGCCTTCTTAAATTGCATTCTTAGTATAAATTAAAAAATCATTTGAAGTTGGAAATTAAATGTTTCTTACATTGTAAGAATTACTTATAACAAAATAAATTGAAATGTGAATGAATTATTGGTGGAAATAATCAATATATTTTAAAATTTAAATATAATAATAATTACCTTCCTTGTTTATAACTGCACTACTTCACAATCATCACTAGTTGTTTTATTACTATGCTTATAACCTACCAACAACATATCATAATCTTCACAACATCCTAATTTTGTTCATATTCTGGTTAGATCTGATTATGTATTACACGATTACAGAAAAAATTTAATATTACACTCGTGACAAAAGTAGAATTTACAACTCTCGTGAAATTACAACGTAAACGTTTCACTCGAGTTGTAAAATGATCTACTTTTGTCAATTGTATAATAAATAACTATATTAACCTCCACTATGATATATTATAGGATACTAGGCTTATCAGGGGAAATATAAACATCAATTTTACAATATGAAAATATATATTTATGAAATTTTATATTATTCAAACAGTATGCATCATATAAAACTATAAATAATAAAAATTGCATTTTAGCAATAAAATATTTTAGATTGAAAATTCTTCAATATCACAAAATGACATAAGTTCTAATCTCCTTCGATATAAAAATATTTTGTTCTGAAGACATACCTGTATCTTTATTTTATTCTCTCTAGCAAATACATTATATATGTACTATTAGCTTTTTTTTATTGTGTTGGAGTAATGGCAGTCTTTACTAGGGTTCAGAGGGGACTCTTGTACATACGGTGGGGCACTGACAAAAAAGCATTTGCTCGAAAAGTGCTATATACTTTAATAAACCTTTACCATAGAGTAAGTCATTCATCAATGATGTTATATTAAATACTGTCTTTTTTCATATTCTTTTTTTGTAGAAGCATTCTTTTATACAAATTACCATTATGATTCAGGAGTTTTACTCTACCTGTCCATAAACCTAAAAATGGATTGAAATTGAAGACTGGCTACGCCAAACTGAATCCATTATCTTGGATTTATCAGGAATAATCAACCATCACATTTATATATAGTTTTAAATTATTATTAGTCTTTATTTTACTTATCTCTTTTTTGTTCTCTTTAATTTCTTTATATTTTTATTTTATATTCATATTTTCATTATTTTTTTTTTGCTTAAATTTGGTTGCAAACTAATTACTTTGATTTCAGCTCAACTTTTATTTCATCAACATTTACTATTTTTTTTTTTTTTATCTTGTGATTAATGATTTAGCTATGCAGTCAGCAACTCAACATTGGCGAGCAGTCACGCTTAATTCTTTAATATAGTGTTTTCCTCCTCTCCCTTTTTGAAGTGAGAATTTCCACCACCTACACACACATATCCACCAAACAATATATTCTGTCATTTTGTATACATGACACGAGTTCCCTAACTGATGAATAAATTGCATTCCCTATCACAGATGAAAATGAAAATGAACCATGTTCTTGCTAATTAAATGCACTTAAAGTTTAGACCCAGTTAACCATGAGAAAGCTTGAGTTTTTCTTGAAGCCGATGGATTTATCATAACATTGATGATTGTAGGAGCGTCTGTAACCTATAATTAAAAAAAAAAGTACATTTTACTGGCCAATAATAATGAGTATTATAAAAATAAGAACTTTAATATATTTTTTTCATTTCACTTTTAATATATTCACAAGTATTGTACATGTAAAATTAAATAGTTAATCACATATTTAAGAAGTTCAAAGAAGATGAAACGAGCCGACCGATGGAAGGACCGTTGGCATCGGAAGTGTTTAGACTAAACATCTAGGCCATCCTTTTGAAGTTAGCCACTCGGCTATAAAAGTGGCTCAGCTTGTCCCGAGAGTTAGTTTGTTCTCAATTCTCTCCAAGTGATCAACAGTGCGTTTAGGGGAGCTACAGTGAACAGTGAATTTTAGTTGCAGTGCGGTAAAGTATTTTATGTGAAGAACAGTGTGGTGCCATATTTCTGTGAAGAACAGTATATTGTCGTGTTTAAGTAAAGGACAGTGGAATGTCGTTATCTTTGCGAAGATCAGTGCAGTGCCGTGTTTTTGTGAACTTCAGTGATTGTGAGTGAGTTATTGGACTGTGTAATAAGAAGAATAGTGAAGCTACCAGTGCATGCTGTGAGTAGTAGTTAAGAATAATTAATAACAAAGTGTGTAGTACATTGTTAAATAACTTGTGCAATGATAAAGCTTGTTTGTTTAATTTTGCAATCCAAAAGAACTCTAATAAACAGCGTTTATTATTCTTGTAATAAACGTAAAGTATAGTCTTTCGCACCCACTCGGTATTTATTCTGGCATCAATAAATATTTTCCCTTAAGGGAAATCTACTAAATCATCTTAGTTAGATAAGCAAGTTTCTTCGCCTGGGTAGAATTGAAACATCTATGGTGATGACGGTATAGTAAAGACAAATCACAATGTTTATGAATAATTTACTTTTCCCATCCAAATTTTATATAGATATGTATTGACAAACCTTAAAAGCTTCAGTGACAGCATTCTCAAGTTCTGGAATAGTACGGCAAAAAAATCCTTTGCCATTAAATAATTTAGTCATCTCTTCGTAATGTATATCAGGAGAAAGGCATGACGGGAGAGAACTGGAAAATTACTATAATAAATAATCATCATTTCTAGATACAGTATAATATAATTATAAAGGTCAGTTATAACTTACACTTCAGTAATATTGCCTTCCGATCTCATCATGTCCCAACTTTCCTTGTCCATACCTCCATATATTCCATTGTTGTTAACAATTACAATAACTATGGGTAATTTATACCTGAAAAACATTAATTAAAATGTTATGGTAAAATATATAGAGTTTTACAAGTTTATTTTAAAACTAGAGCTTTACTATTTTATTTTATAACTATAACAAAATAAGCTGATGCTTCCACAAGTCCAAAATGAAAGGGACAACAAACAACAGTTGTTCATAGGAAAGCAACTACTTTTCAAACTGCCAGACCTAAGTATGAAACTGGCACGACTATAAAATCTCCATCATGCGGAGGCTGCATACACTTAGTATATTTTCCAAGTGCTGGTATGGCGCACTATTCATTTCTTCTTGCCGTATATTTACTATTTCTATGTAAATTTCAATGAATAGAAGTGGAAGATATTAGAGCTACAGGAAAATGTATAAAATAACAATTGTAGAACATCAATAGTTTAACAAGATTGGATCTATAACATTTTTGATCCAACTTACAATAACAGAGATATTTTGATATTGGAATCTCCCCAACCACCCTTATTCCTGGTCCAATTTCAAGCATTAATGACTCTGATCATTAGAGTTAACTATAAATTATGTACTTTGATTTGATGCATTGATTGAAATGGAGGTATCGTTTATTATTTTCAAGTGAAATCATTTTAACGAACTGCAGCAATACATTTGACTTCATTTAATAGAAGTACAAGGAAGTCATATGGTGTCCACATCATATTTTTATTTTATTTTATACATTTCCACTCCTACACTTCAATGTTTTTATATTAAACTAAATCACTTGATATCACCTCTTCATCATTTCGAGAAGTGGGAAATCTGCTTAGTTTAAACCTCCGTCGGGTGCACATCTGAACAAAACAAAAGTCCGTCACGCAGGGGCTGCGTAAACTAAGCAGATTTCCCACGTCAAGTTTTACAACAGAGAAATTTCATGAGAGCCGAGTAGTTAATGAAATGGCCAATAGCTTTTGGCGGGAAAGACACCTCGTCCGTTAGCCGCCCAGATTTAATAAAAATGCAAATATCTCGGTTAATATTCAAGATAGAGAATAAATGTGTATAACAATATTTATAGTAAATTTAATTTGTAATAAGATTGATTCTGTACAATTTTTAGATAGACGAATAGTAACTTAGATATTTCGAATTTTCGAAAATCTTCCCCTCTAAATCCCCCCTCCCCGTGGTCCGATTTCAGCCGTTAACGAACTTGATCTTTCTTTTTACATAAAATGACTAAATATCGAGTTTGGTAACGATCAAACAAAAATTGCGACCACTAGAGCGTTAATATATATATATCTATATATATATATATATATATATATATATATATATATATATATATATCAAGGGAAATCTGCTAAAATCAGGCGAACCCAGTCCGAGAAGCCACCCACATATTTTAACCCCCACTCCTGTCCTAATCAATTTTAATTTAAAACACTGGTAGGACAGCCTTTGCTAGGATCTAAGGAAAGCAAATAAACCATTTAAAAAGTAAAATAATGACTTTACTAAATAGGATGAAGTTTAAACTAAAACAATTAAAATTGATCAGGCGCATGCGGCCTGAGAGGCCAGAGTTAGAATAGCACTTATTTCTCATGATACAACAAACAGAATAGGATTATTTTTAATAAGATGAACGATTCCAATAGATACATCTTGAAAAAAAAATCACTTTCGAAATTAAGATGCAATTGGGGGAGTCGACCTCACAAGCCATCTAGGGTCCAGATAAGCAGAATAAAGGATGAGAATAGACTAAAGTAGGGCATTCTATGCATGAACATGAATCAGGAAGCTATTGGGAATGGTGCCATACAGGAGAGCTAGGAAGTCGGGGCATCAAAAAGACTATTTTTGCTGACCTCTCAGCACCTGACGGTTAATAACCAGCACTGCATGACAAATTTTCTTATTTTGTTTGGTAAAAAAATCCTCTTTTCTTAATACTGACCTGAACATTGTTTCTATTTCCATACCAGAGAAACCAAATGCAGAATCGCCTTCTACACACAATACTCGTTTTCCCGGCTCATATTTTTGGCAGTACAAAGCAGATGCGATAGCAAACCCAAGGCCAACACCCATTGTACCAAATGTTCCTAAAAATAACCATAATTAATTGACAATAAGCATCTTTTTGATGGATTAAATCATTTAGAGCCACAAAGGGCAGAAAATTTTCTGAATTACTCGCTCATAATTCCCAACTTACAAACAGTAGTAACTTTATTTATTTATTTACATCCACTTTATGCTACTATGGGTAATTGGGGCGGGTTACCTACAGGTTACCACCCCTTTCTAGGCAGGGTGGAACTAAGGAATTTATATAATACATCAGTCACTAAATAAATTCCTAATGCCCAGGCAGGAATCGAACTCACCACTCTAGGTTTACCACGTGAAATTAAGACCAATGCTTTAACACACACAGCCAACCTGAGCCCCCAGTAGTAATTAAATTTACTATTATTTTTACTTGTACAAATAGTGTATTAAAAAAAACAACACAGGAATTAATGATTCATTGTTTAATTTCAAAGAACCATTTTGAGGAACGTAGAAGTGAAATACAAATAGTATATGTTTCCACAGGAAGACAAGCTTGAAGACACTAACATTAGCGTTGATCTTTTAAAGAAAACACATACATACTAACATGAAAGCACTTAGGTAATTGCTTCAAAATTGTATCTATGATGTACAAATGTAATATACAAAATTCAAGAAGTTAAATAATTATTTAAAGATAAGAAATAGCACACTTTAGAATCACTTTAAAAAAAAGTCACATCACCTGCATCCAATCGATGTCTTGCCATCTCATTTAATAGAATTCCTCGACCAATGTCCATAGTATTGGCCCCTTCACTTACAATAATACAATCTGTAATGAATAAATAAATTATCAATGCACAATTGAAACAGTTAAATTAGGCAATATGGAATGTCATTACATGCAAGCAGCTTCAAATCTCCTTTAATCAGGATTAATATATATATTTTTTTTAAATCAGAATAACCAAAATTATTAAGGACAGTTCTTTAACATTAAATTTATACCACGATGCATTCATATGTATGTATTCATGCATTCAATTTTCAAGAGAGCTTGGGATTATATTCGTGAACAAATCCATCAACTGTAAATAAATTGTTAACCCCTAAGAACAAGAGGCATCAGAAAATTACTTCTGGAGTCTACTGCTTGGTATTAGCCAAACTAATGGAAAAGTGTGGCAAGCCTGACAATTGTGCAATCAAAAAGTCCGTCACATAGGGGCTGCGTAAACTAAGCAGATTTCCCACGTGAAGTTTTACAATAGAGCAATTTCACGAGGGCCGAATAGTTACGAAAATGGCCGAACTAGCTTTTGGCGGGAAACTCACTCTCGTCCGTTATCCGCCCACATTTAATAAAAATGCAAATATCTCGGTTAATATTCAAGATAGAGAATAAATGTACATAACAATATTTATAGTAAATTTAATTTGCAATAAGATTGATTCTATACAATTTTTTGATTCGACGTATGGTAATGGAGATATTTCGAATTTTCGATAATCCCCCTCTAAACCCGGAGTGGGGGTTATAAGGGAGGCCTCAATAAAAAATTTGCTATATTTCATTTTCTATTTGTTTTTAGGCAAACAGGCACATAACAAAAGTTGTTTATTGTGTTATTAAAAATAGCTTTTGTTTTAACCCTCCCAAGACCACCATCACAGACTACCACGGGGGTCCTTGCGGGACCCCACTCTTTTTTACGTTTTTCATGTAAAAACATAATTTATTTGGATTTATTAGTTAGGAATATGAAAAATGACTACAATTAATACATACCTATTACAATTTTATTGATTGTATGAAATTTATTTATTAAAAGAATTTATTGATTGTAAAAAATTTATTGATTAAGAAAGAAAATCCTTCGTTTATTGTCTTGCTTCACTGATTTGACTATTTGGAGTCATCATTTTACGTATTTTGTTAGCACAGTTGTCGTTTTAAGAATCAATTAACTTCCCGTTTTTCATCAAAATACGAGAAAAGAGAGTAAAAATAGGAAGGAATACCTTGTTTTTTATTCTCTTTCCTCGAGTTAGGTGACTTAAAACTTTTAATTTCTTTTAATCAATAAATTTTTTACAATCAATAAATTCTTTTAATAAATAAATTTCATACAATCAATAAAACTGTAATAGGTATGTACTAAAAAAGTTATATGTGTAGTACCAGGGTGTCTCAATCAGTAGAATCTATAAAAACTGTTAATACGATCTGATACAAAACCGTTTCAAAGGAAAAGTCACAAAGTAACAATTCGATTGGTCAAGTTTTTCATAAAGTTTTCGTGAAAATTCGGAGAGCCGGGGTCCTCGGAGGACCCCATGGTACTGGGAGGGTTAAACATAGTATTATTAAATTTTATATCCTAATCGCTTGAAATATCATGCAGGACAACGTCTGTCGGGTCCGCTAGTATATATATATATAATATTTGGTTTATGCCCCTTATCAAAGGTGATTGGCGAGATCTCTGTTTAGGGGTGGTTAGAATAATATACACCTCTTCATGTAAACTTTGTTGTATTTTATTTGTGTAGTATGGGAAATATTCCTTAAATAACTGAAGTTTTCTCATATCCGTACTTTGCCTATTTAAATATAATAAAAGTTATTCCTTTTAAACCTTTGTAAGTGTGCTGTAGACCTATTGTTTTTTTATTGTATATGTATTTGTCAATGTTTATTTGTTTTAGATACATTTACTATATATTTACAATCACTATTTGCTAATGAAATTGGTCAGTATAATGGGGAAAATAAATCAGTGGAGCTAGTTCACGTGTTTTTCATCTATTGGCCTTTGGCCATGTCTCCTTCAACAACAAGTAATATAAAGTCTCAAGGTAAACAATTGCAGTTAAAAACAATGATTGATTTAATTGTTAAATACTATACAATGATGGTAAACTTTTAATGGCTAGTGTATGATTAACAATGTCAAATTATATAAAAGATTACTGTAATTGTAAAACATTAGTACTATTAAAATAACCTACTCTTTGGAATGATCTTCTGAATATGATGGAATACAGTGTAGTAGTTAAGAGGTACTGATGTATCTTTTGCCATGGCCTTCAAAAAATAAAAATACATAAATAAAAAAATATTGGAAAATGTTAATTTAAAAAAAACTCCATGAATCAACAACGCAATATAAGTTGACTCACAATCACTTGCTGTTTATTTTCATCACATTTCTTTCTCAAGCTGTTCCACCATTCCGAATTCTCATCGTACTTCCAAGATTTGAGCTTGTCTGAAAGGGACAAGACAGCAGGAACGATATCAGCTTGAACGGCTACATCAGCTTTTACACTGTTATGCATCTCCTCAGCATTAAGATCAACCTGTAAAAATCAAAAAACCTTAGTTGTTTAGGAAAGAAACTGTAGAAACAATATCACCTATATAAAACTATTCACTTAATACTAAGAAAGTGGTGAAAACCAAAAACACTGAAGTTAGAAGATCAATATTAAAATTTGTCACTAACAAATTGAATATTTAGTTTTGTGTTATGTTTTAATAACGAGGATATCTATCAAATGAAAACTGATACCCCTAGGCACCGAATGTTCATTGAAGATGTGATTCATCCAAATATATAACAAATTGAAGGTCCTATGAAAACAAGAAGAGGTGTTTAAGTAAGGTTGGATTAAGATGTTCCGGGATATATTGACTTATTGATAATAGGAGGGAGGTAGGGGACCAATAGGTAACAAACAAACTTAAGTTCAGAATAATCTCTTCTTTTTCATCACATAATCAAAATGGGTTTTTTTCTACGCTTTAAAAAAAAAACAGTGTTCACACTTGGTAGTAGTGTCCTACATTAATCTAATAAATAGACACAAATGTCCCCTCTTCAAATAATCAATGGAGGGCATTGCATTTGGAGAGAAGAATGTGTTGTACAAGTCACTATTCATAGCTGCAATTTAGTAGGGTATTGTGCTAGAAAATAAAGTTTCTCTCACATTACAGGAAATTATTTGTCTTCTTATAGCCTTAAAGTATGATATGCTGAATGAAGGAATATTACATATTTAAGTTCAGATTATCATATATGGCTTGAAATAATATACGATTCCATCGAAATATGATTTTGGGCCATTCAACACCAAGTGAACTAATAAAAATAATATTTTCAATGTTTTTCTAAATAGTGTGACACTTGATACTCATGTTCTTTCCAAAAAAAAAAAAAAAAAAAATATGGCATCATTTCTTCTTTGTTTCATATTGAACGTGTTATTTATTAACGTGCCCACTCAGTGCTACAAAGGCTAATTGGGATGGGTTATATATTATGATCCACTGTAGTATAATAAGAAAAATAATTACAAGGCCAAAAATACCTGAATTATTGAAACATCTGGGCTGAATCGAGGAGGCTTTCCAAAATGTAACATCCAGTTAAGCCTTGCACCAAGAAGTAGAATAGTGTCTGCTTTCTGAAGTGCAAGTGTTCGTGCAGAAGCCACGCTTTGTGGATGGCTGTCAGGAACAACTCCTTTTCCCATTGGTGTTGCAAGGAATGGCAGTTTTGTCGATTGTACAAAATTAAATACTTCTCGCTCAGCTCTACTGTATGCAGCACCTATTAAAAGAAACAAGCTGGTGGTATTAACTAAATAAACATTGTGAGGAGGGTCGATAAGGAATAGGATAAGGCCTGACTGGAAATAGTATAAGGAAAACTACAGGTAACAAGGGCACTCTGAAAAGAATTATTATTATTCATTAACGTCCACTTTTTGCAACTAAGGCTAATTGGGACGGGTTATCTACAGGTTACCACCCTTTTCTAGCTAGGGTGGGATTTTAGGATGTTATTTAATGAATTTCGTCACTAAATAATTTATTTTGCTCAGGCGGGAATCGAACTCGCCACTCTAGGTTTACCATGTGAGATAAAGGTCAACGCTTTAACTCACATGGCTAACCTGAGCCCCATTTAGGAAAAGAGAAGACATCCTAAATGAATATTATCTAATAAGAAAGTAGCTCATTCCTTTAAGAGAAGAAAGTATAATAGATCAAAGATCACTCCCAAATATGAGGACTACATGAGCTCAGGAGGACCACTTTACAAGGGCATCAAATGCAAAAAACCCTTCTTTTAAGTAACCTGAAAAGGATATAAATGGAGTGCAATAGCATTATCTACCACATTTCCAAAAAGTCCGGCACACAGGAGTTGAGTAAACCAAGCAGATTTCCCACGTGAAGTTTGACAATAGATAAATATACATACCGGTAATACTACCTTGAATGTTAAGTGAATAAATACAAACGGAAATGAGAAATCTTTCAGTCAATTTACAATACAAGTTTATAATCTCTATAACGGAAAGCGGCTGAATTGTAAACAAACAGGCTAGACAACCTTGTAGCGCTGAATAGATAGACTGGAAAGACAACTAATTAATGAAATATATCTGAATATAACATATTAATTTTATTGAAAACAATTTATTAAAGCTAGTGCTGTAATTTGTAATGAATCAGAATCATCAGTTTTATCTCAATCACTCAAATTTTAACATTAAAGAACAAAAGAAGGGGGGGGGGAACAGAACATATTTGAATATATCTCACAAAGTAAATGTTCAATGAAAACAATATTTGGTATTTAATTTTGTAATGAAGTTCTAATACAGCAGCTTATTGTTAATATGACATGAGTAGAAGTGAGAGTTTGCTGAAGGCTCAAAAGTGAAAAATTCAAATATGTCAGTTAATATTCGAGATATAAAATAAATGTATATAACTTGTATATAATTTAATATTGAGGTCAGTTCAAAACGTGTGTCTGTGTCTGTTACCATTCTAGCAGTCGCAAATATTGTTTGGTTCTAACCAAACTCGATATTTAGTCCTTTTATGTAAAAAGAAAGATCAAGTTCATTAATGGCTGAAATCGGACCCGGGGGGGGGGGGGGAGAGTATTTTGAAAATAACTTTTGTATTTATACACTTAATATTCACGGTGGTGTTATGTGTGTTACCAGTATGTAGATTTATCTATTATTAAACTTCATGAGGGACATCTGTTTAATTAATGCAGCCCCTGTGTGACAGACTTTTTAAAAACTTAATGACTTTTAAGATTAAACTAATCAATACTACAAAGAAATAAAAATAGGATCCCCTAGCCAAGAGTCTTTTGAATTACTTGGCTTAATTAGTTATAATTAAAGGCTTACCTTTGCCTACTATAACTAAAGGCCTTTTTGCTTTAAGGAGTTTAGTGACTGCTTTATCTATAACTTTTGGGTCGGGATGTGGAACTGGAGGAGGTGGACATGGAGCTACAGGAAGTATCTGACCCCTCGTTGTAGATCCATTCAATAGAGTTGCAGGAAAATCGAGGTAAACAGCACCTGAAAAAATAGAATTGAAAAGAATTGCTAAACTCATTTTTTTTTCTTAATAAGTATCTGTTTTATAAATTATTCATTTTAGATTATTAAATAGCTGTAAATTACTTCTTGAAACATAACCCTTACCAGGTCTTCCGTAAGTAGATAACCTGACAGCTTTTTCCACATGCTGAGGGATTAAAACAGGTGCAGCAGGTCGGGCAGCATATTTACAATATGGCTTCATCAATTCTACTTGAGGGCACTCTTGAAATCCTCCAATTCCTTCATGATCTACATCACAAGAACCACCAACAACAATTAGAGGCCTAAAAAAAAAGTTTGATTATGATATTTTTTTTTTATATACACTTTTGTAAGAGACTAGCAATGATACCCGGCTTCGCCCGGGAAATCACTTGACGCTTAATGATGATGGTATTTTTTTTTGGGGGGGGGGGGCTTTACTTTGTACAATATTTTTAAGATTCTCGTCGCAATGTTTAGCATTTACACCCGAGTCTGGCACGCTGGGGATATTTTAATAATAAAAGTATTTGTTATGTACTTAATTCTGCACAATAGACAATATTTTTATATTACCCGTTTCCTGTGCATGTATCTTTTTTTATATAAAAAAAAGTCATAGATTATCGTTTTAACCACATTATTCATAATCATAGAAAGAATTCTGGATTCCAAACCATCTATGAATAATGTCCATTTCCACAAAAGTGGTCCAAAGCACAACGATGGCAGCTATTTTATATACATAATAACCACTAGTAAAAATACTCTTTTGTATGTTTGGAAAGTGAACTGTATATTCTTAATAGTACATAGCATGTTCTTTAATGTATAACATATATTAACGGTGCAGAGTTAATAAATTCCATAAATAACTCGGTGTACCTCTCCAGCGATCATTATTTTAAATTATATATTAATGAAAAAATTCACATTTCTGAGAAAAACTATACATAACTAAAAGTATAAGCATCAAATCCCATGTAAACATAAGGCAATGTGAGATCGGGAGGGGTGGGGCAGAAGTGATTATAACATATATGTGCATTCCTGCCATAATACGTCTGTAATTTCTCCTGCTACACTATACTTTTTAGCGTATACCTCATTTATACTTTGGTATACAACAAAAGAGTATGTATATAACAAAAGTTACTCTAAATAAAAAAAAATAAACAACTTTTATTGTGCATATTTGCTGAAAAACTAATATGAAACGATATATCACTATTTTTAATTTCCGGCCTCCCTTATAACCCCCACTCCTAGTTGTCTCAGAGAAAATTAATATAGGCTAAAGTCTAAGTTGGGTTAGTAGTAATATACATACCAAGTTTCATAAAATTCAGTTCAGCTGTTTACGATTCTATAAAGGACATACAGACAAGTATTCATTTATATATATATATATATATATATATATATATATATATATATATATATATATATAAATTTGTGTTGATGTGTTCGACCAGGTTATATTTATATATGGCGTAGTATTGTTTTTGGAGTTTTGGTCAATGTTGGTGAAAAAATCTTATTTTATGCCGATATTTCAAGAATATTTATTTTCTCTCCTTCAGTGCATAACCCCTTCTCGAAATATCGGCATAAACTAAGATTTTTTTACCAACATTGACCAAAACTCCAAAAACAATAATAATACCATATATAAATAAATATATATATATATATATATATATATATATATCTATATATTTATATATATACAGTAGAGCGTCCATCATCCGAACTAATGTTGTCAGAGGTGGTTCGGATAATCAAAATTTTTATTTATTTTGTGTTTATTTATTTTCTTATAAATAATAAGGAAAAGGAAGATCTAAAATAACTTCGTAAAAAGCAAGTTTGTTTATTTATTTAAACATAGTATGTATGAGCATAGTGAAGAAACGAGTGTTATGAAATACATACATACATATGTATAAGTTGCCTAATTGAGCTACATGTACAGTACAAATACAGTGGACACCTCACAAAGAACGGTTTGAAACTGAAAGTAAGCTATCCACAACCAGTTATATGAACGGAAAGGGTTTCACAGAATCTAATGCAATGAACAAATAGGTAGTGTATACAGTTCTAAGTAAACCAATGTGTATTCAAGGTCTAATTTCATTGAACACACATTGAACCAGATACAAATATGTAACGAATCAGTTTTAATAAATAGACCAAATATTATATATATATATATATATATATATATATATATATATATATATATATATATATATATATAGATTAAATGTTTTAATAAAATATTCATTGATAAACTAGTTATTTAAATATCCTATCTGTACATAAGCTAACATGTGAGGTTAATAATACAATAGTACTCTATAAGACAAAGATAAATGGCAATGTCATGGAGAAAAGATCTCAGGGGTAAGAAGAGTTCACTCGCACTCCACAATATACATAATTAAAATGAAATTTTAGAATACTGCCACTCCAGAATATGCACACTTAAAATGAACTTTTTTTTAGGAGCTCAGATAAGCCATTTGGGTGTACATATCCTGACAAGATAAATAAGATGCTGGAAAATGAGAATACCCAATCTTCTATAAATATAAAAATGAATGTTTGTTTGTATGTCCTTTATAGAATCGTAAACGGCTGAACCGAATTTTATGAAACTTGGTATGTATATTACTACTAAAACAGGTTAGGTTTCTGGTAATATTAATATTCTCTGAGACGAACAGGAGTGGGGGTTATAAGGGAGGCCTGAAATTAAAAATAGGGATATTTCGTCTCCTATTGGTTTTTCGGCAAACATGCACATAAGAAAAGTTGTTTATTTTGTTATTTAGAGTAATGTTTGTTATATACACTTTTGCCGCATACCGAAGTATAAATGAGTTATACGCTAAAAACTATAGCGGGAGTTAACAATTTTATATGGCACAAAAGACTCCACCAAACTAAACAAAACTCCATATGAGATTTGATATCAACATCTCCCTAATTATAAGCTATAATAAAAATTCGAGGTCCGAACCGGAGAGGGGGTTATAAGGGAGGTTTGAAATATGAAATGGCGATATTTCGTAATCTATTTATTTTTCGGCAAACCCCTTCTTTAGTTTTTCGTGTATACCTCATTTATATTGTGTTATACGGCAGAAGTGCATATAACAAAAGTCACATTAAAAACTTTTGTTATATGCCCTTCTGCTGTATAACGCAGTATAAATGAGGTATACGCGAAAAACTAAAGAAGGGGTCAACAATGTTATAGGACACGAAAGACTAAATTGAAATCAACGAAACTTCTTATTTTTGACTATAAGCTATATTAACATTTTTAGGAACGAACAGGAGTGGGGATTGTTAGGGAGGTTTATTCATAGATAGTTTGGGATACAGAATTCTTTCTATGATTATGAATTATATGTTTAATATGATAATCTATGATTATGTTGTATATTTAACAAAATATAAATATGCAGGAAACGGGTAATATAGAAATATTGTGTATTTTGCAGAATTAAGTAGATAGTAAATACTTTTATTATTAACATATCCCCAGCACGCCGGACTCGGGTGTAAATCCCAAGCATTGAGACGGGAAATTATAAAAATATTGTACACAGTAAAGCCCAAAAAAATACTATTATCATTCAGTCTCAAATGATTTCCCGGGTGAAGCCGGGTACCTTTGCTAGTATAATAATAAAAAATAAAATAATTTAAGCAGCTTGAAAATATTATCAGTTACCAGCAGTTAACCTGCGCATTAGCCATTCCGCCTGTGCAGTGTAGGACACCAGGTCCAGATACTACCATACATACTGCAGGTTTCCTTGTCAGGTAGCCAATAGCTTGGGCAGCATAGCATGCAGACTGTTCATTCCTCATACCTACATACTGGATGCCAGCCTTCTGGAAGGCCATGCTTAACTCTATCACAGGAATACCAACTATTCCAAAAGCATATTCGACCCCCTAAAACAGAATTAAATCAGTCTCTTATTTTATTTTCGCCTCAAACTTCTATTTAAGAAATAGATTAAATTGTTTTATTGAAATAACATATATATTTGTGATTAATACAACCTTGTTGTAAACGATCAATACATATGTAAATAATAATTGTGCAGTATTTTATAATTAGATATTTTAGTAGATTTTCCTTACTCATGACACGTCTAATGTAAATTGTCCTACCCAGACAACAAAAATGAGGTCCGTTCAAAATTATTTATTTATTTTTTTTTTTAATTTTATGTCCACTTTATGCAACTAGGCTAATCGGGGCGGGTTATCTACAGGTTACCATCCTTTTCTAGCCAGGGTGGGCCAGGAGTTTATTTAATAAGGCCGTCATTAAATAAATTTCCACTGCCCAGGGCGGGATTCGAACCCGCCACTCTAAGGTTTGCCATGGGAGATTAGTACCAACGCCCTAACTCGCACGGCCAACCCGAGCCCCCCGTTCAAAATAATATCTATCTATCTATGTCTCTCCCTCTCTCTCTCTCTATATATATATATATATATTTATATATATATATATATATATATATATATATATATATATGTAACCTCTGTCTGTACATTGATATGACTACCTCCTTCTTCTATTATCGCAATGACTAGATGGTCATACATTTTCTCTCGACTTTATCTGTTGAAGTTTATCGTCTGTGAGCATAATCCAAGACTGTAGCCAGAATTGTATGATTGGTGAGTTTGTAAAGATTTTTGAATCCATTAAATGATTAAATTTGAATCTGGGTGATTTTTCCGTCAGGATTTCTGGTGAAATGGTACAATTGTATCCTTATCCAAATTTTCATAACTTGGTACCCAGTATAATCAAACTTTACTTCCTGAGTTATGTAATTAGTAAATAGTGTCCAAAATTTAGATAATGAGTTAATAAGTGTGGTATATGTGTTTAACCACTTAAAGAGAGATGAGAGAGTTGGTGCAGAGTACAATTTCTATATTTTCGAAGTTGGTTATATTCTGCAGGACCATCAGGACAGCGAAGAGTTCAGCTGGAAATAGCATAGAATTTTAGTTGAGGCTTTAGAAAATAATACGATCACCTATTATTGCGGACACCTACTCCATTGACAGATTTAGATCCATTAGTGTAAATGAACAGTTTACCTGAGTTTACATATTCAAATTCATTGTCGTGCTGCCATAATAAATTTATATATGAACAATCTAATTGCTTCTAATCAACAATACATTCACCACATCTTATTACTGGGTGGAATGTAGTTTAACCCCACCCTTGGTGGATTCATCGGAAATTGGGTGATCACGTGATTATTATTATTTATTTTCTCATTGCTTTTTAAACAACAATGCGTAATCCGGCAATTTCTTGATGTCCGCAATGTTTACAAACGTTACTTCGGTGGATTTTCAGCTTGGCACACATCAAGGGTGGGGTTAAACTGCATTTTCACCCTTATTACT
Organism: Riptortus pedestris; assembly: GCA_019009955.1. Lineage (NCBI taxonomy): Eukaryota > Metazoa > Arthropoda > Insecta > Hemiptera > Alydidae > Riptortus > Riptortus pedestris. The sequence continues at coordinate 120,883,343 of CM032231.1, forward strand.
ATATAGCCCAACATTTAGAACCTAATTGAGTATTAATTAACATGTCTTATCATATCTATCCTCCCTCATCACACCTTGGTAACTTTAGTTAAGTCCCAAAAGTTCAAAGTTTACTTTCAGTAACATTAATGTATCAAAATAAGAAATAAACATGGACTAAAACATGTATTTAATTTATTTCTTATGACATTTTAAAAGTCCAGTAGTCATTGGGCATAACTTAGGCAGTTTTTCAAATTTCGTTTTCCGCTATTTTGATGACCTAATAATTAAATTTCTTACTCAGGCACTTTTCTTTAATATTCGAGCAATCACTTCTAAATAAAATATCGATGTAAATAAAGTTTTTCCAGGCTTTTCGAGCAGCGAATTTTATTGCTAGCCTTTAAACAACAAATGAGTCAAGGGAATGTTACATCCCAATAGTCCACTTCCAATCAAGTAATAAAGTAACAGAATGAAAGCAGGGAAAAAAAAAACAGAATTGCTATGTGTGTACATACCTAATATACCATGAAATGATGAAAGTCACTTGCACATATTTTCTGTACATGTGTGCATGTGTTAAATGAAATATTGTATGAATTTACCTATGCATATGTGTAATATGTAAATATAATTTATAAATATATAAATAATACTATATATATAAGATATATATAATATATATCATGTTGTTTTTTTGGAGTTTTGGTCCAGTGTTGGTGAAAAATTCGTAGTTCATTCCAATATTCCAGGAAATATTTATTTTCACTTCTTCAGGGCTAAAAAGTACAAGTAATACTTTATATATATATATATATATATATATATATATATATATAAAGTATTAATTGTAGTTTTTATCCCTGAAGTAGTGAAAATAAATATTCCTGAAATATTGGAATGAACTACGATTTTTTCACCAACACTGACCAAAACTCCAAAAAACAACATGATATATATATATATATATATATATATATATATATATATTTACATGATCACCCAATTTCCGATGAATCCACCAAGGGTGGGGTTAAACTACATTCCACCCAGTAATAAGATGTGGTGAATGTATTGTTGATTAGAAGCAATTAGATTGTTCATATATAAATTTATTATGGCAGCACGACAATGAATTTGAATATGTAAACTCAGGTAAACTGTTCATTTACACTAATGGATCTAAATCTGTCAATGGAGTAGGTGTCCGCAATAATAGGTGATCGTATTATTTTCTAAAGCCTCAACTAAATTCTATGCTATTTCCAGCTGAACTCTTCGCTGTCCTGATGGTCCTGCAGAATATAACCAATTTAGAAAATATAGACATTGTACTCTGCACCAACTCTCTCATCTCTCTTTAAGTGACTAAACACATATACCACACTTATTAACTCATTATCTATATTTTTGACACCATTTACTAATTACATAACTCAGGAAGTAAAGTTTGATTATACTGGGTACGAAGTTATAAAAATTTGGATAAGGATATTCAATTCTATCATTTTACCAGAAATCCTGAAGGAAGAATTCACCCAGATTCTAATTTTATCATTTACATGGATGCAACGATCTTTACAAACTCACCTATCATACAATACTGGCTAAAGACTTGGATTATGCTCAGAGACAATACACTCCAACAGATAAAGTCCAGAGAAAATGTATGACCATCTAACCTTTGCTATAATAGAAGAAGGAGGTGGTCATATCAATGTACAGACAGAGGTTATATATATATATATATATATATATATATATATATATATATATATATATATATATATAGAGAGAGAGAGAGAGAGAGAGAGAGAGAGAGAGAGAGAGAGGGAGAGACATAGATAGATAGATATTATTTTGAACGGGGGGCTCGGGTTGGCCGTGCGAGTTAGGGCGTTGGTACTAATCTCCCATGGCAAACCTTAGAGTGGCGGGTTCGAATCCCGCCCTGGGCAGTGGAAATTTATTTAATGACGGCCTTATTAAATAAACTCCTGGCCCACCCTGGCTAGAAAAGGATGGTAACCTGTGGATAACCCGCCCCGATTAGCCTAGTTGCATAAAGTGGACATAAAATTAAAAAAAAAAATAAATAAATAATTTTGAACGGACCTCATTTTTGTTGTCTGGGTAGGACAATTTACATTAGACGTGTCATGAGTAAGGAAAATCTACTAAAATATCTTATGACATTGACATTTTAAAAGTGCAGTAGTCATTGGGCAAAACTTGGGCAGTTTTTCAAATTTCGTTTTCCATTATTTACATGACCTAACAATTAAATTTCTTACTCAGGCACTTTTCTTTAATAATCAAGCAATCTATTCTAAATAAAATATTAATGTTAATAAAGTTTTTGCAGCCTTTTCGAGCAGCGAATTTTATTGCTAGCCTTTAAAAAACAAATGAATCAAGGAAATGTTACATCCCAATAGTCCACTTCCAGAATGAAAGCAGGGGGAAAAACAGAATTGCTATGTGTGTAGGTACATACCTAATATACCATGAAATGATGAAAGTCACTTGCACATATTTTCTGTACATGTGTGCATGTTTATGAATATTGTATGAATTTACCTATGCATATGTGTATATATGTAAATATATATATATATATATATATAAATATATATATATATATATATATATATATATCATGTTGTTTTTTGGAGTTTTGGTCAGTGTTGGTGAAAAAATCGTAGTTCATTCCAATATTTCAGGAATATTTATTTTCACTTCTTCAGGGCTAAAAAGTACAAGTAATACTTTATATATATATATATATATATATATATATATATATATATATATATATATATATATTGCACATTGTTATTAGAGTGTAACAGATAGTGTTTGTGTTAATTCTACTTACGAAGACTAAAGATACTTAAAAACTATTGTAAATTTCATATAGAGAAATAGTAATAATATAGAAATAATAAATTGAGAAATAAAAACTCTACACAAAGAAATGTACAATAGTTTTTAAGTATATTTAGTTTTGGTAAGTAAAATTAACACAAACACTATCTGTTACACTCTAATAACAATGTGCAATATATATATAAAGTACTACCTGTACCTTTTAGCCCTGAAGAAGATAACATATATATATATATATATATATATATATATATATATATATATAAAAGACAAATAATTAACAAAAAAATACCTGTTCCCTCAGTGACTCTGCAAGTATATCATTCCCATCAATTGTTTCACTGGGATCAGCCATCGTACTAGAATAATAAAATAATTACAAACAAATGCACAAATGTCTCCTCAAATCATAAAAAACAAAGCTATGGAGGCAGTATTCTTAAATTCTTAACAAGTGACCGAAATGACACTTAGTTCATGACATCCATTCAAATGACCGGTCAACACTCGAGATAACAGGTTGGCTTAAAATCGATTCCTTAAATGATAAATAATTATTGGAGCACATAAGATTTTCCAATGAATCCCCAAAAAAGAATACAAAAAGTACACTAATACTTCAATAAAAAAAGATTGTATTTTCCTGAATTAATAATTTTAACAAGTATGAATTTAAAACAACTTTACGGTGTATTGAATAACAATATTCAAGAATCGATTAGTAGTAGGAAAAATGTCAAAAAAAAATCTGCTAAAGCACTGAAAACAATTGTATCTACATGATTGATCGCTAATGAAAATTATTTCCCATGTTATTTCCCCTTGAACACTTAATGAGTGTCACGCAACCCCCCACGACCTTGGATATCTCCTGCATCCACTACATTCACTTTTATCACTCACAATTATGCACATATAATAATATTCACATTAAATAAACACTACAACTAGTTTTAGCTATATTTTAGCAGATTTCCCTTAAGAGAAATCAGCTTTTGAGGTCGTACTCATGACGCGATTTTCGAAAAATTTCTTCAAATTTCCATCGATCCTGGGGAGATGACGAAAATGAGGTCCTTTCAAAATTATATATATATATATATTTATCTGTTGACGCTCAAGCGGTAGCAATTTTTGTTTGATCGTAACCAAACTCGATATTTAAACGTTTATGTAAAAAAGTCCGTCACGCAGGGGCTGCGTAAACTAAGCAGATTTCTCATGTGAAGTTTTACAATAGAGAAATCTGCCTAATAATAGCTGTAGTATTAAGAAACCTCTAAACCTATTCACGAGGGGCGAATAATTACGAAAATGGCCGCCAGAGCTCACGGCAGAAAGTCCGAACATAGCGACTGCTGCCGAGCACATGCAGAATACAAATGCAAATATCTCAGTTAATATTCAAAATACAGAATAAATGTATAGAACAATATTTATAGTAACTTTAATTTTCAATAAGATTGATTCTGTAATATTTTTGATCAGACGTATAGTAAGGGATTTTTTTCGAATTGTCGAAAGTCCTCCCCTCTAAGCCCCCCCCCCTCCCACTGGTCCGATTTCAGGCATTAACGAACTTGATCTTTCTTTTTACATATAAAACGACTAAATGTCGAGTTTGGTAACGATTAAACAATAATTGCGACGCTAGAGCGGTAAACAGACAAATATATATATATATATATATATATATATATATTATATATATATATATATATATATATATAAAATTGTAACCTCTGTCTGTACATTGATTTTTTTCGCGAAATTTCACGATAACTTTTCGTTTCACATGTCATAGACACCATAACTGCATTTTGTTTCTTTCGTGTCTGTTTGTTTGTTTGTTTGTTTGTTTATTTGTTTGTTTGTTTGTTACCTTTTCACGCATAAACAGCTGAACCGAATTTTATGAAACTTGGTATGTATATTACTACTAGCCCAACTTAGACTTTAGGCTATATTAATATTCTCTAAGACGAACAGGAGTGGGGGTTATAAGGGAGGCCTGAAATTAAAAATAGCGATATTTCGTTTCCTATTGCTTTTTCAGCAAATATGCACATAACAAAAGTTGTTTATTTTGTTATTTAGAGTAACTTTTGTTATATGCACTTTTGCCGTATACGGAAGCATAAATGAGTTATACGCTATAAGCTATAGCGGGAGTCCACAATTTTATTTGGCACTAAAGACTCAACCGAATTAAACTAAACTCGGTATGTGAATTAGTACTAACGCCTTTATTATAAGAAGCTATACTAGCATTTTTAGGGACGGGCAGGAGTGGGGGTTATAAGGGAGGCCTGAAATTAATAATAATGATTTCCTATTGGGGTTTCGGCAAATATGCACATAACAAAAGTTGTTTATTTTGTTATTTAGAGAAATTTCCTCAACACTTCATTTCAATATGAACTACCAGGTACCTCACCTTAAAAAATTAATTCAAATGTATGTCAATATTTTCTCCTTAATAATTCAAATCTATGCATAATACACAGGAAACGGGAAATATGACAATATGCAGGACAGTGAAGTCTTACATAAAAAATTAATTTCATTATTAACAAACCCACAGAAACGACGGGTGTTACCCCTCAACACTGGGACGGGTAAATGTCGTGAAAAGTAAAGCCTTGCCAAAAATACATCATCACCATTCAGCCTCAACTGAATTCCCGAGCGAAGCCGGGTATCTGAGCTAGTATATATATAAATATATATATATATACAGTTTTGAACGGACCTCATTTTCGTCGTCTCCTGGGTAGGATCGATGGACATTTGAAGAAAAATTTCGAAAATCGTCATGAGTACAACCTCAATAGCTGATTTCCCTTAAGGAAAATCTGCTAAAAGACATCAAGTTTGTTAATGGCTGAAATCGGAACATTAGGGAGGAGTCAATGGGGGGATTTTTGAAAATTCGAATTATCTCCGTTACCATACGTCGGATCAACAAATTGTATAGAACCAATCTTATCGCTAATTAAATTTACTATAAATATTGTTCTATACATTTATTTTCTATCTTGAATATTAACCGAGATATTTGCATTTTCAGCCTTCAGCAAACACACACACCTACTCATGTTACACAAACAATACTCGGTTATTAATAAACCACACCATTCGAAGCTTAAATACCAAACGTTGTTTTCAAAATACCTTTATTATACGAGATACATGTAAATATGGACTGGTGTCCTTCTTAGGTTTTTTGACTACTAAATTTGTTTGATTGAGATAAAAATTATTCTGATTCATTATAATTACAGTACTAGATGTAGTAAATAGCTTTCAATCAAATTAATTCGTTATATTTAGATATATTACAGTAATTGTTTTTTCTTTCCGGTAAGAAGTTGGCAGAACTGTTTGTTTACATTTCAGATGCTTTCTTTCGGGAGTTTTTTTTTATTATCGTTCGTATTTATTCACTTAATATTCTCGTTGGTGTTGTGTTACCGGTATATATATATATTTATCTATTGTTAAACTTCACGTGGGAAATCTGCTTAGTTTACGCAGCCCCTGCGTGACGGACTTTTTATTATTAAAAACATGCCATTTGTTAAAGAAAAAGTGTTACTATGTTTTAAACTAATCATTATAATTATTCTTACATCACATTTTAAATGGAGCCATCTAAAGAAACAAAAGTCCGTCACGCAGGGGCTGCGTAAACGAAGCAGATTTCCCACGTGAAGTTTTACAATAGAGAAATCTGCCTAACAACTGTAGTAGTAAGAAACCTCTAAACCTAAAACATTATTTAGGGCGTAATAACCCAGTAGTTTCTAGCACCCCCTAAAACAGTTAACCTAACCTCTAAACCTAGCCACGAGGGACGAATAGTGAAGGAAACGGCCGCCAGAGCTCTCGGCGGAATGTCCGAACAGCCTACTGGTAACCACACGCAGAATACAAATGCAAATATCTCGGTTAATATTCAAGATACAGAATAAACGTATAGAACAATATTTATAGTAAATTTAATTTGCAATAAGATTTATTCTATAGAATATTTCGATCCGACGCATAATAACGGAGATATTTTGATTTTCAAAAATCCCCCCTCTAAACTTCCCCTCCCACTGGTCCGATTTCAGCCATTAACGAACTTGATCTTCCTTTTTACATAAAACGATTAAATTCCGAGTTTGGTAACGATCAAACAAAAATTGCGACCGCTAGAGCGTTAACAGACAAATATATATATATATATATATATATATATATATATATATATATATATATATATATATATATAATTTTGAACGGACGTCATTTTCGTCATCTCCTAGGTAGGATCGATGGACATTTGAAGAAATTTTTCGAAACTCGCATCATGAGTACGACCTCAATAGCTGATTTCCCTCAAGGAGTGTTACAATTATTTAAACTAATCATGCTAATTATTCTTATATCACATCGTAATTGAAGTAGTCTAAATGAGCAAAATTGTTTAAAGGCAAAGGCTTTGTACGTGACGTCATTGATAATGTCTATTAGCAATGAGGGAGGAAGTATGACGTCATCGTGCATGTCTATCATGAATCAGGCTAGTTATCACTGTCAAAACACACTACCAGAATATTACAAGTGGCATATGACTCCAGTCCTAGTTTAGATTTACTTCTAAAATTTTATGTGTCATTTATTTTAGGCATTGTATTAGTGTGTGACTTAATACCTTCTTATACACTCAAGGAATAAATTTAGATCACTTTTGTAAGCAATATATGTGGACAGCAAATGATTTGTTCAAAATTTGGTAGTAATTTTTTTTTTTTCGAATACCTAAGCTTGGATTTATTTTTATTTTCTATGAAACTTTGTCCTTTATATAATTACAATAATTTTTACATGGATAACTGTAATAATTTTTAGTACTATATATTTTTATAGTGACACAATTACCCAAATATAACACAACTTTATCTTTATTTATCTAGTTGTACTTTATTATTTACTATAGAGAAAAACAATTTGAGTAATCCCATATAATTGAAAAAAAGAAAATCAGACATACCTGTACTGTTGTTGATAAGATACTGTATGTAAATTCCACTGCTGACCTAAAGCTTTTAAGTGGGGAGTTGTTCTTTTGTAACCAAAAACTGGAGTCCTTATATATTTACCTACTTTGAAGATATATCTTGGAAAATTTAAGACTACCATAGCTTCCCACACTGAATAAAATAATTTGCAAACAGAAACCTTCCCCTGATTGATGTTGCCTCTCCTAATGGTTTCATTTCAGGTCAGGTTCTGTCTTTATCAGTAAGATTTTGAACCTCTTATGCTGATTAAATATTTTTCAAATGTCATCAAATGGTATTAACAAAATAAATTAACGACTGGATCTTATTTTAAGTTAAGGATTTAATATTGTAGTTTGCACACATTTCCTATTTCTAACCATTTATTATGTTATTAATTTAAATATTTTGATATTATAAGTGGATTTAGGTATCCACACATTTAACAAATATTGTCATTTTTGCAGCAGATAAGATTACTTAAAACTTTATATTTATGGAAAGGCTTTGTTAAAAAAATTGAGACAAATCATTTTGAATACAGGCAATGTAAGGCTTTTTTTCTGTGCTTTTAAACATCTTTGTTTACCCTGACATGCTTTTCAGTCTGTCTTATAGCTTTTTTTCAAGGGGAATCTTGTTTTTAAAATGTTTATACATTTCTAACTAATCCCCATCATTTTAATATTATCTACAATATTTTTCCTGACTTTTTCCAGATTTTTTAGCTGATATTTATCTTTATAAAATTTGGAATGTTTTTGAATATTGCCTATTTTATAGGGATATAGAAGAAAAAACTTTTGAGTAATAAAAATTAATCCATGTGACCAACATTTATTTTTTAGAACAATTGTAACAGTTCTTATAATTTATAATGGTATAAATTCAGAAAATAAAATGTTAATATATGTAATAATAATATGGATATACTACAATAAAATATTTATTTATTGTTTATTAACGTCCGCATTTTGCTACTATGGTAAATGGAATGGGTTATCTACTGGTTACCACCCTTTTCGAGCCAGGGTGGGACTAAGGATTTTATTTAATGACTTTGTTACTAAATAAATCCCTATTGCCCAATGGGAATCGAACTTCCCATTCTAGATGGATGCTCAGGTGAGTTAAAGTGTTGGTCTTAATTTTGACATGGCAAACTTCGAGTGGCAAGGGCTAAGGATTTTATTTAATTCATTCATCACTAAATAAATTCCTATTGCCCAAGCGGGAATCGAAGTTGTCACTCTAGGTTTGCCATGTCAAAATTAAGTCCAACACTTTAACTCACCTGAGCATCCATCTAGAATGGGAAGTTCGAAAGGATACAAAGGATCGAAAGGAATAAATAGGAATTTATTCAGGGACGAATGAATTAAATAAAATCCTTAGTCCCACTCTGGCTAGAAAAGGGTGTTAATCTGTAGATAACCCATCCCAATTAGCCACAGTAGGAAAACGTGGATGTTAATAAATAAAAATAAAATAAAACATGTACAAGTAGTAATAATAAGAGAAAAAAAGTCCGTCACGCAGGTGCTGTGTAAACTAAGCAGATTTCCCTTGTGAAGTTTAACAATAGATAAATCTACATACTGGTAACACAACATAACATTACATAACATAGTATTGTTTATGTAACAGGAGTAGAAGTGGGGGTTTGCTGAAGGCTGAAAACTGATAAATGTAAATATTTCGATTAATATTCAAGATAGAGAATAAATTTATATAACAATATTTATAATACATTTAATTTGCAATAAGATATGTTCTATACAATGTTTCGATCTGATGTATAATAATGGAGATATTTCGAATTTTTGAAAATTCTCCCCTCTAAACCCCCCCCCCCCCATTTCAGTCATTAACGAACTTGATCTTTCTTTTTACATAAAATGATTAAATATTAAGTTTGGTAACGATCAAACAAAAATTGCGATCGCTAGAGCGTTAGCAGACAAATACCTCTACCATCGATCCTATCTTGGAGATGACGAAAATGAGGTCCGTTCAAAATTGTATATGGATATAAATTTGAACGGACGACATTTTCATCATCTCCTGGATAGGATCGATGGACATTTGAAGAAATTTTTCGAAAATCGCGTCATAAGTACGACCTCAATAGCTGATTTCCCTAAAGGGCAAAGGCCAAAAGGGAAACCTGCTAAAAGAATATATATAGTAAAAATAATAATCAGCCATTTAAACATCTTCGAGTCCGTGGAGCTCGCCAATAGTTCTTGTGAAGAAGAAAGACGGCAGCACCAGATTCTGTGTTGACTACAGAAAACTCAATGACTTCAATTCGCTGCCAAGAATTGACGACACCTTAGACACGTTGGCTGGAACGAAATGGTTTTCTACCTTGGACAAAGAGAAAACTGCCTTTAGCGCAAGCAATAGTTTATGGCAGTTCAAGGTGATTTCATTTGGGCTCTGCAACGCCCCCGCTACTTTTGAGAGTTTAATGGAGCGTGTACTAAAAAGTCTCAATTGGAAGACGTGTTCGGTATATCTAGATGACATAATCGTTATGGGGACGACTTTTGAGGAACATCATAAAAACCTGGATGAAGTATTTAGTCGCATAACATCAGCTGGGCTAAAATTAAGCTTAAAGAAATGTGCTCTGTTTCAGAAGGAGGTCAAATACTTAGGGCATCGGGTAACAGCAGAGGGCATCTCCCTGATGAGGACAAAATACGGGCAGTAAAGGACTGGCCTCGACCTCGAAATCTTCACGAGCTGCGTAGCTTCCTGGGGCTTTGCACATACTACAGGAGATTCGTGCCAAACTTTGCTCAGGTACCAGCTTGTACGAGCTAACCAAAAAATCGTGACCATACCACTGGAGCGAGGCTATGGAAGATGCGTTCCAGAGGCTCAAGGAACTTTTGTGCACGGCACCAGTCCTTGCCTATCCAATCGCTGGACAGAAGTTCATAATTGACACTTGGCTATGGAATATGAGGAGTGATTTCTCAGGTAGTTGATGTGACGGAAAAAGTCATTGGCTACTACAGCAGGGTACTCTCCAAGCCCGAAAGAAATTATTGTGTTACCCGACGGGAGCTTCTGGTAGTGTTGGAGTGCGTCAAGCATTATCACAAATACTTATATGGCCAACACTTCACCTTAAGAACAGACCACTCCGCACTACGTTGGTTGCTGCAGTTCAAGAACCCAGAAGGGCAGCTTGCACGATGGATTGAACGTCTGCAGAGCTATGATTTCAGCATTGAGTAAAAGGAGGGAAACACTCCTATATGTTGACGATATTGAAATGACTATGTACTATCGATAACTATTAAACGTTACTTGGTAATGTCATTATAACAAAAGAAATTATGCGTTTAAACTCAATATGATTTGAGGTAGCGGGGTGGGGGGTGTCTACAATGTCATTCCCTCACCTCGTTTATACAATATAAATTAAACTATTTTTAGTGTACCACTGTTATTTATTTACACCAGGATAAAATATAAATTACTAGAAAATTCAAAATTTTTAATGATTTGAAAAAGTAATTTTATTAAAGCAATGTCGATAACACTCAAGCAGAGGAGAGGAAGTTGTCGAGAGGCTGACGCAGTTAATCGTGTTAACTTATTTCCTGTTAAATGTTATATTTTGTTTTCTACTCTCGTTTATTATTAGGTATATAAGTAAGCTCGGATAGGTTTTTGACAGAAAATACGTACATTATAGATGATATTTAATTATAATAAATGCAATCATGATTATGATTTAAATTGGTGTGTCAAACAATGAAGAAGGACTTAATTTCATCTATTCCTCAACACTGAAATATATATTCTATAAGTCGCCTGCCTGACTCCCACGGGAAAACTATGCGCCCATACGGGGAAGTGTAGTTGTAAACATTGAAGCTTAACCAGTACTATCATTATTCAGCCTCAAATGATTTCCCGAGCGAAGCCGGGTATCTGAGATAGTTTATATATATATATATATATATATATATATATATATATATATATATATACTGTTACGTTTACTTCAAAAATAATGAACGTTGTTTATTACAGCTCTTTACGATTGCACAATTAAATACACAAGCTTTAGAGTTTTTATCATTGCACAATTTATTTGATTATGCACTACACACTTGGGAAATTATTCTTAACTATTACACACAGTATGCACTGATAACTTCACTTCTTATTTCAGACTACAGCATGTCACGATCACTGAAGTTCACAGAAACTCGGCACTGCAACTGATCTTCACAAAGAACACGGCAGTACACTGTTCTTTACATATACATGTCACCGCGCTAAAATGCACTGTTCACTAAAGCTGCACTGAACGCACTGTTATTCACATGAAGAACTGAGAACAAACTATCGGGCGAGCCGTACCGCGTTTAGCAGATTTCCCTTGAGGGAAATCAGCAATTGACTCATGACGCGATTTTCGAAATTTTTCTTCAAATGTCCATCGATCCTACCTAGGAGATGACGAAAATGAGGTCCGTTCAAAACTATATATATATGTCTGTTAACGGTCTAGCGGTCGCAATTATTGCTTAATCGCTACCAAACTCGACATTTAGCCGTTTTATGTAAAAAACAAAGATCAACTTCGTTAATGGCTGAAATCGGACCATGTGGGGGGGGGGGGTTAGACGGGAGGATTTTCGAAATATCTCCGTTACAATACGTCAGATCGAAAAATTGTATAAAATCAATCTTATTGCAAATTAAATTTACCATAAATATTGTTAAGTTCATATTCTCTATCTTGAATATTAACCGAGATATTTGCATTTTTATTAATTGTAACGGTCGATGTGAGATCGGCTAGCTTCGGGTCTAATCGTGAGTTTCCGCCAAGAGCTAGTGCGGCTGTTTCTATAACTGTTTGGCTCTCGTGAAATTTCTCTATTGTAAAACTTCACGTGGGAAATCTGCTTAGTTTACGTAACCCCTGGTGCCAGTGGCCCTGCCGCTTTCATCGGACAGTTCCTCTCATGTTTTAAATACGTGATGAACTCAGTTTACTTTCATATATTTACACTTTTTGTTCAAGCAATCTGGAAGAGGTTTAAGAGGAATAGGGAAGGACAAATGAATATTTGAAAGCATACGTATTTTCATATAACATGTAAACTTAAACTCGTAGACTTCCATGGTCCTTGTTCATGTTTCTGCCCGACGTTTCGCTAGACATATTTTTAGCATCCTCTGGGCTCTCCCTCAGCCTAAGGGACTGTCTTTCTCTGTCTCAGAGAAAGCACTGAGGATGTTAAAAGCGTGTCTAGCGAAACGTCTGTTAAAAACATCAACACACACACACACGGTCGATACCCGAATACTCAGGCTGTGTCATCAACGTGTAAATATGTTTACGAGTCAAAGATTCCGCACTTGAATGAAAATCAATTTTCATATCCAATCAGGCACTTCAGTTAGAATATTAAACATATTTAGCAAAGCGACATTGAGATAAATACTTCGGGAGCCGTTAAAAATTACTTGAAAGATATATAATTGTTGATAAGAATTAATTTCAATTAGTAGAGACTAGAATGGGGTCCGATAACGTGCAACAAGATGGTATACGCCAGAGCTATTCTTACTCACGATGGAGACTCTTTTTTTCTGCATTTGTAGGTAAAAGGGGGACTTGTTGCTTCATCTAGTAAAGTACAGCAAAGTTACTTAATATTTTTTTATATATGTTTTTCTAATATTCTAATTATTTTAATTCTTCTGAGCAATCCAACAATAAATGTTTATTTCAATAGGAACATAGTTGGTACACCTTCATAAGGTAATACCAGAATGGGTTGAAATGTTTAATTCCCTTAAGCTGAATTCATATAAAAATATCAGTGGCAAATTGTCCGTATAATCAAAACGTCGTAAACGTAATGATCAACTTGAGCAGGGATGAGCAACACGCGGCCCGCGGCCCGCCCCCTTGAGGCCCTTTCAGCATGTACATGGGGCCCGCCAAGTATTTCTAAAATTGAATTTATTTTATCGACTTTCTCTCATCAATATATTGTTAAAAATTAATTATAATTTAATGATAGTACATACAAAACCGATTCAGTTTTTTTATGACATGTTACTAACTTGCTCAGCGACTTCAATACGAAACGCTCCGCGTCCTGCACTTATTTGTGTTTTGCTTCTGTCGCACAATCAGTCCTGGTAAGCTGTTTACTAGTAATATTAGAAATTCCTGTTTTTCTTGAAAGGCATATATTTTTAACGTGGTATTAAGACCAAATTTAATATAAGCGAAGAATTGCGTTCACTGATTCAATGCAAGGGACTACAACCGGCAAAGACCGGTACGATGTACTAAAGCCTTTTTTGGAAAAATTTTCAATTTATCGACATAAGATGGAGCACGAGCTATGCCAAGCATTGTGATTGAAGGATCGAGAAGGCTTATTCCAAGACGGGAGAACATTCGTTAACCACTGCATTGATTCACCAGGAAAATTTGTGTGCGAAAAGATTGAGTTCTCCAAATGTCACAGTACCTATAATTGGACTAGTCAGTTTTATAAAGTTGCGTGCGTTAAATCACGCGTTAAAGAATCCCTGAAAGATTTAGAAACTGAATATGGCGGCGACGTTTTCAATACCGAAGTACGTTGGCTTAGTAGAAGTGCAGTGCTAAAAAAAGTATGCAACTTAAAAAGCGAAATACAATTGTTTCTTGGATATGAAAGGGATATGTTCCCTTGGATATGTCACTAATTTTGGTAATAAAGAATGGATGTGCGATTTTGGGTTTCTTGTCGACTTGATTCAACATCTCAATGAACTTCTAATAAGACTGCAATTTCACAGGTAAGCGACAATCGGGGCTTTGAAGCGCAAAAAAAATTGTAGAAACAGCATTTTTTGCAAAATAATGTGTCTCACTTTCCACATTTAGAAAAAGAAAACGTTACTACTTCTTAAAAATACGCACAATATATAAACGGTTTATATAGACAAGCGGTTTCCATGAAAAAGTCGTCCTCGCCATTTCATATCGTTGTGGATACAGTTTCCCGAAGACTTTCAAATGGAAGTGATTGACATACAGAATAATACTGATTTAAAAATTTATTTTTCTCAGTAAACATCAACACTTTTTTATAAATCGTATGTGAGCCCTGAGAAATTTCCGCTTTTGATGAAAAATGCATGTGATTAAGAACAATTATTTTCAACCATGAAATTAATCAAAAATGACCACCTATTAAGTCTGATTGATTCACGATTAGAAAGCTTCATATGTGTAGCTACTTCATCAATCCGGCAGATATTGATTAGCTTGTACCAAAAAAAAAAAAAAAACAGTGCCAAATGTCTGATTAAAAATTTCAAGTAAATTCGTTTTTCAGTTCTTATATTGTTTTTTTTTATTTTGCATTAAAATTTTTATATGCAATCTTTACTATTTTTTAATATTATATATTTCTAATGTTTATTATAAATAAAGTTTTGTAAATTATTAATAAGTGTTACTTCTCTGTGCGGTCCGCCAACAAAATTTAAAAAATTTAAATTGGCCCGTTGAATTAAAAAGGATGCTTACCCCTGAAACTAGAGCATATCTGGGCAACAACCGGCCCGCGAGACATTTTGAAAAACCCAATTAAACAAAAATATTACACTACTTAATCCAAAGAAGAAAGATAAGAAATTTGTGCGTTTGGCAGTGCTTATAAATGCGAACAATTCTTTTCAATGATGAAAGTTATTAAATCAAAACATCGTACAAGGCTGACTGACGATAATTTGGAAAATTATTTTCGTCTTTGTATCAGTGAAATTAATCCAAATATCGATAGATTATTTTTCCCAAATTCAAGCTCAAGCTCATTGATTTCGGTGTCGCTATTTTCTTGTAATAATTCCAAATTTTACGATTTAATTATAATGTTGTACCTATTTTTTTTTCATTTAAATTTAATTTTTTTATTTTAATAAGTTTTATTATAATTACATTGTCGAATAATTTCATATCATTAAAAATTATGAACCCTACTTTAAAATGCACTACATTTAAAAGCGGCCCGCGAACGTATTTGCACACTAGTTTTGCCCGCAACATGTCAAAGTTTGCCCATACCTGAACTAGAGCGTAGACTAAGTACTATATACCTCAACAAACCAACTATATGGCAACTACAAGTTCTATAGTGTGGTTGAGATCAACCTGAGTTGAAACTGTAAACAGGAGGTCTCTTCCTTCTTTACATGCACTGATCGCATCCTATTCACAACTTGGTATGCAGAAAAACGTGTGATTCCATTGTACCAAAAAATCTGAAGTATGTAGGGAGTCCGTTGAAGACAATGAAGATTGGATCATTCACTTCGGAATCATTTACTTAAATTAAATGGGACCAAAATGTTACTTCACTTTCTTTCGAAGTTCAGTAGCTATTGACTCTTCTTCAGCAGATATTTCTTTGAAAAATAAGCCTCATCAATTTTTTATTTTTTCCTAAGGCAGGCTTTTCCAGTCCAAGCGTTCTCATAATCAAAATTTCTTCTTTATGACATTGAATGAAAATTCATAGAATTAGCGTCCAAAACTAGTTTCCCTCCATCGATTTGGACCTAAGTGCCCTGTGTTATATTAACCAAGCATTCTGTTTAAGGGTTTTCTTTGTTCACTGGTGTCGGCATCTTCATGGGATGGTCTTCGCCGGCACTAGTGTTGCTCCAACCTCGGAATTTCACATCAGCACAGAGATCACTTCTGGCTTCACTGCCAGGCATTGCCCCAGGTCCTATCATCACAATGTTTGGGATAGATGTTATTGGTAGAAGGTATACTCTCCTTCTCATCTGGTCAACATTGGCCACCAGCTGGGTTATAATGTGTTTCTCAATGGACATATATGCTTTAATAGCTGCCAGATTTATTGGAGGCTGGGGAATGGGAGCAGCTTTTTCCGCTATTGGTATTTACACTTCAGAAATTTCTGATGTAAGAGCACTTATTTTATTTTTATTATTTTAAATCCATTTTGTTCTTAGACACATTTATTTGGGTACTAACACGACCGTATGAGTATTTTGGATAGGAGGGATGAAACGCCATTTTCATTTACTTTCTTAAAATAATTAGAAGGAGACTATCTCGTATTTACAAACACAATTAGTAGTAAACATTTATCTCATATTTTCATGATTCACTTCATTGCGAAATATTTAAGTGTTCATGCAATCCACATGTGGGCAACCACCGGCCCGCGGTAAGGTTTGATCCGGCCCGCGAGACTTTTGAAAAACCCAATTAAACAATAATATTACACTACTTACTCCAAATGAGGAAGATGAGGAGAGATTTGTACGTTTTGAAGTACTTATAAATGCAAAACAGTTCATTTCATTGATGAAAGTTAATAAATCAAAACATCGTACAAGGCTGACTGACGATAATTTGGAAAATTCTTTTCGTCTTTGTATCAGTGGAATTAATTCAAACATGGATGGATTAAATTAAACAAATTAAAGCTCATTGGTTTCGGTGTCGCTATTTAACTATCGTTGTTTGTAATAATTCCAAATATTAGGATTTGATTAGAATGTCGTACCTATTTTTTTCATTTCATTTTGTAATTTTAATATAACATTGTCGTTATAATTTCATGTCTGATATCTGTCTGATAAATTATGAACGCTACTTTAAAATGCACTACTTTTAAAGGCGGCCCTCAAACTTATTTACAGACTAAAGTTTGGCCCGCAACATGTCAAAGGTTGCCCATACCTGATGTAATCAGTAGAATCTGAGAAATTAATTGACATATTCTCATGATTATTGAAACTTGGGCCTAATGCTTCCAAATCCTTTCGAAAAATCAATATGGTTTCAGGTGATGGTACTGCAATGTCGGAACAATAAGTCGGTTGGT
Source organism: Riptortus pedestris (assembly GCA_019009955.1). Lineage (NCBI taxonomy): Eukaryota > Metazoa > Arthropoda > Insecta > Hemiptera > Alydidae > Riptortus > Riptortus pedestris. Next base: position 120,901,179 of record CM032231.1, read on the forward strand.
TTCAATTCGGCAATACAACCGTCGAGGGTGAATTTCTCCATAATCTACGCTCAATGATGACGAATTAAAAGTTTCATTACAGAACTTTGAAAGTTACTATCAAATCTATAGATAGTAATTCTCATTTCTGTTTAATTATCAGAGCCACCTAGCAAGGCCCTTTCATACGAAGACTCAATTTTCAAGCCTGTAGATTGTTGTACTGAGTAGTTGCAAGTTTTATGCAGTCCATTGGTCGGCTAGTTGTTTATTTTTTGAAGATTTGTTTGAATTAATCAAAAATTTCAATGAAGATTTGAAATATTTACTAGAATTCTAACAATTGCTCAACCGAAACAATATACACCAATAATTATGGAAGTATTTCCACTCTCATGACACTAATGTTAATAAGTTCATTACACAGGGACTGCATAAACTAAGCGGATTTCCCACGTGCCGGTATAAAACATTTGTGATCTAATCTCACTACATATTCTCTATTTATATTTTTAAAAAAAGTCCGTCACGCAGGGGCTGCGTAAACTAAGCAGATTTCCTATGTGAAGTTTAGCATTAGAGAAATCTACATACTGGTAACACGACACCACCATAAGTAAATACAAACGGTAATGAGAAATCTTTCAGTTAATTTTAATAAACTACCAACTGAAACGGCTTCTGAATTGTAAGAATAATTTATATTTTAATAACTCAAATTTTAGTAGTCTAAGAACTAAAGAAGGGGGGGGGGCGGATGAACAGAACGTATTTGCATAAATCTCACAAACTAACAAAGGTTAGGTAAGGTTAGAAGCTTCCGCCAGAGCCGACTTACGAAAACGGCTGAACACCCGACCGCAGACTTCATAAAAATGCAAATATCTCGGTTAATATTCAAGGTAGAGAATAAGTGTATATAACAATATTTATAGTAAATTTAAGTTGCAATAAGATTGATTCTGTACAATTTTTGGATCCGACGTATAGTAACGGAGATATTTCGAATTTTCGAAAATTCTCTCCTCTAAACCCCCCCCCCTCCCACTGGTCCGATTTCAGCCGTTAACGAACTTGATATTTCTTTTTACATAAAACGACTAAATATCGAGTTTGGTAACGATTAAACAATAATTGCGACCACTAGAGCGGTAACAGACATATATATATATATATATATATATATATATATATATATATATATATATACAGTTTTGAACGGAGCTCATTTTCGTCATCTACTAGGTAGGATCGATGGACATTTGAAGAAAAATTTCGAATATTCCGTCAAGAGTACAACCTCAATAGCTGATTTCCCTTAAGGGAAAACTGCTAAATGTACGAATAACTCGCCTAATACTTGAGATAAGAAAAAATGGATGGAATAAAAATTATGGAACATAAATAGTTTAACAAGATTGGTTATATAACATTTTATGATCATAATAACGAAGATACTTTAAATTTTCGAATTCCCCTTTTCTAAATCCCCACCATTCCAGGTCCAATAACAAAATATGATCTTTAGTTGTAACTGAAACGGTTAAATATCGAGTAGAGAAAAATCTCAACTGACGACGTAACCATCATATAACGTATTTGCATGTTTCCCATAAAGCAAAAGCTCAATGAAAACCATATTCGGTCGGATTGTCTCTATACAATTTTTCAATCCGACGCAGAATAACGGAGATATTTGGAAATTTCGAAATTCCCCCACTAAACCCGCTTCCACTAGTTGGATTGCAGTCATTAACGAACTTGATCTTTAGTTTTACATAAAACGTATAAATATAGTGTTTGGTAAAAATTAAACAAAAACTGCGACCGCTAGAGCGTTTACAGACAGCTGCAATATATACAGATATCTCAGGTAAGAAAAAACGCCTCGTTCCTTCACTATTCTTTATTCGTTGTGACAGAGCCCTTTCAGAGCATACGCTCCATCATCATTGTGAAGAGCAGGGCACTGATGATGGAGCGTATGCTCTGAAAGGGCTCTGTCACAACGAATAAAGAATAGTGAAGGAACGAGGCGTTTGTTCTTACCTGAGATAATAATTCCTTCACCATCCAGCACCTCAAAAATGGATATACAGATATCTTTTATTCGGACCTCATTTTCGTCATCTCTTGGGTAGGTTCGATGGACCTTTGAGGTTTTTCGAAATTCGAGTCATGAGCACGACCTCAAAAGCTGATTTCTCTTAAGGGAAATCTGCTAAAAACCTACAAGGTCTTGCATTTCCTTATTTCATGATTAACGAAAAAATCTCGCTTATTTAAGGCATTTTAGGAACTCAGTTGTAATTAATTTAGTATTTAAATAATGTATTAAACATAATAATTTTGTCAAATGTATTGTATTGGAAGATGCCGCCATTACTGGCTGATCATCGAATACACTTTTGGAGTGAACTTTCGATGTACTATTATCCAAATATCTCAGACAATGGCACACGGCTTCCCATTTCTCTGACGCTTTCCCAGTACTTGTATGGCACCTCGTTTCATGGAAGGAGGCAGTACACACCCAGCCCGTAGACCTGCATGCATGGTTTAGTAGTCTGGAAATTCTTTCTTTCCTTTGACTCCCTGCACCTCTTTGTCACCGTCCCTCGCCGAGAGCGGTTCGGTGACATACTGGAGCCCAACGTGGGGCACACGGCATGCGACTGAGGAACGGCTAGGAAATGAATGCCTCTGGAATCCATAACAAGGCCCAAGTGAGGGTTCTCACTTTTTTTCACTCTGCGGAAGATGAGCTGAAGTGGTACCCGCCGAGAGTGAGGAAGTACCCCGGGTGGAGCGACACCATTACCAGGTAGTTCCCAGCTTAGGCCCAGTTTAGCCACCACGACGATGACAAGCGAAGACCGCAGAGGGCATCCTACTACTTCAGTGGCCAGTTGCGTGGAAGGAGCATCACTGCTGCCCAACATGGACGACGATTAGTTCCTGTAGCTGTGCAAACTAGACTTCGCCAGAGAACCACCCTCACGCGTGGGGATTTACAAGGTGGATCCCAGACCCTACCGACCAGCAAACGCACCGCAGAGTGCCTACAGCTAACCAGATCTCGACACGGCCAAGACTACTTGCAGCCAACGACGGGCCAGAATACCAGGTGAAAATCCACCGGAATATGGAGCGCGTGGGCCAATCTACCTGCCGCCTTGACTGGCCGACTGCATTAAGCGGTGCCGGTAAAGGAAGTACACCTACATATAGTCTGTATGCCCTTCGACCTGCTACTGTACACGTTTACCGCACAATCAACAGTGTGGACCGATTTGAACTTTTGTTCGAACGTTCATGTAAACCAAAAGATAAAGCCGCTATGGCCTAAATCGGGGAAAGAGTAAGGGGGGAGGTTCCGAATGTTTCATCTCTCCGCTTCTTGTTGAAAGTACAGTCATATTTTATTATTATCATTTATGGACATCACATAAAATGTGATTTGAACTCAAAATTCTACAAAGTTAAATAACAAAAGTAAAATAGATAAGAGATAACTTTGAGAGTCCCTTTTAAATGCTTGTAAATAGACATCGAATGTTCCAGTTCTTCCTGAAGGTCCCTAATTAGATTCGCTCGTTCCCCTAGTCTTTGTTCCTCCAATCACGCGGCTATCTCTTTGTGTATTCGACCACTCATTCAATTCTCTCTAAGCGAACATTTTGAACAGAACAAAAAAAAATTGCGTCATGAGCACTACCTCAATAGCTGATTTCCCTCAAGGGAAATCTGCTTAAAAATGGTGTTGAGCATAGTTGGTCGATGATAAATAGGAAATGAATGGCTTAAAATGGTACTTTTGCTAATGATTGTCGTAATTTCCTCCATCATGTACATATACATGTGTACAAATGCATATAGTACAAATAATGCATATAATTTAAAATCTTGTTGCTCACCATAGAATTAATATGTATGTTAAATTTTGTCGTATATTTGAATTTTGTGTAGGTATGAGAAAATGTTGTTAATGTATGGGCTGCCTTCCGTCAATAGTTTTTGTCAATCGTAGGGGAAGTCCTGGTGTTGTCGTTTTCGACATTCTGCCAGTATATGTCTTATCCTCAAGGGAATGTACCAAGTTGTTACATTAAATATGTCATATTTAAGCTTCCCCGAAACCCAGCCAGCAAGCAGCAGTGAGCAGGTAGCGGGGAAACGTCACAGGAGGGGGAAGACCTGGTTTTCTGGCAGTGAATTTTTATTATAGGTTGAGCAAAAACGTCTACACTTCCACAATGACATGTTGTGTTAATGTGGCCGTTTTTACTCGAACTGCATATTGTTTCAATTTGTATAAGTAATATCACTTGTATTTTGAATACATCATTCATTTCCAGGTTCATGTTAGAGGACCTCTCAATAGCATGAGTATGATATTTGTTTCCCTTGGGAAAACTGTAATTACAAGCGTGGGACCATTTACATCTCTTGAAGTAATGACAGCAGTATCACTTGCCGCAACTTGTATATTCGCTCTCTTCTTCTGGTTCATCCCAGAAAGCCCTTATCACCTTGTTAATAAAGGCGAAGATGAAGAGGCTCGTAAAGTCCTCGTTTGGCTGAGGGTTAACGCTCGAAAAGAAGATATAGAAGAAGAACTAAAGGGAATACAGGTAAAGTATGGCGATATTTAATTTTGTTTCAATAAGTAATATTTTAATTTCCCAGATAGTACTTTTAAAATTGGGTACTTGAGAAGTGCTGTGAGAACTATATTTTTTATTCAGTCGTCAATCAAATGATTTTTGATTCTGGTGGAGGGCGTATCTCTGATTACTGACATGCCAGGAATGACTAGTTTCACCTGTTGATGCGGAAAATGATTATATATATAGATATATATATATATATATATATATATATATATATATATATATATTTATATTGAGCTTCGCAACATGGTTGATATTGCTCCATAAGGAAAATATCATAAACATAACATAAAAAAATAAATATAACAGAAATGCAAAAGATAGAAAACAGCAATATACAAAAAGAGAAATATGTAACAACAAAACACAAAAATAGAAACCAACAAAGAATAACAAAGTGCAAAAACGTCTAAAGAAAGCAGATTTCCCATGTGAAGTTTTACAATAGAGAAATTTCACTAGAGCCAAACAGTTACGGAAACGGCGGAACTAGATTTTGACGGAAACTAAGGACTAATACCGAAGCGGATCACATCTCGTCCGTAACCGCTCTCAATTAATAAAAAATGTAAATATGTCGGTTAATATTCAAGATAGAGAATAAATGTGTATATAACAATATTTATAGTAAATTTCATTTGCAATAAGATTGATTCTATACAATTTTTCGATGCAACGTACAGTTACGGAGATATTTCGAATTTTTGAAAATCCTCCCTCTAACCCCCCCCCCCACTTGTTCGATTTACGAAACGAACAATTGTACATAAACGAACTTGATCTTTATTTTTACATAAAACGTTTAAATACCTAGTTTGGTAACGATCAAGCAAAAATTAGCGTTAACAGACATTATATATATATATATATATATATATATATATATATATATATATATATATATATAATTGTGTTGTTGTTTTCGATCAGGTTATATATATGTATTGTTTTTTGGAGTTTTGGTCAATGTTGGTGAAAAAATCTTAGTTTATTCCAATATTTCTAGAATATTTATTTTCTCGTCTTCAGGGCAAGACTAAAGATACTTAAAAACTATTGTACATTACTAAGAGTACTCCTAATGTAACCAGAAGTACAATAGTTTTTAAGTATCTTTAGTCTTGCCCTGAAGAAGAGAAAGAAATATTCTCGAAATATTGGAATAAACTAAGATTTTTTCACCAACATTGGCCAAAACTCCAAAAGTCCGTCACGCAGGGGCTGCGTTAACTAAGCAGATTTCCCACGTGCGTCACGTTTTTGCATTTACCTCAAAAATTAAAAGTTCAATGAGAACAATATTTGGTATTTAAGCTTCAAATAAAGTGCTTCATAACATAATAGAATATCGTTAATATGAGATGAGTAGGAGTGAGGCTTTACTGAAGACCGAAAACTAAAATATGCAAATATCTCAGGTAATAAACAAGATAGTGAAAAAATGTACATAACCAAATTTATAGAACATTAAATTTGCAATAAGATTGGTTCTATACGTTTTGATCCGACGCATAATAACGGACATTTTAATAATTTTCAAAATTCTCCCCCTCTAACCCCCCCCCCTCCCACTGGTCCGATTTCAGCCGTTAACGAACTGTCTGTATTTTTTCATAAAACGTTTAAATATCGAGTTTGGTAACGATCAAACAAAAATTGCGACCGCTAGAGCGTTAACAGACAAATATATATAATTTTGAACGAACCACATTTTCATCATCTTGTGTAGGATCGATGGACATTTGAAGAAAATTTTTGAAATGAGGAAAATGATGTCCGTTCAAAACTATATATATATATATATATATATATATATATATTTGTCTGTTAACACTCTAGCGGTCGCAATTTTTGTTTAATCATCACCAAACTCGGTATTTAATCGTGTTATGTAATAAGGAAGATCAAGTTAGTTAACGGCTGAAATCGGACTAGTGGGAGGGGGGGGGGTTTAGAGGGGGATTTTCAAAAATTCGGAATATCTCCGTTATTATGCATCGGATTGAAAAATTGAATAGAACCAATCTTATTGCAAATTAAATTTACTATAAATATTGGTATATACATTTATTCTCTATCTTGAATATTAACCGAGATATTTGCTTTTTTATGAAGGCTGTGGTTGGGTATAGTTCGGATTAGTTCGACCGTTTTCGTAACTACTACTTCGGCTCAGGTGGAAGCTTCTTCTAACCTTACCTGTCGTTTCTAACCTTACCTTACCTTCCTTACTTTGTGTGATTTATGCAAATACGGTCTGTTCATCCGCCCCCCCCCCTATTTTAGTTCTTGGACTACTAAAATTTTAGTTATTAAAATATAAATTATTTTTACAATTCAGAAGGCGTTTCAGTTGGGAATTTATTAAAATTAACTGACAGATTTCTTATTACCGTTTGTATTTACTCATGGTGGGCTTGTGTTACCAGTATGCAGATTTCTCTATTGTAAAACTTCACATGGGAAATCTGCTTAGTTTACGCAGCCCTTGCGTTGTGACGGACTTTTTTTGTCATCTCCTGGGTAGGATCGATGGACATTTGAATAAAATTTTTGAAAATGCGTCATGAGTATGACCTCAATAGCTGATTTCCCTTGAGGGAAATCTGCTAATATGATAAAAAATAATGAATACGTATTTTAAAAATGTTTAAGTTTAAACTAATCAGAATATTTACATTTATTTTTTTTATTAACATTCAGTTTTTTGCTACAACGCTGATTTGGATGGGTTATCTACAGGTTACCACCCTTTTCTAGCCAGGGTGGGACTAAGGATTTTATTTAATGAATTCCATCACTGAATAAATTCCTATATTGCCCAGACACCACTCTAGGTTTAGCATGTGAGATTAAGGTCAACACTTTAACTCACATGGCTATACTGAGCCCCTAAAAACATTGAAAAAATAATAACAAAAAAGAATATGACATCACGTGTTTTTTTTATAAAAGTGTGTAGTCTTTATAGGTTTGAGAAAAGTTCGATGCATGGTCTCCCATTTGTCCCATTGTCAGTAGTTCATGTAAAATGTATGGTAATGATTTTTCTTGGCATTAATTATTATTGGATTAACGAATCATTCATTAAGTACTATCCACTCATTTGCCACTTACGATGAGCTCTTCATTGAAGTTTCTTCTTCAAGTACTTCACTCAGCACTACTAATAAAACATATCTACCAAACTCTGCCTAGGGTAAAATTTATTAGTGCAGAAGTGACAAGTAATATGATAACAAACTCACATACACAAACAACAAAATTAAACTTGTGTTGGGTCTAATACATACATTGCTGTTATAGTTTAGAGTTTCTGTTTTCTAAGTCATAAATATTTCAATGTGTTTTATTAGATAATAATTTTTTTTAATTTCAGTTCATAATTGAAGAAGAGAAAGCAAATAAAGTAGGCATTAAAAAACTTTTTACGTCAAAAGCTGTATTCAAACAGTTTGGAGTCGCATGGTACATCCTGTATCTTCAGCAAATTAGCGGTATGGGGCCAGTTACTGCTTATGCTCAAACAATATTTGAGTCAGCAAAGTTAAACTTCAAGGCTGCTTATATACCAATTGGTCTCAGCATATTTGGACTTGTAGCAGGTTCGTATTTTGAGTGGTATGTTAAATTGCTTGTTACGAAAAACTATGCAGAAGTTTCACTTTTACCAAAATAAAAACAACTCATTAATACAAAAATGTCCATAACAACAATTAGTTATATGGACTTTTATAAATCTGAAATAATTTGCTAATGTACAATTTTTATTAAGTTATTGGATCTAGGGAAACAAAAAAAAAATATTGTTTTTCACTTTTGAAAATATGTATTAGTTTATTTTTAACATTTTGGTCCCCCAATCGAATATTGGTCCACTACAGCATATATATAGATATATCTATACATTTGTCTGTTACCGCTCTAGCAGTCGAAATTTTTGTTTGATCATTACCAAACTCAATATTTAGTCGTTTTATGTAAAAAGAAAGATCAAGTTCGTTAACAGTTGTTATCAGACCTTGTGAAGGGGGAGAAATTTGAAAGTTCAAAATATCTTCCTTACTATAAGCTGGATAGAAAAGTGTATATAATGAATCTTATTGCAAATTACATTTACTATAAGTATTGTTATATACATTTATTTTCTATCTTGAATATTAACCGAGATATTTGCATTTTTCAGCCTTCAGTAAACTCCCACTTCTACTCGTGTAACATAAACAATACTCTGTTATATAATAAACCACATTATTCGAAGCTTAAATACCAAATATTGTTTTCCAGAGACCTTTATTATATAAGATAGATGCAAATATGATCTTGTGACCCTCCCCTCCCCATCTTAAATTCTTGGCCTACTAAAATTGATTGATTGAGATAAAAAATATTGTGATTAATTATAAATTACAGTACTAGGTATAGTATATAGTTGTCAATAAAATAATATGTAATATTCTGATATGTTACAGGTATTATTTTTCTTTCCGGTGAGCCATTGGCAGGCCTGTTTGTTTATATTTGAGAAGCTTCCCGCCGGAAGGGGAAACATTTCTTATTACCATTTGTATTTATTCACTTAATATTCACCGTGGTGTTGTGTTGGCAGTATGTAGAGGTTTATCTATTATTAATCTTCACGAGGGAAATCTGCTTAGTTTACGCTCCCCCTGCGTGACGGACTTTTTTTACTAATGCCATTTATGTAGCTGCCAATAGCTATTCATTTGACTAAATAGTTGTTTTTTTAAATAAGAAGAAATAAAATATACATTTACTGAACATACCTACAGAAGAATTTCCTTTGTTACTTTTGTTCTTCTCCTAGTATGATGGTAGTTTGCTCTCATCATGCTATTAGAAACACTTAGTTTTTTTTATTACTAATTGGAAGTTTTATTGGTATCCTCACTTACCATTCTTCATTTATAGGTGTTCCTGCTCCTTTTTTTGTAAAGAAATTTGGGAATAAAATACTATTTCTTGTAACAACATATGCTCTGGCACTGGGATGTGTAAGTGTGATTTATATTTTTACTTCCAAATTGTCCTTAACACAAAATATTGAGATAACTTGTTGTCTTTTCCTATGAGAGAATTGGCTTTACTTACTCAATACGTTTGTATCACAATTGTCTTAAAATATTTGGTGTAAAGGATAGAAGGGCTTTAATTACTAGAGAGGAGTTGGCTAAGATATATATATATATATATATATATATATATATATATATATTAATATACTGAGATAACTATTCTGATGATTTATTACATATTAACATCTATTTTGTGCTACTGTGATTAATATCTTCGTTCTGATAAAGAAAGACATATAAACCTGACCATATAAAGAAATTTAGCTGCAGGAAGAACATGTCTCCCTAATATTTGAGCAAGTCCTTCAAACTCAAATAAAATGAAATTATATGTTCACATTCAACAAAAATATCAAAATCCACTGATTATTTTATTTTACTTTTTTTACAGGCACTTATAGCACTTTATTTTTTTCTTCTTGAAGGAGGGTATAATGTTTCTTCAATAACTTGGCTCCCAATCTTTGCAACCTTTTACTTGGAGGCTGTAGCATACTCTGGTAAACTATTATAATAATATGTAAGCTTTATGTTTACCAATAACTTTTTAGTAGATTTCCCTTAAAGGAAATCAGCTATTTAGGTTGTACTCATGACGTAATTTTCAAAAAATTTCTTCAAATGTCCATCAATCCAACCCAGGAGATGATGAAAATGAGGTCCGTTCAAAATTATATATATATTTGTCTGTTAACGCTCTAGCGGTCGTAATTTTTGTTTGTTCATTACCAAACTCAATATTTAGTCATTTTATGTAACTATGTTACTATATGTCGGATCGAAAAATTGTATAGAACCAATCTTATTGCAAATTAAATGTACTATAAATATTGTTATATACATTCATTCTCTATCTTGAATATTAACTGAGGTCTTTGCATTTTTATTTAGTGCATGTGGATGCGGAAGAGATGAGATCGGGCTATTGTCGGTTCTGTTCGGCTCTTGTGGGTTTTGATCATGAGATTCGCCTGAAAGTTAGTTCGGCCATTTCGGCAACTGTTTGGCTCTGGTGAAATTCGTTTAAAGACAGTGTAAGCTTTTACTTTGTGAGATATATACAATTATTCATTATAAAGTTGTTGCGATCTGGCTGCGTGATAAGCAGTGGAAGCTGAAATATATAAAAAATCCCACAACCAAACCACTAACAAGAATTTAGGAAGGGCCACCAACAATCGACTCAAGTCCAAATTCAAATATATATAAATTTATTTATAATAAAAATATTCTCCAATTATAAATATTAATGATTAAAATGAAAAGGCACCTTTATAATTATAATGGGGGACACTTAATAATACTTAGTCTATATTACAATAAAAAGACTTAGCTGTTTAATAGAAGTGCTGACTTAGCCGTGAGAGATAGTGTAGCTTAGGCAGGCAGGAACAAGCTGAAGGATTAACGGACGGACGAGAAGCAAGATCTCCCTTCCAGAGGATGCCGAATATGACTGACTTAATCCTCCGCAAGAAGGGGTCCTTTTATAGGGTTAATCCGGGAGTGAACTTTGAACTGCCGATCGAAATACGCTCAAAAAGTGCATTTAACGTGAATTAATTATCGAAATTCATCCGTATTATTACTTAGTGTACCGACGTTAAGAGCTGTGAATGTTATTATCAAAATCCATCGGCGTTATCTATGAAAATGCTAGAGCACATGGTGACTTCACTCTAAATTGGATATAATTCTTATTTAAAGGTAAAAACAATACATTTAAGCATTCATACATAATAATCTTAATGTGCTCTGTGCTGGGAATACTCAGAATATAAAATATATGGCCATTTATAATGGGCTTATGTAATGCAATGTCAATTTCATTACAAAGTACAGTACTAGATATACTAAATAGTTTGCAATAAAGTTAATATGATAAATTCAGATATATTTAAGTAATTGTGTTTCTTTCCGGTGAAGAATATGTCTATCTATCTGTTCAGCCCTGAGTAGTAGGCAGACTTGTTTGTTTACAATTCAGAAGCCGTTTCCATTGAGAGCTTATTAAAAGTAACTGTAAGATTTCTAATGTAGGAGGGATGAAAAAATGTTGGGTACACTTCCACTATAATAATTTATTCATCGTCAGTGCCCTGTTGACACACACAATAATAGATACAATTTTCTATAAAATATGTTAGGCACATATAGCAAAAAACTTATTTTTCTTAGGACTAAATAACATATAAAATCTAACGTGGAACTAAATAACATATAAAACATTTCATACATCAACAGTTATTTTTAAATTAAGTTGGTACAAATAGGAAGTTAAAGCTAACTGAAAGAAAGACTATTTGAACAAAGACGTTTTAAAAACAAAGAAGAGAAAGGGAGACAAAGGGGACTTACTGAAGGTTTTCGATGTTGACCTGTCGGCTCTTGGAGCTAGACTGGCTTTTCATTCCAGCTAGTTGAGGTAGGGAGGCTGTTGGTACAAATTTTAGAGGGCAGACATCCTCTTTAATATTAATGTTTTTCTTTGACGCTAGAAGGTCCAATCTAATCTCTAGTCCCTCAACCCTGTCCTTCCTTCCCTTAGGTAGTTGGTGCAAAACTTCCAATTGTAGCGAGTCCTGGTCATGATTTTCGGCCATTAGGTGTTTTTTCATTTCACTTGTTTTTGTGGTGAAATGTTCTTTAATCCTTGTTTTTAACTTCCTATGTATGTATGTATGTAGGTTCACAGGAATGGCAAGATATCCGATAGACGCCAGACTTCTCCAAAGCGGAAACAGGATCTTTGAGGTTGGGGAAGAGATTTTTGAGGGTCTTCTTGCTCTGATAAGCCGACTTGATACCTGCTTTTCCCAGTAAGTTCCAACCACCACACTCAATATAAAATGTCGGGATTTACTTTTCTAATCGACCGCCTTATCAATATCCCCCTATCAGAACAAGACTTCTATCAAGAATTATCCTTTATCAAATACTTGGCGCTCAAAAATGGATAAACTGAGAGCTTAATTGACAGAATGTTGGAAAAACGTCACCGAAGAAAAACCGAGATAGAATTACAAATCACTCACACCAACAAAAGGAATGATAATTCCGGCTACCCACTTAGCATCCCCTTCATTAAACCCCTCTCAGTGAAAATAGGCAACTTACTGCATGACGGATTTTGTATTGAGAGGTGTAATACAGGTGGTCTAATATAATAAAAAAGGTAAATAATAATCTTGATTGTCATATTAGATGTGATAGGTTCAACCTGAGTACTGCACACAAATTTTAAATTAGCTGCATGGTTACTGGGCTTCTAGGTTGAGCTTCTATCTATCTGCCAGTGCCCTTTCAATATCGTTTAGATGGCTCTAGCATTGTTTAGTACTTCAATAAATAAGTATCAACTTTTGGTCATACTGCATACATAATAAATGCTGCTTAAGAAATAAATTAATATGTATAAATTTACTATTTTAAAATACTGAAACTTATATTAATAATAATAATTAAAACAACATCATTTTCTTATTGGCTCCCCTATATTGCTTAATAACTCATCACGATCATTGAAGTTCACAAAAACATGGCACTGCACTGTCCTTTACTTAAACATGACACTATACTGTTCTTTTCATAAACACGGTACAAGACTGTTCTTCACATAAAACACTTTACCGCACTGCAACTAAGATGTACTGTAGGTCACTTGAAGAGAGCTGAGTACAAACTAAACTCTTGGTATTTTTTTTTTTCTGAGCCACTTTTATAGACGAGCGGAGAACATCAAGGTGGAATGGTCTAGACCTTCTAGATCACAGGCGGGTATTGCCGAGAACGGGCTAGACCATCTGTCTGCTCCTTTGATCTATTTCGTACTTCATAAATATGTGATTAACTCTGTTAAATTTTTTATATACGTAGTTTTCACAACAATATTATTTAGATGATCTTTAATAATAATTAATAATTGCAGTATAATGTGTGTCATACTAGCAATAGACACATGAGAGAGGTTCTGGTACGGACTCCTTTGCCAAAGTTTATATTTGTAACATGTTACTTATTTTTAATAATATTGATGTACCATTATTACTTAATATATAATATTGTAAAAGTCTTTTTTGTTTCCTAGAGTTTTGTTAGCATTTTCAATACCAGAAACCCTTATTGATTCATTTATTGGTTGTTTGCTATTCTCGTTTATATTCATACTGCTTTAAAACAGGACTTCTTGTTTAATTGCAACAATTACCAGGCATAGCCTGTAGATAGAACAATGCCAGTTATAGAGAAATTGAGTTTTGCATGAATCCACCTTGAAAATACTTCCAGGTCACAAAGTTAAATTAATTATAAAGCACAATAATTTTCGTAATGACCTCAGCCTCTGCTGTAAGCAAGCCAGTGAGGTCAGCAGCTTATCACTAAAATTTTCTAGACTATTAGCATCCCTAAGCCATACTACAATTTATCCAGCCACTTCTCCCTGGGCTTATCTTATCTTCTCACTCCACATGGAGTATTATACATTTCTTAGGATGCTTACAGAGCTATATTCGTTCAACTTTAACAAAATGTGTTCTTATTTATTCAATGGTCTACCTCCTTACTAGCACACTTGAAATCGATGCTATAACCATATGAGCCTTCGTGCCAACACAATTTGTGGAAAGCACTGATTTTTTGTTTTCATTTGAAGAAGTCCGGCTGTCGGACATCGAATGCTCTGTGAAGCATATGGGGAACATGCTCCATCAATAAAAAGTCCGTCACGCAGGGGCTGCGTAAACTAAGCAGATTTCCCATGTGAAGTTTTACAATAGAGAAATCTGCATACTGGTAACACAACACCACCATGATTAAATACAAACGGTAATGAGAAATCTTTCAGTTAATTAAAATAAATTCCCAACTGAAACGGCTTCTGAATAATTTATATTTTAATAACTCAAATTTTAGTAGTCCAAGAACTAAAGTAGGGGGGGGGGGCGGATGAACAGAACGTATTTGCATAAATCTCACAAAGTAAAGAAGGTAAGGTAAGGTTAGAAGAAGCTTCCACCTGAGCCGAGCAATTACGGAAACAGCCGACCTTATCCGAGCTATACCCGACCATAGACTTCATAAAAATGCAAATATCTCGGTTAATATCCAAGATAGAGAATAAATGTATATAGCAATATTTCTATTAAATTTAATTTGCAATAAGATTGGCTCTATACAATTTTTTGATCCGATACATAATAACGGAGATATATTGAATTTTCGAAAAGCCTCCCTCTAAACCCTCCCTCCCATTAGTCCGAGTTCAGCCATTAACAAACTTGATCTGTCTTTTTACATAAAACGGTTAAATATCGAGTTTGGTAACGATCAAACAAAAATTGGGACTGCTAGAGCGTTAACAGACAAACATATATATATATGTATACATATATATATTTTCATCATGTAGGATCGATGGACATTTGATGAAATTTTTCGAAAATCGCATCATGAATACAACCTCAACAGCTGATTTCCCTGAAGGGAAATCTGCTAAAACAAGTGAGTACTGATTCTGATAATTTAAAAGTGGTGATTTTGACACCAGTGACCAAGAATGTGAAGGGAGGCTAGTAAAATACAAAAACGTTGAGTTGGAGGCTGGATTGTTGGACCAAGATTCATGCCACTCTCAAGCAGAGCTCCCTGAAACCTTGGGAGTGACTCTACAGTCGATCTCAAACCATCTGAAGGCCATTGGAACAATTATTATTTTTAACTGATATTTTTTTAAAAGAATATAGATTGTCCCTGAGGATGTCTGAATGGTGAAAATTTGGACATATTAAAGAATTTTTAATGTCCATGGAGTCTTATTGCCATATCCCCATCCATCTAAAATATATAAAGTCTCATTCTTCATAAGTTAGTCCCAAGATGTACACCAAGCCGCCGACCGAGCAATCTTCATCATTCCTCCTATATAAACCCCGTCCCAGCTAACGTTGACGTAACATCTCTATTTGTTGGTAAATTACCAATAAAGTTTTTTTTTAAGCACTAAATGTATCGGAAGTCTGTAATTATAGAAAAATATATTAAAGAATTTTTGAGCAATTTTTCCATGTGACCAAACCCAACAACTTCTTTTCTCCTTAATAAAAAAACAATATTTAGTGTTGGGGCTTGTAGAGTTACAGTTGACATTAACAACAATAAGCGATAATAGCAAACTGACCGATATGGTAGAGCCCAGACCCATTAAAAAATGCAGTCGTTACTTTCCTAATCAAGCTGACCTATTGAGTTAAGCCTCAAATCTCACTGTTTTAAAACTATTAACATTTTAAATAAATATCTTTTACAGGTTTTGGTGGCATCATTTGGGCAGTTGTATCTGACTTATTTGCTCCTTCTGTAAAAGGATATGCAACTGGAATTTGTGGAATTTTTTCAACAATACTTGGCTTTGTGAGCACAGCGGTATTTGGTTTTTCAATGGAAGCTTATCACTTTGGCCCAACGTTCATGGGGTATTAATTTAGAGTTAATAACTATAATAGAAATACTTAAGAAATTAGAATGCATTTGAATTGCAGTTATTGTACAAATGATTAATTGTTAAAAAAAGATTTTGAAGAATGTTATTTATTAATGTTCACTTAGTGCTACTAAGGGAATTAGGAACGGTTATCTACAGCTTACCAACATTTTCTAGCCAGGATGGGATGAAGAATTTTATTTAATGAGTTCATCACTGAATAAATTCCTTATTTCTTTCGAATTCACAACTCTACGTTTACCAAGTGAGATTAAGATCATTGCCTTAACTCACATGGCTAACCTGAGCCAACAATTTTAAAGAATCATCTGATAAAATATATCTATTCTGTATTTAGTAGCACACACTTTGTCAGATTTTAAGGGAGAAACACAATGCATAAGTAAATGAGGGAGTAATAATTACTTCTCATGTTATTGAACGATAGTAGATGATGGTTAGGTATCGGATATAACTTCTCAATTCTTCAAATAGAGGAGTGTATTTATTTCTTATGCTGACAGTTTCGGGCACCACTGGTTCCATTCTTCAGAGCTAATAATGAACAAAAACCAACAAGTGTAAAAAATTTGTGAAAAATAGTGAAACAGAATTGTTTAACAATAGCCATAAATATCCAAACAACTTTTAGCAGATTTCCCTATAGTCATCAGCTATTGAGGCCTTTCTCATGACACAATTTTTGAAATTTTTCTTCAAATGTTCATTAATCCTATCTAGTAGATGACAAAAATGAGGTACATTCCAGACTGTATATATATATATATATATATATATATATATATATATATATATATATATATATATATTTATTAACATCCACGTTTTGCCTCTTAGGCTAATTGGGACACGTTATCTACAGGTTACCACCCTTTTCTAGCCAGGGTGGGATTTTAGGATGTTATTTAATGAATTTCGTCACTAAATAATTTCCTTTGCCCAGGCAAGAATCAAACTCGCCACTCTAGGTTTGCCATGTGGGGTATTTATTTATATGTCTGTTACTGCTCTAGCAGTCGCAATTTATATTTCATCATTAACTCAATATTTAGCCGTTTTATGTAAAAAGACAGATCAAGTTTGTTAACCACTGAAATTGGACCATGGGAAAGGGGAGTTTAGAGGGGGAGAAATTTGAAAATTCGAAATATCTCTGTCAGATCGAAAAAGTGTTTTTGTTTGATCATTACTAAACTCAATATTTAGTCGTTTTATGTAAAAAGAAAGATCAAGTTCGTTAACAGTTGTTATCAGACCATGTGAAGGGGGAGAAATTTGAAAATTCAAAATATCTCCCTTACTATAAGCTGGATAGAAAAGTGTATAGAATGAATCTTATTGTAAATTAAATTTACAATAAATATTACCATATAGATTTATTCTCCATCTTGAAAATGAACCAAAATATTTTCATTTTCCAGTTTTCAGCCTTCAGTAAAACCCCCACTTCTACTCGTGTTACATAAACAATTCTCTGATATATAATATACCACATTATTCGAAGCCAAATAATTTTTCCAGAGGCCTTTTATATGAGGTACATGCAAATATGTTCTTGTGACCCCCCCCCCTATTAAATTCTTGCACTACTAAAATTTGATTGATTGAGAAAAAATTTATTCTGATTCAATATAAATTACAGTACTAGATATAGTATATAGTTTTCAATAAAATTAATACGTTATATTCTGATATTTTTCAGTTATTGTTTTTCTTTCCAGTGTCCGAAAGAAAAACAATTACTGAAAGCCATTGGCAGACCTGTTTGTTTACATTTGAGACGTTTCCCTCTGGCAGGGAAAGATTTCTTATTACCGTTTGTATTTATTCACAGTGGTGTTAGAAGTATGTAGGTTTATCTATTATTAATCTTCACAATGGAAATCAGCTTAGTTTAAGCAACTCCTGCATGATGAAATTTTTTTTTAAATGTAGCATATTAATTGGAGGATTTACTGCCGATAACCAACCATCCTCTACTATTGTTCAATAACCAACAACTGATAAGATTCTCATGTTATTGTAAAATTATCATTTATTAGGGCTGAATAAAATATATAAAGGATATATATATATATATATATATATATATATATAAATAAATAAAGGAAAACCTACACATAGGTGTAATTGATTTTTATCTTGGTAGAGTGGCTTACTCAGGATACTTTTTCATTATCCTCACCTAAGCATACAGGCAAATCTGAAACACTCAAATATTTTTTTCTTAGAATTTATTTCAAAATTTAAAACATATACATTAAGTGAGTAAATATGGCCACTAATCTTCTCAAATTGAAAACGAACTGTGTTTATTAAATCAAACAAACTTTTTTGATAATTCAAATAAAGAGTTAGAACCACCAATATAAATGATACTATTGTCATACCTATCGGTGGAGACCGTCGTCACTGGCTGATGGTTGAGTACCACTGGCAAGCACTTTCGATGCGATGGAATCATCTTCAAGCCTGTCAATAGTTGTACTGAGTTGGTTGTCCGTCAGTCAGTGGGTTTTATGCTGTGTTCACCGTATTAGTTGTTTACGTTTAGTCCAGATCTGTTTACTTACCACTAAGATCTGTCAAACGAGGGATGTTGATGTTCAGGTAAATTGTTTTCGTGTGGTGGGTTGTAAACTTTTTTGAGCCGAAGAAATACATTCCCCAGGAGAAATCAATGTATTTAAGGATGTATTTTTGGTGAACTTTCCTGCAATCGTCCAAGGAATTTTTAACGCATGCTTCCTATTTTTTTTTTTCTTTTTTGTTCTACTCCTGCTTTAATAACCACATCAACTGAATGATGGAGGAACAAAATTATTGAAACTTTAATATATGTAGAATTTTCAAAAGAAACCCCTGCAGTTTAATATAATTATTGGAACTATAATTTACTATTTAAATTAAACAATTATGTTAATCATCTCTTAAACATATTAAATTAAAAACTAAAACTAGAAAAAAATATTCTTTAATGACTTGGTTTTCTTTCTTTTTAGATTTAGTGTATTACTAGTCATCTCTTCTGTCGGTCATTACTTTGTGCCAAACTTAACCCACATGTCTCTTCAGGAAATTCAAGACTATTTTGAAGGAAACACTAAGAAGTCGGGAAATGAACAGAAATCTCAGCAGACAGAAACAAAAACTGGAACTTAGATTTAGGCTTTATTTTTACACTAAAATGAAACACTTTGGTCGAAGCTTGAGATCAGTGCCAGAATCGAGCTGATATTACAAAGTAGTTGTGTAGTATTTGTATGATTCATTAATGCACTATCAAAAAAACTTGATAAGAACATTCTATACCAATCAATCAAATTATTAAAAATAAGATAAGATAAAATAGGATCATAACGTTATACTTATTTCTAAAAGTACAAATAAATGTTACTGTTATTTATTAATGTCTACTTTGTGATAATTGGGAAGGGCTATCTAAAAGTTACTAACTTTTTCTAGTCAGGGTGGTACTAAGGATTTTAATTAATGAATTTGTCACTAAGTAAATTCTTATAGTTCAGATCAAAAATCAAACTCAGGGCTCTGGGTTTACCAAGTGAGATTAAGAACAACACTTTAACTCAGATGGCTAACCTACCTCCCCCCACCCCCTCACAAAGAAAATGTACAAATAACCACTACAAAAAATTATTGTTAATATTTAGTTACTTCAAATATATCAGTAAGAAACATAGTGTAAATTTGATTTTTTATATTGAACTAGGTTAAAGTTAAGAATAAGCAATTATTTTCATTCAGTAATGTCTACTTTAAGCTATTAGGACAATCAGGTGGGCTATTTATAGGTTATCACCTTTCTTTAGTCAGGAAGGAGTTATGGATTTTAGCAGATTTCCCTTAAGGGAAATCAGCTATTGAGGTCATACTCATGACACGATTTTCGAAATTTTTCTTCAAATGTTCATCAATCCTACCCAGGAGATGACGAAAATGAGGTCCGTTCAAAACTGTATATATTTCTACATATTTGTCTGTTACTGCTCTAGCGTTTGCAATTATTGTTTAATCGTTACCAAACTTGGTATTTAATGGTTTTATGTAAAAAGAAAGATCAAGTTCGTTAACGGCTTTAATCAGACCATGGGGAAGGGGGGGGGTTTAGAGGGGGAGAATTTTGAACATTCAAAATATCTCTGTTACTATACGTCAGATCAAAGAAATGTATAGAATCAATCTTATAGCAAATTAAAACGTAATATAAATATTGTTAATATACATTTATTCCCTATTTTGAATATTAACCGAGATATTTGCATTTTTCAGTTTTCAGCCTTCAGCAAACCCCCAATTCTACTCATGTTACATAAACAATACTGGGTTATGTATAAACCACATTATTCGAAGCTTAAATACTAAATACATTATATTCAGATATATTATAGTAATTGTTTTTCTTTCTGGTATGAAGTTCCCAGAACTGTTTGCTTACATTTCAGATACTTCTCGTCAGAAGGTTTCTTATTAGTTTGTATTTATTCACTTAATCTGTATCTATATACCTGATATATATATCTGTATCTATATATTTGTCTGTTAACGCTCTAGTGGTCACAATTTTTGTTTGATCACTACCAAACTCCATATTTAATCGTTTTATGTAATAAGGAAGATCAAATTCATTAATGGCTGAAATCGGACGAGTGGGAGTGGGGGTTAGAGGGGAGAATTTTGAAAATTCGAAATATCTCTGTTCCTATAAGTCGGACCGAAAAATTGTATAGAACCAATCTTATTGCGAATTAAATGATCTATAAATATTGTTCTATACATATTTTCTGTATCATGAATATTAACCGAGATATTTGGATTTTATAGTTTTCAGCCTTCAGCAAACCCTCACTTCTACTCATATTAAACTAACAATACTCGGTTATGTAATAAACCACATTATACGAACCTTAAATACCAAATATTGTTTTCAAGAGACCTTTATTATACGATATATATGCAAATATGTTCTGGTGACCTCTTCCCCCTGTCTTTTGTTTTTGGACTACTTAAATTTGATGACTGATTGTGATAAAAATTATTCTGATTCATTATAAATTACAGTACTAGATAAAGCAAATAGTTTTCAACCAAATTAATATGTTATATTTTGATATATTTCAGTAATTGTTTTTCTTTCCGGTGAGAGACGGTTTGACAGACCTTGTTTACATTTTAGACGCTTTCCGCCTGGAGGGGAAAGATTTTTTATTACCGTTTGTATATATTCACTTAATATTCAAGGTGATGTTGTGTTATCAGTGTGTAGATTTATCTATTATTAAACTTCACGAGGCAATCTGCTTAGTTTACACGTGATGAACTTTATTTTTGTAGATGAAATAGTAAGCGAATTATTCATACTTTCTTGTTTTAAGCATTCAATAATCCCCACTTCTACTCATCGGATTATTACTTATAAATATAAAATATACTAGCATACATGGTGAGATGTGATGAAAAGTGTGTCTTACATCCTCATGGGAAATATGTTTAGTTTAGACAGCCCCTGCAGGACTGACTTTTTAAATTGACCTAAGCCAAAAAATAATTGGATTAATTTATTCATGAAGGACAACACACACTATGGGTAAACATAAAATTAGTTAATTCAAAATGATTTTAATAAAATTTACAAATAACAATTACATTTAATATTTCTATTGTTTCAACAAATAAACTTAAGGAACGCAAACAAAAATACTAATACTTGCAGGCAAGCATAATTTCGTTTTTTATTTTTTTTAAAGGCATTTTATTTAAACATTACAAAAAAAATATATTAAGTACTATACATTCATATTACAGGTAAATGAATCTAGGCTAGCAGGAATATTAAATCTAGAGAGCTTAAATAACACAGCAAAATTTAGGGGTTTCATTGAATCACATTGTTGATTAAAAAACATAACCTCGGAGAGCCTCTTCCACTCTGAGAATAAGATATACAATTAAATCAATAGCAATGTTCTGAGTTAATTCATTTTGATTAATAAAATGTTTGACTATCCAAATCAATTATAATAACAAAAAACAATTAGAACAAGCAGCGAACATAAAATATCGTAAACCACAACCATAGGAAGTCATAAATAAAACATTTCTGAGTTTAATTAGTGATAAGTAAATATAGATAGCTCTGATGCCAGTGGTTGGTGGATTATAGACAGTTTATTTTCAAAAATTCATGTCTTAACAAAAGGTATTACACAAATACCTTTTGTTGATCAGCTGTTTACATTTTACATGCTAATGGTGTAATATATATTGAATCAAAATGTTTAATTAAATTTAAAATGTACTCAAAATAAAATTAATTATTCATGTTTTGTTTTGCTGCCAAAAATGACTAATTAATGAAAAATTGAAGAATTTGATACTACATATGTTTATATTATACAGTTTTTACTCATAAATGAAGCTAAGTATTCTATAGTGAGTCCTACGATTTCTAGATTCCCTCATAGTTTGAATAACTGTTTGAAGCTATTCAGGCAGCTTTACAATAAAATAAGAAGTTTTGTTTCTTAAAACTGTAAAGTGTACATCTGTTGCCAAATATAAAAAATACTGGATCAGTTTTTAAGAAATAGAGTATGTTACATCTTAATTTAAACTAAGCAATTTTTGTCACAATGTTACACACAGTTTTATTTTTATTTATACAGATAGATACAATTAAGAGAATGATGGGTATATATTCATTGATAATAGTTGAAATGAAGCTCTACTTCATTATTATTTTTTGTTTCAATAATAGATAACTACATAAATGGGATAAATGGTACGAATATGGTATATTCTAATAATAGGAATGTTTTTGTTGAAATAAAGTAAATTTAGCAAACAAAAATCTTCATTAACTACTACACATTATCTGCAGGAAGTTAGTTAGCTGCTGGTTCTTAACTCATTCAGAGCCGGCATTATTTTTGAGTCTACTTTGTGTAGTCGAGTGGGAAATTCTGGGCAGGAAGGTTGCACGACCGGGTGCCCAAAGAAATATAGCCTGATGCAGCTGAATGGTTTAAATTATTTGGAGAATAGTTGAGTATCAGCTACATAAGAACTTAACCCTTAGTCAGTCGCCAAACAACCCCATGACAATTGTTGATGTCTGAACTTGCACACCCCCCACCTCTGCTTGCTTCCTGTCTCCATAGCCTCTCTTATGACCAGTTGCAATTTTCTCCCTTTCGTAATTGGATTACTAGATAAACTAGCTTTGGGGTCTACCAGACTCCACGCGACTGATTACCTAGCATGTGCAAAAAACTATTAGTCAACTCTTTATGGCTTCTGGATGAAGATGAATGTGCTAAAATTACACAGTAACTGCAGGAAGATATTTTTGAAGAGGCAGGAGAAGTTTTGGGAGGAGACACTGACTCAGAAACTGAGGACATTGTTCAGGTGCGTGAGGATGACTCCAAAACTGAGCGCTGGTTCTGAAGACAAAGTAGGAAATTCTTTTACTCCTGGTACATAACTTCTTGTGAAAGGTAAAAATGGGTATCGTATCCATGGTCAGTAAAAGAACCAGAAAGAAAAAACAGCACTGCGAGATATGCACAGCAGAGAACCGTAAAAATAATGCCAGCTGTTCTTTCTGCTCTAAAGTTGTATGTGGAAGTCACCATAAATTGATATGCATCAAATGTTGTGAATCATAATTTGCATGCTTCATACGGCTTTAAATAAATTCACTCTTTTATCAAAGTGTAATTTATAGTTTATTTTTCTTATTAGATATTGATTTTCTTCATGTAATACAAGATGATTTTTATTTTTTTGTAAGTATATATATATTGTTTAAAATACATTTATTTCTTAACTTTTTGTACGTATTAATAAAGTAAATATATTTGGCATTAAATTTAAGTAAAAAAATACCCTACCTTAATTGTTATTGGGAAAATAAAAAAAGAGAAACAGTTCGGGGTCTGTTGGACCCCACACGACTTCTTACGTTAGTAAGAGGGGTGCAACTGACTAAGGGTTAATTGAAAGATGAGTGTCATTTTGATGCTTAAAGATTCAGACACCTTTGGCATCCTCCTTCAGAGCTTTTGGAAGTAAAAAATTAAGATTTAGATGTGTCATCCAAGAAGAAAGTGAATTTCTTCAGAAGCTCAGAAGAAGGATACCAAAGAATCGGAATCTGTAAGTATAAAAATATACTCATCTTTTGATTGATCTTCATTAGACGATATCCAACTATCGTCTTCACAATTTATTACACATCCTAGAAACTTACTGCATATTGGATCAGAATATTATGCAATTTAATGTGCTTTACTCAATGGGAGTGACTTGAAAACAGATATAACACAAAAATAGAACAAGCTCACACCTAATTTAAATAATTAAATATCACAAATTGAATAATACTCAACGATTAAGTAAATTCGTTCAAAACCTCTGCCTTTTGTAGTTAGCCTCTAAATGTCGAGTTATTTAGGTAAAATTTGAATACATTTTTGTAAACTTGACTGAATCATTACTAAGCCTTAAATATGAATTAAATGGACAGAAAAAGGCATTTTATGTTTGTAAAAAAAAATAATTGGTACCAATTCCCATAAAGACCAACCACACAATTTTCGTGAGAAGACACATGGCCATTATGATGTTAATCTTGTGACAGTGATACTCCTTAACTTATGTACAACTTTCCTTTAAGCGTATATGCAATACTCTTACAGTGCTAAGTCGGTATTGGGGAGTAAATATAAATGTAGATGCCATAAACTTATAAAGTTTATAGTAAAACTTAAAGCATAACTAAATTAAAGCCTCTGTAAAAATCAATGTTTTATATTTAAAGGGGTTTTAGTACCAAATGAAACAAAGGAAATTATATATATATATATATATATATATATATATATATATATATATATACACACACACACACGCATGTGTGTGTGTGTTTTTTGAATTTTTTTTATACTGATAGAAGTTCACTGACTAGTTATAATTATAAAGGTGATTTTTGTTAAGCCTGTTTCTAAACATTAAGACCTTATAAACTATGCTATCACTTGATTGATATCAATAATGACACAAAAACCTACTGGCTCAACCAATAAGTTTTTGATGAGATTAAAGAGAAAATTAAAGAAACTTGTCTGAAATAATAATTCTAGTTTAGTAGAATCCTAGTTTTAGTAAAATACTTATTTCATTATACCATCAATCATTATATTGGCAACAGCTGAAACAGCTCATGGAAACATGATGAGAATAAGAACACGGATGTGAAGACGATTTAGGACGATGAAAATATTCTTTGTATAGACCTGGCAATATTTGAAAGAATTTTTTGATATCAAGATCGGTATAAGAGCATCCTTTCTGCACACTTCCTTCCTACGAGCTCAGCATACTCCCTCACTTCTTCGTCTTCTTGAACGTCAACTGATTTTGCTCTCATTTTGTAGGAGTAATACGGCATTGCAATTTGCTTCCATAGAACTAAAACCTGAAAAATGCAGTATATTATTTAACATTAATTACAGAAATATACAATGTAATTTTAAACAGATTGTTAATCAATGAATAAACCTAGAAAATGGTATCAAGATAAATGATAAATTTGAGAAAAGTCCGTCACGCAGGGGCTGCGTAAACTAAGCAGATTTCCTTCATGAAGTTTAATAGATAAATCTATATACTGATAACGCAAAACCACCTTGAATATTAAGTGAATAAATACAAACGGTAATAAAAAAAACTTTCCCATCTTGGTGGGAAGCATCTGAAATGTAAACAAACAGGTCTGCCAACCCGTCTCACCGGAAAGAAAAATAATTACTGAAATATAACATATTAATTTGATTGAAAACTATTTACTATATCTATAATGATATTTACTATACTGTAATTTATAATGAAACAGAATAATTTTTATCTCAATCAGTCAAATTTAAGTAGGCCAAAAACTTAAGATGGGGGCACCAGAAAATATTTGCATACATGTCGTATAATAAAGGTCTCTTGAAAACAATATTTGGTATTTAATTTATTTAATGTTGTTTATTACATAACCGAGTATTGTTAGTTTAACATGACTAGAAGTGAGGGTTTGCTGAAGGCTGAAAACTATAAAATGGAAATATTTTGGTTAATATTCATGATACAGAAAATATGTATAGAACAATTTTTACAGATTATTTCATTTGCAATGAGATTGGTTCTATGCAATTTTTCGGTCCGACTCATAGTAACAGATATATTTCAAGTTTTCAAAATTCCCCCTAACCCCCACTCCCACTGGTCCGATTTCAGCCATTAATGAACTTGATCTTCCTTATTACATAAAACAAATAAATATGGAGTTTGGTAACGATAAAACAAAAATTGTGACCGCTAGAGGGTTAACAGACAAATATATATATATATATATATATTATAATAATAACTATATTTTTCAAAAATCACGTCATGAGTCCGACCTCAATAGCTGATTTCCTGTAAGGGATATCTGCTAAAAGAGATAATTAGAAAAGAAATTAACAATTTAGAGAGGAATGAAACATCAATTTTGGAGGAAAAAAAAACATCCTCTAGTCTTGCCCCACTGACATTTTGTAAGTGGGAATGTACATCTAGGCGTATGTATATATCTTACATAACTCAAAAATGACTAGTCTTAGAATGTTGAAATTTCATATTAGGCATTGTTGTACCATTTAGTAGTGCATTTTATTTAATTTGTGAAGAGTATCTATTAAAAACAAATAAATTATCGTTTTTGAAATTTTGATGAGCAAACTCTGGCTCCTCTACAATTATTTTCCTTACAGAATACTTTATAGTTTAGCAATTTCTGAAGAAACCTGGGGGCCCCTTCCTTTATTTTGCATGTTACTTCAGATATTGAAAACTTATATTTAAGTATACACACAAACCTTGTTTAAGTTAATGCAGGAGTCCTCACAGATAGCATCAATATCATCATTAAATCTAGAATACTTTGAATGTTCAAGCTTCGCCTGGCAAAGTTCGATTGGATGCCAGCTATAAACTTCAGGACAGAGCAAATATGATGGGTTGAATCTTGCTTTATACCTCATTTTAGGGCAGGTATGAATGTAAAAGCCCATGTAATAGTTTGAGATGTCGGGTGATGATTTCTGTAATTTCCGAACGAACTCCAACTCCCTATAAAGAAATTGAATTTATGACAGAAGTTTATTATTAAAGTAAATTTATTAACATTTGAAATCAACAGGTTAGTCATTAAGCCGAAGATGAAACACTTACAAAATAATATGAATAATACGGGATCGGATTAGCCAAACATAATAAAAGTACGTCGTGCAGGGGCTGTGCAAACTAAGCAGATTTCCCATGTGAATTTTAATAATAGATAAACCTACAAACTGCTAAAACAACACCACCGTGAATATTAGGTGAATAAATACAAACGGTAATAAGAAATCTTTCCCCTCCTGGCGGAAAGCGTCTCAAATGTAAACAAACAGGTCTGCCAATGACTTTCAGTTATTGTTTTTCATTCCGAGACCAGAAAGAAAAACTATAACTGAAAAATATCAGAATATAACATATTAATTTTATTGAAAACTATGTACTATATCTAGTACTGTAATTTATAATGAATCAGAATAAATTTTATCTCAATCAATCAAATTTTAGTAGTGTAAGATTTTATGAGGGGGGGGGGGGTCAAGAACATATTTGCATGTATCTTGTATAATAAAGGTCTCTGAAAAAAATATTTGGTATTTAAGCTTTGAATAATATAGTAATATCATATAACAGAGTATTGTTTATGTAACACAAGTAGAAATGTGTGTTTACTGAAGACTGAAAACTAGAAAATGAAAATATCTTGGGTAATATTCAAGATAGGGAATAAATGTATATAACAATATTTATAGTACATTTAATTTGCGATTACATTCATTCTATACACTTTTTTGATCCAGTAACGGTGATATTTCAAATTTTCAGAATTCTCCCCCTCTAAAACCCCCTCCCCCTAGTCTGATTTCAGCCGTTAACGAGCTTGATCTTTCTTTTTACATAAAACGACTAAATATCGAGTTTGGTAACGATCAAACAAAAATTGTGACCCTAGAGCGGTAACAGATATGTATATATATACAGTTTTGAACGGACCTCATTGTCATCATCTACTGGTTAGGCTCGATGGACATTTGAAGAAAAATTTCAAAAATTGTGTCATGAGTACGACCTCAATAGCTAATTTTCCTTAAGGGAAATCTGCTAAAAAGGAGGAAGACAGTCCTCCTTTTTTTTTTTTTAATAAAAAAATAGCTAGATCTTCGTAGGTTAATGGCAAGGGCTGCCAATTTCTTTCTACATAAACTTTCATATTGCCTGCTGCAATGTAAATATACAAGGAAATAAATGTGTTTTATTGGTGACCCTTACCGTTAACCTTTGAACGAAAAGGCTGTGTCATACGTGACACCTATGCTGTAAGTTGTGAGCTTGTAACAAACAGGACAAGACTGGTGTGCTCAATACCTTCCTATTCAATAGTCAACTACATGCCAAGGTCATTGCAAGCTCTGTCCTCCACCGTTTTTCGTACTCTTTGGGAATGTTTGTGTCGGTAGGTGTCGTGTTTGACTGAACCTTGTTGTTTAACTTCCCTTTTGTATATTTTCTATGACAATGAATTCACTTTTTATCACTAAAGATGAGATTAGAAATGAACTTTTAAGACAAATGAAAGAAAGTGATAGTGATTTATAGATAATAAAAAAAAAATAGAAGAAGCACCCGTCTTTGCTGTAAATGCCAAAGAAGTATTTGCGGTAAACATATACTGTACTATGGTTTCCCAGAATGTTTTCCCCAATAATGAATAGTGATAGTTTTATGTTTTTTAATTTTTTTTTTTCATATTTTCCTTATAAATGAGTGTCCTTTGATTTTTTTTTTGTACTGTATACGTTAATATTTGTATATAACTTTTAATACTTAGGTATATTTTTGTATAATAATAATATGCTGCTATATATGCTTCTTTGCTTATTTATTTCATAAATAGAGGTATTAAATAGTATGTTATTATATAATAAATATTTCATAATATATTATTATACTATAAATATATTTTTTGCATATTTTTGTTTAATATTTCATTTTAAGCTCTCATTGGTGACGAGGGTGGTACTCTCAAGCACACGCACACACTATTCTTCTTAACTTTTCTAAATGTTATTTTGAGACAAGAGGAGTGATTCTGAGCAGAATAAAATGGAAAATATGCCTATTGCAGGTAGGTGTCATCACACAAGATGCCTACAAGATGTCATAAACATTTTCATTTTATTTGGTTTCATTAGTAAGTTAAATTACTAAATGACAAAAATAATTAATACCTCAATGAGCCATAGATTCCAAGAGATAGAAAAGAGTAGTCAGGATCATAGAAGAAGTATACAGATGAAACACACTTAGGTAATATGTCTATAACACCAACGGCTATAAGTTTCCCATTCAACCAGTATTGTTGGTGGAACGACCCATATCCTGAAGAAGGGCCATTTGGGATTTTTTGTGGCTGCAATACAACAAATATATAATTAGTATACTTCAAGAATGAAACATCTTATATTAATGCATGCTTCAGCAAATCAATTCGACATGTACAAATAATACTATTTTTATAAATAAAAATTATTATGATATGAGAGAAATTTATTTTTCAGAACCATAAATTAAAAAAAGTCCGTCACACAGGGCTGCGTAAACAAAGCAGATTTCCCTAGTGAAGAATAATAGATAAACCTACATACTGCTAACACAACAGTACTGTGAATAATAAATGAATAAATACAAAAGGCAATAAAAAATCTTTCCCCTCCTGGAAGGAAGCGTCTCAAATGTTAACAAACAGGTCTGCCAAGGGCACACCGGAAAGAAAAATAATTATTGAAATATATCAGAATATAACATTATTTTTATAGAAAACTATGTAAATTTAAGACAAGGGGAGGTCACAAGAACATATTTGCATGTATCTCGTATAATAAAGGTCTCTGGAAAACAATATTTGGGATTCATGCTTGGAATAATGTGGTTTATTATATAACAGAGTATTGTTTATGTAACACGAGTAGAAGGAGTGAGTATGAAATATCTGAAGTGAAGTGAATATAGTCCGAATTACTCCATACAATTCTCTGCTTTGAACTATTAAGAGATAACTCAGATCAAAGAATTCACATCTTAATAATAAACTTTATCCATGAAGAAATAAAACTATCTTAAAAGTTATGTATGCAGTAGGGGCAATAGTGAACCCACAGTGCTCAAGGTGCAGATGGGTCTGTCCATCATTAATATTTAAATATAATAGATGTGAAATAAGCAAATATCTCAATTTTCCCATTTATACTATTATATGTCAGTGGCAGTTATAATTCTAGAGCAATACTAGTTTAACAATATTTATCCTATAACATTTTTAGATCCATATCATAATAGATATTTTGAGTTTTTAAAAATTCTCCTCCCTCTAACCCACTCCCCCTATCCCAGGTTCATTTTCAATCAATAACAAATAAACCTTTAGTGTCCAGAAAAACGCTTAAATATCGAGTACGGCGAATATCAAATAAACATTTTTGAGATAAGAACAAAAATTTGAATAGATAGCGTCATAACACAAGGTATTTGCAACAATATTTGGTATTTAGGTTTCGAATAAAGTGTTTGATGATATATCAGCTCATTATTAATATGACATGAGTTGGAGTGGAGGTTTACTGAAGGCTGAAAACTAAAAAATGCACATATCTCAGTTAGTATTCAAGATAGAGAGAAAAAAATGTATATAATACAACATTTATAGGCAATAAAATGTTCAATAAGAATGGTCCTATAAAATTTTTCAATACGACATATAATAAAGGATATATTTCAAATTTTTGAAAAAATTCTTCCCTCTAAAACCACCCCCTCCCCCTTTCACTGGTCCTATTTCAGCCATTAACAAGCTTGATCATTAGTTTTGCAGAAAACATTTAAATATAAAGTTTGGTAATGATGAAACAAAAATTGCAACTGTTAAGAGTGTTAACAGACAAATATATATATTTGTTTGTTTATTATTATTTACATCCACTTTATGCTACTAGGATAATCGGGGCAGGTTATCTACAGGTCACCACCCTTTTCTAGCCAGGGTGGGCTTAAGGAGTTTATTTAATGAGTCCATCACTAAATAAATGTCTACTGCCCAGGGCGGGAATCAAACCCACCACTCTAGATCTACCATGTGAGATTAAGACCAACACCCTAACCCTCACGGCCAGCCTGAGCCCTATTTAGTTTTAACGTTATCTCCTGGGTAGGATTGATGGACATTTGAGGACAATTTTTTTAAATCGTGTCATGAGTACAACCTGAATGCCCTGAAGGGAAATCTGCTAAAAAAACAATATGTGATATAAAATTATTATATAATGATATGTATAATTGTTTTGAAAGGCATAAATTTGCCTCTAATGATGGTGGATAAGTGAAAACATGATATCTATTACAGGATCATGGATAAGTACTCATGGTTATAATTATGTTATTATTATTATTTATTAACGTCCACTTTTTGCAACTGAGGCTAATTGGGACGGGTTATCTACAGGTTACCACCCTTTTCTAGCCAGGGTGGGACTTTGGATGTTATTTAATGAATTCCGTCACTAAATAATTTCCTTTGCCCAGGCAAGAATCGAACTCGCCACTCTAGGTTTACCATGCGAGATTAAGGTCAACGCTTTAACTCACATGGCTAACTTGAGCCCCTATAATTATGTGGTGGTAATTTTTTTGCCAGCCATGTTTGTAAGGTATTCAATTAATACCACTTTACTAGTACTGATTTTAAAGATAAAAAAAACAAATGATACAGTCAGGAGATGGCCTACGAGAACCTGCTAACCCAGTTGAATTTTTCAAATTGTCATCAGCATATCAGAATGTTAACAGAAGACTTAACAATAAAATAGTTTTTAGTATTTCTTGAGGTAAATAATTGTCTGTATACTTCTATAAGGATTTACATATTTGAAATTTATCAGTTTAGGCCCACTCAGATCCTGTATTTCACCAAGGATCAGATCATGCTTAACCTTAATCTATGCAATGCAATGTCAAATGCTCTTCTTAGAATAGCGATACGAATGTTGATGTATGAATTGTTTCAATATGCTAAATAATCCCCAACCCCAGTTGAAACACATTATTTTAGCCTTATTCAATTAAATATATTATTATTATTTATTAACACCAACTTTTTGCTACTATGGCTAATTGGGATGGGTTATCTATAGGTTACCACCTTGTTCTAGTCAGGATGGGACTTAGGATTTTATTTAACGAATTCATCACTAAATAAATTCATATACCCAGGCAAGAGTCTAACTCGCCACTCTAGGTTAACCTTGTGAAATTAAGGCCAACAATTTAACTCACATGGTTAACCTGAGCCCCATGAATATAATAAGTTTTCTATAAAAATATTTACTTAAAATATCATGCACTATGAAATATATCTACTGTATAAGCAAACACTGACTGACCTGTAAAGGAGATTCCACTAAAAAGGAATAAAAACTGTCATAGTTACAATCATCTTTGGTTTCTTTGTGAATAACCATTTGATACTTAACGAACAATTTCCAACTTTCCCTGAGAATATCATTCCGACATTTAGATGGTAAGAGGCGTATCTACTTCACAAAATATATAAAAAAAAAAAAAAAATTACTTTTGCTTCATAATTTATATTATTAATAATAAATAATATCCCAGATATATTTTTTATGATTAAAGGAATCAGAAACTGTTCAAGATGAGTTTCACGAGACAATAAAGCATGCAAGGGAACATGGATATATAGTTAAAGTTGAGTTGAAAGATTTCATGGAAAATAAATATATATATATATATATATATATATATATATATATATAATAAGACAAGCTAAAATTGTCAATTTAAGGGAGACTAGTGCAATGGTTAAAAAAAATTTCAAAGAACACAATGTTTCAAGATGAAAACAAAGGAACTAAAAGAATAAAATAAATAAGTAGGCATTAAATAAAGTCCGTTACGCAGGGGCTGCGTAAACTAAGCAGATTACCCACGTGAAGTTTTACAATAGAGAAATTTCACGAGAGCCGAGCAGTCAAGGAAACAGCCAAACTAGCTTTTGGTGGGAAAGTCACTCGTCCGTTAGCCGCCCAGGTTTAATAATAATGCAAATATCTCGGTTAATATTCAAGATAGAGAATAAATGTACATAACAATATCTATAGTAAATTTAATTTGCAATAAGATTGATTCTGTAAAAAATTTCGATCGACGTATAGTAACGGAAATATTTTGAATTTTCGAAAATCCTCCCCTCTAACCCCCCCCCTCTCCCACTGGTCAAATTTCAGCCATTAAGGAACTTGATCTTTCTTTTTACATAAAACGACTAAATATCAAGTTTGGTAACGATCAAACAAAAATTGTGACCGCTAAAGCGGTAACAGACAAATATATATATATATATATATATATATATATATATATATATATATATATACAGTTTTGAACAGACCTCATTTTCGACATCTGCTAGGTAGGATCGATAGGCATTTGAAGAAAAATTTCAAAAATTCCGTCATGAGTACAACCTCAATAGCTGATTTCCCTTGAGGGAAATCTGCTAAAAGGAATTCCTGTAAAGGTGTAAACTAAACATTTGAAGGAGTGGTCAAATAAAAATTACCCAATTATATTTTCAGAATAAATATAAAATGGTTTAATAGATGTTAAAACATTTCTATGAAGCGGAGATCAACAACACATATGGCCTGTTCATGAGATACAATAGGATATGATAAATGAACAAGGGATACAATAAAATAACCCAATAATTAATTTAAAATTCAGAACATTTGGAAAGTCAAACATCCTGTAATAACAATAAGTTTATATGAAAAAACAAAAATTAAATTCAAAATTGTTCATTAACAAAAAAACAAACACAAAACTTAAAAAACAACAAAATTCACATGAAATTTGAGTTTTTGAGTAATAGATATTGGCATTGATTAAAATATGTCTATCTGAAACTTTTTTTTTTAATTATATATATTTTTTAATGAACCATATAATGATCTACATTAATAGGATAATTAGAAAAGATTTTTCCAAGACTTCTTTATTTATCTGGTGTCACTTTAATTATTAACGTCCACTTTGTACTACATTATTAATTTGGACAGGTACTACCCTTTTCTAGACAGAGTGGGACTAATGATTTTATTAAATGAGTTTGTCACTAAATGAATTCCTATTACCCAGGAGAGAATCAAACTCACCTTTGTAATTTAGGTTTCAATGATATTTAATATAGGATATATCTCACAAAATAAAAGTTCAATGGAAACAATATTTGGTATTTAGCCTTATATATATAATTTTGAACGGACCTCATTTTTGTCATCTACTGGGTAGGATCGATGGACATTTGAAGAAATATTTCGAAAATCGCATCATGAGTATGACCTCAATAGCTGATTTCCCTTAAGGGAAATCTGCTAATTAATTAAGGATGTTGAGTGCTACTGTAAAATCTAGTTGTGCACTTCCTCGTTTGATTGAAATTGACTAAGGGGAGGGAAGAGGGCTAGAGGAGAGCAAAAATAAAAAGACGTCCGCCACGCAGGGGCTGCGTAAACTAAGCAGGTTCCCACGTGAAGCTTTACAATAGAGAAATCTGCCTACTAATAACAGTAGTAGTAATGAGTCTCTAAACCAATTTCACTAGAGTCTAACAGTTATGGAAACGGCTGAACTAGCTTTCGAGGAAAAGTCCGCACACACTTAATAAAAATGCAAATATCTTGGTTAATATTCAAGATAGAGAATAAATGTATAGAACAATATTTATAGTAAATTTAATTTGCAATAAGATTGGTTCTATACAATCTTTCGATCCCAAGTATAGAACGAAGATATTTCGAATTTTCGAAAATCCCCCCTCCCACTGGTCTGATTCAGCCTTTAACGAACTTGACCTTTCTTTTTACATAAAACGATTAAATATCGAGTTTGGTAATGATCAAACAAAAATTGCGATCTTTAGAGTGTTAACAGACAAATATACATACATACATATATATTTTTATTAGACCTTTTTTATCCACAAAAGGATCTATAGCATTTTTTGATCAGAGACATTGTATATCATTTTCAAATCAAATAATTTTAAATGCAGTGCAGCAAAACATTTTGTATAGCACGAAAAAAAACCCCCAATAAATTAAGTCTTATAAAACTTTAAGACCTGAAGCTTAGAAACAAAGATAATTTGTTTTTTGACGTATGTAACAACACTCATTTAGCTAAGCTTATTATTATTAAGTCCATATATTTTTATTCTTCTTGAAAACATTTAATACATCAAATTTGTTTAACATAATTTGCTTGGTAGCAAATACTCCCTTTTATGTATTGAGGTATTGAAATATTCATTATTATTATTATTTAAATTCACTCCAGGGGAGGTATTTATCAAATTTCATTATAAGAATGAAAGGAATAAACAATGAACATAAATGTGAGCTACTGGAAATGATAAAGACCTCAACAAATCAGTCAGTGTGAACTATCATTTTTTTTTATACCAGTAATTTACCTTTAGAGGACTCGTGATTAGAAATCGGGTGAACTGATTGACACTGCACTTACTAATAGGATCATTATGAATAGCCATTTGATACTTTTGATAAAGAGCATGCTCCACTTGAAATGTTTCTTCAAATTCTTTGCTCCGAGGGCTTGAGCGAACAGTTCTTAACTAGCCAAAAAAATGTATATTTTTTTGTAAAAAAAAAAAAAAACAAAATTATAAATAAATGCCTGTTTCGCCATACATTCCACCAGAGTAACCATCGAATTATAGTATTGGTTATTAATCACATTTATGCTTGAAAATTCATTATCCTTGTTTAACTTAAATACAATTTTTTAAAGAAATTTAAGTAAGTAAACATTTTATTGTAGCATATATTTAAATCAATATAATCAGATAGAGATAATCAAGAACTAAGCAACTTAAACATGAGTAATATATTTTTCCGAAAAAAGAATTTCCAAAATGAATGTTTGTAACTGAACTTCCGATCATCTTAATTTTAATAAATATAAAATCTTCTGGAAACTCAAATATTACTGAAACAGTTGGATAAACATATGCGCAATACGTTTATAATTCTAAAAAACATGATTCTTAAATCTGATTGAAAATTGAATTCATAATTTTGTTCTACGTACACAACTTTGTTATATTTTAATTCCAAATATTTATTAATAAATGAATAGTAAGGACTAATAATTTAAAAAAAATACAGATTCAATGAATTCAAAGTTCTAATAAACGAAGAAAGAACTATATCTCTTAAATTTTGGCAATATTCACTAATGTATAGATCTGGGAAAAACTATCACGGGGAGAAAATGAAGGACTTATACAGGAATAATTTAAAGAGCAGATGCTTCAACAAATAAAGAAGCTAAAAGTGATCAATCAAAACAATTTCAGAAGAACTTCTGGATAGAGCTATATATTAATTGCACAATCATAAAAATCATAGAGGGATAATAATTGTCAATTAACAGCATGAATGGTAAAAACATGCTAAGACAGTGTATAACATGTTGTACAACTGCATTTCCCTTGTAAATGTACATTAGAACTTTATACTGTTAAAAAGAAGACAAAAACAAAGAAATTTTTGTGCTTATTGATTATCGGGAGGCCACCCATTTACAGACGATTATAAAATCATAATTAAAATAAAATCACTTTATTATTTAAAATAACACTTCTAGAATTAATGAATGACAAAATGATTAGCAGGGAAGCCACTCATTATGACAGATAAAATGTTTACTGGTTAAAAACTACTTATCGCTATTCACAGTTATTGCTATAGACATTTTGAAAAACCCAATCAAACAATAATATTACACTACTAATTCCAAATGAGGAAGATGAGGAGAGATTTGTGCGTTTGGCAATACTTATAAATGCAAACAGTTCTTGTCATTGATGGAAAACAAAACATCGTAAAAGGCCGAATGACGACAATTCGGAAAATTCTTTTCGTCTTTGTATCAGTGGAATTAATCCAAACATCGATGGATTAGTTTCCCAAATTCAAACTCATTGATTGTACCGTGTTGTAACTATTTTTTTCATTTCATTTTGTTATTTTAACACCTTCACTGCAGAGCCTCGCAGCATATGCGAGGTCCTGAGTCACTCCCTGGTGCGGGCCTCGCATACGTTGCGAGGAGCATCGCCCCGCCCTCCATTCGTTCTAGAGACCTGAAGGTTGGAGTGGGGAGAACCTCCGCACTCACAAGCATTCAGTAGTGTTCTAACCACCGTCTGGCCAAGTCGTTTGCAGTTTCAAAAATTTTTGGGGCTATTATTTTTTATGGGCCAACTTGTCTCTCCATGAGAGGCTCATTCATTATTGGAGGTCCATATTCCCCTATAGTACCCCTGCTTTCCCTTCAATGATGTCACGAGACACGTTTCTTCGTATACTGAGAAGCCTGCACTTTGTCACAGAACCACAAGACCCGAACGTTGAGCATGATCCGCTGTATAAAATTCGGCCTCTGTTAAATTTTTTTGTTGAGAGGATGAAAGAGATATACTACCCCTTTCAAAGAATTAAGTTTGGACGAGTCCATGATGCTTTGGAGGGGTAGGCTATTCTTTCGCCAGTATATCGCTAATAAGCGCCACAAATATGGAATAAAGATTTATATGTTGACTCAACCTGACGGTCTTGTGCTGAAGAGGTTAGTCTACTCTGGGCCAAGGGATTCACAAGTTGGAGGGAAAGGACACTTGTATAAAGTTGTCAGACATTTGGTTGATGACTATCTCGGCCACGGCCATGCCATTTACGCTGACAACTTTTATACGTCTGTCCCCATGGCCCACGAGCTTCTGGGTCAGGGTACCTATCTTACTGGTACTCTGAGGAAGACTCGGAAGGGCAACCCAGCTGATATAGTGGGGGGGAAGCTCAAAAAAGGATAGATAAAAGAGAAATTTACTGTTAAGGGTGTGTCCGTTTTCAAATGGCGCCACAAACGAGATGTCATTATTATTTCATCTGAGTTAGATGCCTAGATAAAGGCGGTCACGAGCAGGGGGAAGACCGTCGAGAAGCCCGAGGCAATTATTAATTATAATAAATATATGGGCGGTATTGTCAGGTCCGATTTATGATTTCATAACCAATTACGAAATAAAGAAATTTCCCATTACTAAACGAAAGTTTCTGTTCAGGTGGTGTATTTTCAGCTATATAAGTTCATTTTGGATCAATATGATTTTCATATAGATCTATTCCATTATTATGTTTACTTTATATGCATTAGTAACCTAATAATCGTATTTCTTCCTCCCTATGCAACGTATGCAATGTCCGCACACGACAGTGCACTATGTAGGGAAATACACACAAAATGTTCTGTCTTGAGGGTTTGCCTACCTAATTCACTACCGTGTGCGGACCTCGCATACGTTGCGAGGTTAAAAAAAATACGATAATCGTTGTTAAAAATGCATAAAAATTATCACAAAAAGGTTTTTACTTAGTTTGAACAACTTTAAAACAGAAAACAAAAAAAACAAAAAATTCGTTTTTTGGAAGTGATTTTCGATTCGGGCATCCGCAGCGAAAGTGTTAATAGATTGAATTATAATTACATTGTCGTTATAATTTCATGTCTGATATCTACCATTAAAAATTATGAACACTACTTTTAAAAGCAGCCTGCGAACGTATTTGCACACTAAAGTTTGGCTCGCAACATGTCAAAGCATGCCCACACCTGCTATAGACTGTTCATACTTGACTGGATTATTTTAGTCATTCCGTTTCTTTTGTTATTAGAAAAAGAGTTATCGTTTATTAACAGTACTTGGTGATCGTTTATTACTAGACCATTTGGATAGCTACCTTGCAGAGTTCATGTGGCATCATCCAGTTTTGGACTAACTCTAATTTATAATTGCATTTTGTCATTCAAATAAATTCTAGAAGTAATATCTTAAATAATAATGTTTTCTTTTTTAAATATGATTTAATAATTGTCTTTAAATTTAACAGAAATCATGTTTTTTTTGAAAATAACACCATGTGTCATTGTCACGAGAGTGTGAAGACGACGTAAAAACTAGAATGCTACCAGGGACCGGATACTTCTATGCCTGCAAAAGGCTGCACTTTAAAAGTTCCTTAAGGAAGGGAAAAGATGGCATAAGTTGTGAAACGACTATGATATGTGGCCTCTAACCAAATAAAATGGAAGAGAAGAGCCATGAGAAAAATATCTATGGCTGTGGGGGACCAGATGCAACACCATTGAGCACCTAATATTGTGTGTGCATTTGAGAATGACAGATTGCGCTATTGGGGGCATGAAGAGAGAATGGAGAACATTATTTGGTTTTGGACTACAAATGAAATGCTCTTCACATGAGTTTTCAATATTCAGTTTCCAAATAATGAATACTAAATAAGGTAGTAAAAATTGTCCAAGTTCACTATATCTGAAACGTCTTTTAAAATGAAGATATCTGTATTTAACTAATATTGATCACTATAAAGAAGGGGTATTACAACAGGTTTAATGGATAAAAGGAGCTGTCGAACACAAAGCCAAATACATTCATAAATAGTACGTAAAATATTGAAATGCACAAGTACACATACATAAATCATATATAAAAGTAACTTACCTCTAATTTATTAACAGAGTTTTCATTGCACGATTCTGCTATATAATCTTCTAAAGATTTCTCTTGAGGTGTTTTTTTTTCAATACTTTCTAAGGTTAAACCTTTTTCCTCTAATTTTTTTTGTTTCTTTTCTAATCTTAATAGTTTGGCCTTTTTACAAGCAGGTTTTGACTTATCCATTCCAAGGCCTGAAAGAAACTAATTTATCAAAAATGTAATACTAAAAAGTACTCAAAAATAACATATTAATTTGATCTAAAATAGAGTTTTTGTTACCTAAGACTAAGAAAATTTTTGAATAACGACCCTTACAGTTTCAAAATCACATTAAATAATATCTGTAAAATGCATCTATTAAAGCAGTGGATAACTAAGCACACTCAACATAATCTTAATATAATGAAAAGCCACAAGTTCAAGAGAAAGTAAAGGTTCAAATTTCAATCTTACCAGGCCTTGGATTCTTGAAACATTTTTTTTCAAATGTATTAGAAGATTTATCAGCTTCTGAAATAAATATGTCATGTATATTATTTAATACATCAAAAGCTACTTATATTATTATTTATTTAAAATAAAAAAAAGTCTGTCAGGGGCTGCGTAAACTAAACAGATTTCTCACGTAAAGGTTTGCAATAGATAAATATACATACTGGTAACACCACTGCGAATATTAAATGAATAAATACAAGCGGTAATGAGAAAACTTTCAATTAGAAGTTAATAACTCTACAACGGAAAGCGTCTAAATTGTAAACAAACAGGTCAGCCAACCTGAATTTTAGACTGGAAATAAAAGCCATTGATGAAATATATCTCAATATAGCATATTAATTTTATTGAAAACTATTTACTAAAGCTAGTGTTACAATTTGTAATGAATCAGAATAATTTTAATCTCAATTGCTTAAATTTTAGTAATCCGAGAACAAAAAAGCAGGAGGAGGGAATCAACAGAACATATTTACACATTTCTCACAAAGTAAAAGTTCAATGAAAACAATATTCCTTATTTAACATTGTAATGAAGACGTTCATGAAATATCAGCTTATTAATACAACATGAGTAGGAGTGCCAGTTTATTGAAAGCGGAAAACTATATAATCCAAATATCTCGGTTAATACTCATGATACAGTATATATTAATAGAGCAATTAATTTGCAATAAGATTGGTTTTTTACAATTTTTCGATCTGATGTATACATAGTAACAGAGATATTTTGAATTTTCATGATTCCCCCCCTCCCACTAGTCCGATTTCAGCCATTAACGAACATGATCTTCCTTTTTTACATAAAATAATTACATATGGAGTATGGTAGCAATCAAACAAAAATTGCGACCGCTACAGCGTTAACAGACATATATATATAAAATTTTGAATGGACCTCATTTTCGTCATCTCCTGAATAGAATCGATGGACATTTGAGGAAATTTTTCAAAAATCGTGTCATGAGTACAACCTCAATAGCAGATTTCCCTTAAAATCAATAGTATGTACAATGGAGTGAATATATAGCAGTCAGTTTTAAAGTTTTTTCCCCTCCTATTATTATTATTATTATAGCAATGAGTCATTCAAAATGGGGAATTGGGTGTTTTCATTTCATAATTTGTGAAACTTTATATTTAAAAAAATGACTTGTTTAGGTCAAACAAAAAAAAAAAAAAACAGATTTATCAAATGATGATTGAATTATTTATTTAACATCAATTCAATTTTAAAAACTGCTAAGTTCATTACCTTCAACATTTCCTAATTGTAAACTCGGCTGAGGAAGGCTATTAGTTAATCTATCTCCAACATTTTCTAAAACAAATTAATAAAAAAATTAATTAAATTATTAATTAATATCCACTTTTTGCAATTAAGGGTAATTGGGACAGGTTATCTATAGGTTAGCACCCTTTTCTAGCCAGGGTGGGACTAAGGATTTTATTTAGTGAATTTCAACACTAAATAAATTCCTTTGCCCATATGGGAATAGAACTCGCCACTCTAGGTTTTACCATGTGAGAATAAGGTCAACGCTTAAAATTAATTAATAAGAAAAACAACAAGTACATATAAGATATAAATTAGAATATCTTTCTTTATTTGTGAGGCGTCTAGGTGAAACACCTTATTCAATAAATGCTTTTATT
This sequence comes from Riptortus pedestris, assembly GCA_019009955.1. Lineage (NCBI taxonomy): Eukaryota > Metazoa > Arthropoda > Insecta > Hemiptera > Alydidae > Riptortus > Riptortus pedestris. The sequence goes on from CM032231.1 coordinate 120,943,425, forward strand.
TAAAACATTTTTATTTCCACAAACCACCGAGTCATGGGGGTTTGACACAGAAGGCTCACAAATAAAGGAATATATTAATAAGGAAAGCCAAAGGACAAGAAGAAGAAAATAAGATTATTTTTCACTGCCACACATTACTGATGGCCTGTTAAAAATTTTTAAACTTGGACCTAAGCCTTTATGTAAAGATGTATAATGTGAGATGCAAGAACTATAACTAACGATCCTCCTATTAACTACTTTTTATTAAACATAATTTAAGACTGAAGATGATATGCTACACACATGTACAAAGGATGTGATATTTCTATCTGTGGTCAAACAGATCATTAGCATGAATGTGAGTTTATTTTACATGGTGCCAGCAATCATTCTTATTAGAATTGCTATATCTTACACAAGGAAACAGTACATGCAATAACAAGTCTTTGGTGACTTCAAAGCTATCAGAGAAACCTTGTCAAAGTTATGGTCTCAATATCTCAAAAATTATCAGATTTAAATTAGTTGCCCTTTTAATATTTCTATCAAATAGACAGTAAATAGATAAAAAAGTCCGTCATGCAGGGGCTGCGTAAACTAAGCAGATTTCCCATGTGAAGTTTTACAATAGATAAATCTGCATACTGGTAATAAAAAAACCCACCATGAGTAAATACAAACGGTAATAAGAAATCTTTCAGTTAATTTTAATAAATTCCCAACTGAAACGGCTTCTGAATTGTAAAAATAATTTATATTTTAATTTTAGTAGTACAAGAACTAAAGAAGGGGGGGGGCGGCGGATGAACAGACCGTATTTGCATAAATCACACAAAGTAAGGAAGGAAAGGTAAGGTTAGAAGTAGCCTCCTACCTGAGCCGAGAAGTTACGAAAACGGCCGAACTAATCCGAACAATACCCGACCACAGCCTTCATAAAAATGGAAATATCTTGGTTAATATTCAAGATAGAGAATAAATGTATATAACAATATTTATAGTAAATTTAATTTGCAATAAGATTGGTTCTATACAATTTTTCGATCCGATGCATAATAACGGAGATATTTCGAATTTTTGAAAATCACCCCTCTAAACCCCCCCCCTCCCACTGGTCCGATTTCAGCCGTTAACGAACTTGATCTTCCTTTTTACATAAAACGATTAAATACCGAGTTTAGTGACGATTAAACAAAAATTGCGACCGCTAGAGTGTTAACATAAAAATATATATACATATAAATAGTTTTGAACAGACCTCATTTTCGTCATGCTGGGTAGGATCGATGGACATTTGAGGAAATTTTTCGAAAATCACGTAATGAGTACGACCTCAATAGCTGATTTTCCTTAAGGGAAATCTGCTAATTGTAACCACTACAGCGGTAACAGACAAATACATAGATAGATATAATTTTAATGGACCTCATTTTCATCATCTCCAAGGTAGGATCAATGGACATTTGAGGAAATGTTTCGAATATCGTACATTATGAGTACAACCTCATTAGCCGATTTCCCTTGAGAGAAATTTGCTAAAAGAGTGAAAATATAAGTACTTCCACATTTTAATCATTTCACACATTTGTACATCAGTAATTTAGATTTAAATACACTGATATAATTTCACTATTGGTAAATTCCAAAACTAGAAAAGAACGATATAAACTAAAATATAATAAGCATGTTAGCATACCTTCTGTAGTTCCTTCAGGGGTATCTTGTTGAGAAGTTTCACTAGGACAATCGGACAATCTATTTTCAATGCTGTCTTAAAATAAATAAACACTAATTAGTTATACATTAACATTCAATACAACGAGTACAAAAATTATATAGAAACCTTTTTCCATGTGGAAGTCAACTTCTTTAAGGGTAGGAGCATTTTCATTTGATTTCTCTTCAATTATTTTGTTCATCCTTTTATCATAAATGTTACTACCTAGGAAATAATAACATGATATAGTGATTAACACATATGCTAACACAAAATAATAACACTGAAAAGTATTAATAATAACAATAATTTTGTAATGAACAACATTAAAATTTATTGGGTGGGAGCGATGATATCAGACCATGTCCCCCTTAACAAGCCGAATATTCATCATCATTAATATAGCTTCATCGTCATAAACAAAAAAGTCCGTCACGCAGGGGCTGCGTAAACTAATCAGATTTCCCACAGGAATTTTAATAGATTAACCTTCATACTGCTAACACAACACCACCGTGAATATTAGGTGAATAAATACAAACTGTAAAAAAAAATCTTTATGCCCCTCCCCCAGTGGAAAGCGGCTCAAATGTAAACTAACCGGTCTGCTCACAGCTTTCAGTATTTCCAACACCGGAAATAAAAACAATAACTCAAACACATAAGAATATAACATATTGATTTTATTGAAAAGTTTGTACTATGCCTAGTACTGTAATTTATAATGAATCAAAATAAATTTTATCTCAATCAATCAAATTTTAGTAGTTGAAGAATTTAAGAGGGGGGAGGTCACAAGAACACATTTGCATGTATCTCGTATAATAAAGGTCTCTGGGAAACAATATTTTGTATTTAAGCTTTGAATAATGTGGTTTATTATATAAGAGAGTATTGTTTACCTAACAGGAGTAGAAGTGGGGGTTTACTGAAGACTGAAAACTGGAAAATGCAAATATCTCTGTTAATATTTAAGATAGAGAAGAAATATATAACAATATTTATAGTACATTTAATTTGCAATAAGATTGGTTATGTACACTTTTTCAATCTGACTTATAGTAACGGAGATATTTTGAATATTCAACATTCTGCCCCCCTCCCTACCTCTGTACCGATGTCAGCCATTAACGAACTTGATCTTTCTTTTTACATAAAACGACTAAATATCGAGTTTGATAATGATCAAACAAAAATTGTGACTGCTAGAGCGGTAACAGACTAATATATATATATATACATATATATATATATATATATATATATAAATATATATATATATATATATATATATATATATATATATATATATATATATATATATATATATATATATATACAGTTTTGAAAAGAACCTCATTTTCATTATCTACTGAGTAGGAACGAATGACATTTCAAGAAAAATTTTGAAAATTGCGTCATGAGTACGACCTCAATAGCTGATTTCCCTTAGGGGAGATCTGCTAAAATAGATTTAGGTACATGCTATCGTCACTGAGCTAAGAATTTAATTTTCTTCAATATAGTAAGGAGTCACTAGAAATATTAAAGTTGTAATTTGTAAACAAATATTTGATATTTCCTGTCCTTAGTTAGTTTATGGAGTCTATGAAGTTATAGAGAGTTGTTAGTTCAGGTCACGAGTGAAATTCTCTTTTACTCTGATGCCTTTATTTTTGGATGATAGAAGGCAAGGAGAAATAACTTCAAATCCCTGTGATTGAGTTTGATTAGGATTTCCTCATCACAAGAACAACTATCAGGCATAGCTTGTAGAAACTTATAATCTAAGATTTTAATACACTAAAATATACTGTCGAAGAATTAGACAACATACATGAATTAACTGCAAAAAAAACAAAACAAATTCTGATATTATATTCGATACCTGATGGTTCATTTTCACTACTTGCATCACTTTCACAATCTTTTGCATCTTTTGAAGGTGTATGTCCTTTGTTAAGATAGTTTGAGACTCGCTTTAAAAGCTTCTTCTGGGATTTGGTAAGTTTTAAATTCAGTGCATCACATCTAAGAAATAATATTAACAATGAGTCCAAATGATTACATAATAACATTACTTTTAATGTGTCAAAGGAAATTATTAAGTTTGGGAATCAGTTAATATACATAGTTTATATATATTAACCAGTTAATATACATAAAACAAATAATCTTATGCTAAAAAAGTCCTTATCAGTGAGAGAATTCATTACATAAAATCCTGAGTCTTACCCTGGCTATAAAAGGGTGGTAACCTGTAGATAACCCGTCCTAATTAGCCTTAGTTGCAAAAAGTTGATGTTAAGAAATAATTTAAATTTTAAAAAAGTTCATTACGTGGGGGTTGCGTAAACTAAGTGTAAACTTTCCCACATGCTAGAATGACACACTACTGATCTCATCTCCTCATATATCCTGTATTTCTAAATAAAAACTTGGTGGGGAGAAGTGAGAGTTTACAGAAGGCTGAGAAAATAACTCTCTTAATACTTTAGCTATGAAAAAATGAATAAACGAAAGAATCATTGTAGATTGTCAATAGTTTAACAAGATTGGTTCTATAACATTTTTAGATCAGACTCATAATAACAGAGTTGTTTTGAATCCCCTCCCCTCCCTATTCTCGGTCTGTGACTTCAAAGGTTAGCGAATATGAAATTAGTGGTGAATGAAACGGTTAAATATCGAGCATGAAGATATAAAGATTTTCAACAATATTGCTTGAAAACAATATATGGTATTTAAGCTCGGAATAAAATGTTCCACGATATATTCATTTATTATTAAAGTGAGATTATACTGAAGCATGAAAATTAAAATCTTGGTTAATATTGAAGGTAGAAAAAAATGATATAGTACATTAAATATATTTATAGAACATTAAATTTGCAACAATATTCCTTATATACAATTTTATGATCCGCCTCATAGTAATGTAAGATATTTTGAATTTTTGATTATCTTCTATAGACTTAGCAGCAAAAAAACTGGACACTTCATATTTTTTATTTAAAAAGCAGATTATCTATATTGTGTTTGTTTTTGTGGGTAATCCGGTTAATTACAAGCAAGTCTTGTCTCTGCCAATTGAACTTATCCCTTCAGGACTAACAGGGCAAGAGATAGGGGTCTCATTTGTCTGGAGACTGCTTTACGTAACACTACTCTTCTAAACTGTAAGTAGGTTTATGCACCTGCGAGCGTCTTTAGTTTTTGGACCATGCGTTTACGTATGTTAATGAACGTTATTTTTTCCTTCTAGTCTAGGAAAATGGTTCTTTCGGCAGTGGTTGTAGCCCAAGCTGATGCCTTGGCAAGGAAACGCCGGAGGGTTTACTATATCGCCCAAACACGACAGAGGCCATCCAGGGCCACAAATCAGATGATTGATTTATAGATCAGGTTTGAGAGACAGGCATTTAACCGCTCCAGAAGTTCAGTTCAGGCTCCAAATGGTCCGAAATACTGTCGTCAGCTTGGGCACTATACACTGGAGACTGAGGGAGCACTGTCTTCAAGCGAGGCACCCTACAGCAGGGCCCCCAAGTCCTGGAAAGGCATTGAAGATGGACGGCATAGAAAGGCGGTTATTTGCTGAACAACATTTCCACTGGGGAGAGGAGCAATGGACAGCTGTTTTATTCACAGATGAGTCTTGATTTGGTCTGTACCACTCAGGCATTCGAGAAAGAGTGTGGAGACTACCACGGGAGTGTTTTGCTCAATGTGCTCTTCGCGAGTCCCGGCTATTCGAAAGGTGATCAGTCAAACCATAGTTTGGGGAGGAATTAATTTTCATGCCCTAAGTGCTTCAATAGGCTATAATCCCATTTGCCCCATTTATTAGTGACGAGTTCATTTTGATGCAGGATAATACACGCCCACATACCTCAAGAATTGTCACCAAATACTTGGAGAAAGTGGGAATCACAGTTCTGGACAGACCTGCATGATCTCCCGATATGAATCCTATTGAGCATTAGAGGGATAATTTAGGGAGGTGTGTTAGCCATTATCATTCTCCTAGTGATTTAAATCAGCTCCAAATTGCTCTTCGTGAAGAATGGGATGCCGGAGGAGTATATCAAAAATGTAATTTCTTCGATGCCTGACAGAATAAGGGCCCTGCGGTGTGTAAGAGGAGGTAATACCAAATATTAGAAGGCCATCTGATATATATAAAAAAAAAAAAAAAAAAAAAAAAATGTAAAAATTATGAAATTATTATTAGTTTTTATTTATTTATTAATTTAAGTTTTATTTAAGTATTAATTTATTGTTTTTTTACTTTATTATTATTATTTATTAACGTCCACTTTTTGCAACTAAGGCTAATTGGGACGGGTTATCTACAGGTTACCACCCTTTTCTAGCCAGGGTGGGACTTAGGATTTTATTTAATGAATTTCGTCACTAAATAAATTCCCTTGCCCAGGCTGGATTCGATCTCGCCACTTTAGGATTACCATGTGAGATTAAAGGCAACGCTTTAACTCGCATGGCTAACCTGAGCTCCGTTTTTTTTTTTTACTTTATAATTGTATTTAATTAATGGAATTTAATTTTGTTTAAATAACCTATATATATATATATATATATATATATATATATATATATATATATATACATATATACAAACTAATTCATACCATGGATTAAAAAAAAAAATTATAAGAAGAAATCAGAGTGTCCAATGACAGAGTGACAAATTGTGCAAGTTCAAATGAATTCATAACTGCATCATAAATGAGTTTTGAACTAAATCTCATGACCTTAAGATATTCCTTCATGATTAGCGCGAAAGGATATCTCAAGACTTTCAAATGACCAAGATAACCATAAGAAATATATCTATTTCACTTACTTAATTGTATACAAAGGACAGCAAGTAATAGTAAGGGATGGCTTGTAGCAGTATTGGCCACTTCTGCGCCAGCCTCGGTCTATAAGGTCCTGATAATCTTCAACAGACAATGTGTGTGCCCATATTCCTACAATTTGAAACATTATTCTATTTATATATTCATATTACACTAGGGACTAAGGCCAGCTTACCTATAGATCACTTCTTTAGCCTAAAAAGACTACAGAACTTTTTTAAGAGTACACTACTGAATAAATTCTCATCATGCGCAAGCAGTGAATCAAATCTAATAATCAAATTAACCACAAGCGATAACATTATTCGTGGTCACTCCAAGACTCCACATAAACATATCATTGAACAATAGATACTCAAATGAGTCATGTAATAGAATAATAGCTAACTTTTATTCAGTATTTTTCAAATTAATTTAACAGTTTATTTTGATATATAATAAAAGTAACTCCCTAATGACTCATGTTGAATATACCGAATGTGACACTGCTATGTGAAATATGTAGAATGAAATATTTGCTATTTGGTATTTGTCTAAAAGAACAACCTTTATTCAGTTAAAATCACATTGACTAAAAATGGTAACAAAAGTATTTGTTTAAACGGGGTAAATAGCTATTGCAGTATAATATGAACGTTAATTTAAAACTTGATGTGGAAATGATTATTTACTAACAGTAATAAACACTTACTAACAACAACTATTTGAATTTAAACCACCTTAAAATGTAATCATGAAACAAGTAAAACAGAGTATATGAGTAATGGATTACTGATACATTCCAATGCAATGACATCAGTAATAATAATTATTAAGTTAAATGTTTTTGTGGATCAAATGTAAGTCAAATCTAATATCACCAATTAGCACAAACTAAATAAATTTACACAGTATCAGATAATGTAAAAAACAGAACTTGAAGTATTTCGTTAGACCTTAAATCTTATTAAAAAATAAATTCAAAGAAATATTTAGTAACTCCTGGAACAATATAAAGAACAAACCAAGATTGAAGTTCGTGTTAGATGATTTACAATATCCACACGAGCCACCTTTGTTGTCAGGAATATATTCCACGACAGAATACTTAGAATCCATTTTCCAAATAGAGGAAGACCTAACTTCTGTCACCTTTCACACTCTGTCCAACGAAGTCTGTTCAAACATGGCTGCATAGAGGTAGAACGATTCAGAATCGAGTACGTACAATTAGAGAATATTATTCCTTAATACTACACTTTTAGTTTACGCAACCCCCACGTAATGAACTTTTTTAAAATTTAAATTATTTCTTAACGCCAACTTTTTGCAACTACAACACAATTAAGAGTCACCACCACAAATGCACACAATTTCTAACAGGACATTATTTAACAAGATTTAAAATTCAAGACAATGACAAATGTACTTGCGATTCACAGACAACACAAACGTTTTTACATATTCTTTATGACTGTTCAACATTTAATCAAAACAGAACAAATATAATAATGAACATAATTTTAAAAGGACGTAATTGGGCGGAACCACCTCATATTACATTTAATATATATGTTAAAGAACTTATACTTTTAATGGATTTGGCAAACATATATTAGAATGTAAAGCAGATTGTGAGGAATGAGAATTATAAATTCAATATATTTACCTATATAGACTCGCAAATTAAACATCGGTTGAGTTTAACTTTAATTGATTTGTTTTCTTATTTATTTATTAATTTTATTTGTAATTATCTTACTTATTTTAATATTTTATTTTTATTATTTTTTATATTATATTTGATTAGATGGTTGATTAACGTGTATATATTATGAAAAAGAATGTATTTAAACATAATCATACATGTAATAGGCCATGTTGCAATGCAGCATGTATTCAAATAAATAACGCCTCATAGGGTTACTATGAGGAGGAAAAAAAATATTACCCATTTTTATTTGTTTGGCGTCACATAATTGAAGAGATTTACGCCAATGACCAAACAGCCAAATGATAAAAATAATCCAAGTCGTTGAATGCAATTGGTGGCCTTAATCTCACATGGTAAAGCTAGAGTGGCGAATTCGATTCCCACCTGGGCAACATGAAATTATTTAGTGACGAACTATTAAATAAAATCTGTAGTCCCACCCAGGTTAGAAAAGGGTGGTAACATGTAGATAACCCGTCCTAATTAGCCGTAGTAACAAAAATCGGACATTAATAAATAATAATAATGTAATTTATATTTATATTTACTGCTGCTGGACAATATTGCTCGAGAAAAAAAAAATGAAAATATAAAAAGAAACAAGACCTAACTAAACGCTAACTATTAAAACAGGAAAAACTAGGAACGTGGACAGAAAACTAAAGAAAACACGAATAATCAACAAAAGATAAAAACAAGACAAAAGCGTAAAATTAAATTCAAAAACAAAAAATATCTTGTAAAATAACCAGATAACTAAGAACTATGTTGGGTAATAATTAACCCGTTTCCGCCGACTGTAACAGATATGTAACGGGCGAGAGGGCACCGTCTAGCATGTAGCTGCCAGATCCTGTCCGTGCATGTCGGGCATCTTGTCCTTTCCTGCCCTTCAGAATATCCTCCTGGTCAGTTCACCTGAGTTTCTCGGCGTTAGCAGTTGTATTCAGTGCGCTAGTGATTTTTTAAAAGTTTTCACATTCTCATCGGCGAAAAAAATGGATGCTTCAGCATTGTAAGTACATTTACGTTTTCAATTGTATTTCCTTTGCAATTTTTGACATATGTTTCGTTACATGGATATGTTGACTGTATTTATGTCCGTCCGTTATCATTCTAAGACATTTCTCGTACATCTCTTTTGAAGTTCAGTGTTACATATATGTTACAGTCGTCCTTCACAGTAAATAAATGTGAACTGATGAACATATTCGTTTTTCAGAGATGGAGTCATTTTCCGAGATCTCAGTGTTCAGGAAGCTATCGATATTGTTGAAGGGAGGCACGATGGTGAGATAGAGGATTCCATTGGTGATGAAGATGAACAAGTCGACATATTCATTAGTCCTCCGGAAGTGGGCGAACTCACTGATGAAGATTCAGCAGACGAAGATTCTGGTGGTACCGTTGACAACTTGAATAGGAATCAACTTGTTGCTAATGCCGAAATCCGGAATAAAAAGTATCGTGTTACTAATCTTCAAGAGTCCTTCTCCAAAGAGAAAAAACGAAAATGGATTCAAGGGGACCTTTATGCAGTACCAGATGAGTACCGCTTTGAAGCATTCACTGCTTCAAAATACGTAAATTTAAGTCCTGTTGAAGTTTTTGAAATGTTTTTTGACAGCGAAATAATAAATCTAATTGTAACTGAGACCTGTAAGTATGCGGCACAAAAAAATGAGACTTCTTTTAGATCAGATGAAGGAGAATTATATTGTTTTCTTGGTTTTCTCATCCTAACAGGGGGAATATTACCTGGTGAGCGTTATTATTGGGATTCAAAACCAGATATGAATAACGCCATGGTGGCTGAGGCCATGAGAAGAGATCGCTACCTACAAATAAAACGATTCATACATTTAAACGACAATTCTAAAATTAAATTTTAAATTTTTTTATAGGTAATTATAATAATAATAATAATATCATTATTATATTAAGAGCATTTAACTATTGTTATTAGTTTTTTTGTTTGTTTTTTTAACTGTTTCCTCCTTACCTCATATCTCCAAACGCCGACTGTAACATATATGTAACACGCCATAAACCCCTCTTCCCCCACCCAATATTTTAAAAACTATGTTTCCTGATTTCTTAGTAGTTACTAGTAAAAGAATTTCATATAAAATTTGAATTATCCAAAATTTTATAATTCTCGGCGGTACGGGTTAATACGAACAATTTTATAATCCAAATATTTAAAATTAAAAATATTAAAGTAAGTAATAATAAATTAATATGTACATAAAGAAAAATGTTATATTAGGTAAAGGTTTCTAAAATCTTATCCATGCATTTATTATTACAGCCAAACACACTCGCTCTCATTCACAGGCCCTCACCTAAACACAGATGGTAACACAAATTGTAATTTTGCATTACATTTTATATTACAATTACGATAATTAAGAAGAATTGTGTGTAGTGTGAATAAAATCTAAAGGTAATTGTTACATCTCGCACATCTTATATTGTCCTGAATTAAAATTAGTTTAAATTCCTGAATTCATTCTTTTAAATTTTTATTTTTTTATGTTATTTAATTGAAGCAGTACTTACAGTTATAATGTTTCATGGTGACCTCATTTAAGCAGTTAATTTTAAAAATTCTTAACTATTGCAATCAAAAGCTTTGCTAATCAGCATCATGTTATTTATTAAGGTCTACTTAGATGATCTCCTAAGGTCTGCTAGATTTGGTCCCATTGGTGCTAAGGGAGTGATTGTGTACAGGATGGGACCCAGGGCGGGACTAAGGTTTTATTTAATGAGTTAGTCACTAAATAATTTCCTATTGTCCAGGTGCGAATCGATCTTACAAATCTAGGATTACCAAGTGACATTAAAGCGACATAATTTGCACACGAAACTTGTTGAGGTCTGTAATTTTGGCGATTTGTTGGACAGTCATAATGACACACGAAAAAAATATTGTTTGACCATTTCATGCTGCTAGTCACACCCTCGATAGAAAAGAGTGGTAGCCTGTAGATAACCCGTTTCTATGAGCCCTAGAAGCTGAAAGTGGACGTTAATAAATACCTTAAAGATACGTTTATAAATTAATAATAATAATAATAATAATCTCTCTCGATATTTAAACGTTCCAGTAAACACTAAAGATCATATTTGTTATTGGCATAAATCGAGGGAGGAATGGAGGGGGGGGGGGGTGAGCCTCATTATGAGTAGCATCAAGAATAGATCCAAACTTGTTAAAATATTGATTTTTTAATCACTAGAGTGTCATATTAGCACGAGAAAAATCCGTTTAGTTTACGCAACCCTGAGTGACGGACTTTTAGCAGATTTCCTATGCTATTGAGGTCGTACTCATGACGCGATTTTCGCTATTTTTTTTCCAATGTCCATCGATCCTACCTCGCAGATGAAGAAAATGAGGTCCTATTGTCATACCTATCGGTGGAGACCGTCGTCACTGGCTGGTGGTTGAGTACCGCTGGCAAGCGCTTTCGATGTGATGACATCATTTTCAAGCCTGTCAATAGTTGTACTGAGTCGGTTGTCCGTCAGTCAGTGGGTTTTATGAAAATGAGGTCCGTTCAGAACTGTCAAGTTCGTTAACGGGTGAAATCGGACCAGGAGGAGGCGGTTAATAGGGGAAGAATATTGGAAATTCGAAATATCCCCGTTACTATAAGTCGCATCGAAAAAGTGTATAAAATCTATCTTATTGCAAATTAAATTTACTATAAATATTGTCATATACATTTATTTGAATTTTTCAGCTTTCAGCGCTCAGTAAACCCCCACTTCTACTCGTGTTAAGTAAACCATACTCTGTTATATAATAAACCACATTATTCAAAGCTTAAATTCCAAATATTGTTTTATTATAGGAGATACATGCAAATACGTTCTTGTGACCCCCACCGTCTTAAATTCTTGGACTTATAAAATTTGATTGATTGAGATAAAAATCATTGTGATTCATTATACATTACAGTACAAGATATAGTACATAGTTTTCAATAAAATTAATATGTTATATTCTGATATGTTTCAGTTATTGTTTTTCTTTTCGCTAAGCCGTAGGCAGACCTGTTTGTTTACATTTGAGACGATTCCCGCAGGGAGGGGAAAGATTTCTTATTACCGTTTGTTTGTATTTATTCACTTAATATGTCACGGTGGTGCTGTGTTAGCAGTATGTAGGTTTATCTATTATTAAACTTGGTTTACGCAGCCCCTGCGTGACGGACTTTTTTTTAATCAGCTTGGCTAAGGAATTTATTTATGAGACCATCACTAAATAATTTTCCTATTGCACACTTGGGGATCGACGACCCCTGGTTTAACAAGTTCTTTCAACACCAACGCCTGTGAATCACGTCCTCAAAGCGCCAAAATTAAATTGAACGAAGAGTGAAAACATTCGGAGTGGGATTTTGTCACAACAAGAGCCGCCATTAAGGGCTGTCGGAAAGCCAAAGGACAAAGAACACGGAGTGGCAATGTGGTCCGAAACCATTACTTCTTGTAACTCTAAATGGGCGCGCTCTTAGCAGCGGGGAGTAATGACGAAGTTAGAGCAACTTTCAATAATGGAATTAGGGGCCACTATAAAGGGAGAGAGGCTGTGTCTCCCGTTAGCCATCTCCTTGTTTATTCATCGACTCATCACATGTTCAACTTGGCCCGCCATACTTTGTCAATTTAGTACGGCCGGAATTATATTTGCCACAGTCAAGCCTGTGGGTGTTTGAACAAACCCTCCTGAAACTTCCGGCTCTTGGTATTTGCGTTCATTCGTCACTTCTTTTTCGCGTTCGGCTAAATTTTTAAAACCTCGTTAACCTCTCTCGAAACATTTACGCAAAGGAGGCACGTTAAAATCAGGAATATCTTTTATAGCGCGATCAAACCTACAAGGGGAGTGCACGGCCTTACACCCACCGATTTGCACGTAAATGTTTTAGTGTTTATTACCTAATAAAAAGTCCGTCACTCAGGGGCTAAGTTAACTTACCACGTTTCCCACGTATCTGCTTTTATCTCAAAACGTAATAGTTCTATGAGAACAATATTTGGTATTTAAGCTTCAAATAAAGTGCTTCATAACATACTAGAATATTGTTCATATATGAAATGAGTAGGAGTGGTGCTTTACTGAAGACCGAAAACTAGAAAATGCAAATATCTCAGTTAATAATCAAGATAGTGGAAAATTATACATAACAACAATTATAGAACATTGCATTTACAATAAGATTGGTTTTATACCATTTTTCGGAGATATTAAGAATTTTCGAAATTCTCCCCCTCTACTCCCCCCCCTCCCCTGGTCCGATTTCAGCCGTTCAAGACTAACTCGATCTTTTTTTTATATATATAAAAGGATTATATATCAAGTGTCGTAAAGATAAGTCAAAAATTGCAACCGTTAGAGCGGTAACAGACACACACACACACACACACACACACACACACACACACACACACATATATATATATATATATATATATATATATATATATATATATATATATATAGTTCTGAACGGACTTCATTTTCGTCATCTCCTGGGTAAGATCGATGGAAATTTGAAGAAAAATTCCGAAAATCGCGTCATGAGTACGACCTCAATAGCAGATTTCCCTTGAGGGTAATCTGCTAAAACAAATTCATTTAAAGCGAGGGAACGCACTGCTCACGTCTAAAAAAAAAAATGTTAAAGTTTGCCTAAACGTATTAAGGAGCTCCCAAGGATTGTAATAGAAGTTGTCTCCGCGGCTCAGTTCATAGAGCTCTCACTTTGTAACCGGAAATCTCGAGATCGAATTTCGCCGAGAGCGATTAATTTTTTTTCTGGTATTTTTACATTTTTTGTTTCTAGGGAATTTATTTTAATGTTAATAAATAAAATAGAATATACGTCAGTGATCTAAGGCCAATCATAATGAAAAAGCTCTTAAGTATATAACTGTTAAAAGAATATTTTTGTGTCTAGAGCTAGAAACTTCATTATTTGTAAAATAAAATGAAAACAAATAAACGGGTAAAGTTAAATAAAACCGTTTAAAAACATTATTAAAATATCTCCGCTATTATTGATAATTATTATATACTTATGTATTCAATTAATAGTAATATATTTCTTGAATAATATTAAACATTTCCTTATACCTATTATATTTTTGACAGAAAGCATTCGAATTTTCTTTATATATATAGAACATGCTAAAAATTATATGCCACTAATTAAAAAAAACACTTTTTTATTTATTTGTTAATTTTAAATAAACGCCCTAATAACAAAAAATGAAAAAAAAAAAAAAAAATCCCAGAAAAAAATAGGAGCTTCCGGGGAGATTCGATCTCGAGATTTCCAGTTACAAAATGAAAGAGCTCTGAACTGAACCACGGAGAGTACCTGGAATACACGCCTTGGGAAGACGTTTAGGTAAACTTTAACATGTTTTTTTTTTTATTTTTTTTTTTTTTTTTTTTTTCTTTTTTTTTTTTTAAGACGAAAGCGTGAGAAGTGCGTTCTCTCGCTTTAACAGTATTTGTTTTTCATTAGGCACTATACACTAAAATATTTTCGTACAAATCGGAGGACTCCCCTTGTTAGTTTCTAATTGTCCGCAAATGACTTTTTGGCTCAAGAGAATAGGTTGGACTAAACGTATAAGCATTTTAAAAGTGAATATCATAAATAATCAACCAATTAATCTAACGACTGTGCATAGTAAATAGTATAATTTCATTAAGGATGAAGCTTCCCTTTATTCATTGTAGAAATGACGGTACTTATCGATTATCTGGAGGCAATCATTTAAAGATGATTATTAAATCATAATTAAAAGAAAATCACTTTATTATTTAAAATAACACTTCTAGTATTTATAAATAACAAAATGGTTAACGGGAAACCTTTCAATATTTACTGATAAAATATTTACTGGTTCAAAACCGCTTATTGCTATTTGCTGTTATTGCTATTGCTTAGGCTGTTTATATTTGACTAGGTTATCTTAGTTATTCTATTTCTTTTGTTATCAGAAAATGAGTTATCGTTTATTAATAGCACTTGGTGTTTTTTAACACCATTTTGTGAATATTATCACCAATTGGGGATGTTTTATTATTACACCTCTTGTACAGCTTCCTTGCAGAGTTCATGTGGCAGACGACGGCCGGGTTTTGGACTAACTCTACTTTATAATTAGGTTTTGTCATTTAATTAAATTCTAGAAGTGCTTTTTGCAAATAACAAAGTGTTTTTCTCATCCCAATAATCGGTAAGTACCGAAATGACTTATGAAAACACCTCGCTCCAGAGGCACCTAACCGAAAAACTAGAAAAACCCGTCACGCAGAAGCTGCGTAAACTAAGCAAGTTTCCCTTGAACTAGCATGACATTGTGATAATGCCATCTCACATTCTATTCTCTATGTAGTTAAGGAAAAATTTAAGCTGGACATGAGGTGTTTTGTTGTTTTAAATGAAAATCACATGGAAAGAGAAAGAAGAAAATAACTCGGTTGCAATAATTAGAAACATAAAAAAAAGTAACCATAAAATAAGTAAAAAAAAGTTTAGGTTAAACAGTTTTATTGAAGAAAAAAAATACAGTTAAAAATTATGAAGAAAATGTACTAAAAGCTAATAAATAATCCTAGGTCCTAGGTAGCATTCACCACATCAGACTCTTCATCAATCTAGGGCATTGATCAGAAAATAAATATAGTTGTGAGGCGTGTGAAATTTCTATCAGGAGTCAAGCATTCATATAATGGGCGTAGCTTAACCTGGATCATACCCTCTCACATGGTAAACCTAGAGTGGTGAGTTCGATTCTCGCCAGGGGAAAGGAAATTATTTAATGATTAAATAACGTCCTAAATCACACCCTGGCTAGAAAAGGGTAGTAACCTGTAGATAACCCGTCCCAATTAGCCTAAGATGCAAAAAGTGGACTTTAATAAATAATAATAATAATTAACCTGAATAAATACGTACTTCAATAGCATTTATAATTGTATGAATGGTTGACTATTGATAGAAATTGCACACGCCCGACGATTTTATTTATTTGTCCGACCAATGCGAAGAGTGGTGTGATGACTGGTACCTAGGAACTAGGAATATTTTTAAGCTTTAGTACATTTCCTTCATAATTTTTATTTTTTTTGAAAAAAAAAACCGTTTAACTTGAAAATATTTTCTTCTTTTTTTATTTTCATGTTTTTAGTTTTTACTTTTCGTTCTCTTGAGTTCATTTAGTGCCTCATTATTATAAGGTTTATTTCCTGACAATTTGTTGTAATCTAACTCTGAAAAAAAAAAAAACAGTTATATGTAAAAAGAATTTGTAATCCGTCGTGTTCTTAATGCATTCTACTTATAAAGCCATTTCATTTGATACCCATATTAAAACAAATACGAAATGTGGCATGTTGTACTGGCAGCCATGTTAGATTTGAAATTTGCCATGGTGTACTCAATTCGGTACTTGTGTATTATATCCACCACATTTTAGTTCCACTAGTTCCACGCTAGAGTGCGCTACTGAAGTGCGACGCTAGCTCTCCCAGGCTAATGAGGTTATCTTTTGTCATAGTTGTGTTTGCTGTTTATTTGCGTTTGCTGTTTACTGTGCTGTTTAGTGTTTCTTAGTCCTTTAAAAATGCCTCTTTGGGATTTGCCAACGACTGAAGAAGACGCTGTTAAATATTTACAGCAGAGGAATATTTTGGCTATCAGAAGAAAGTGTTCTAAATCACATTGTATGAAACTTTATGGTGGAAAGTCTTTTTTGGAGGTGTAATGTAAGAAAGTGTGGTGAGCAAGTCGGCGTTCTGATTGGCACTTGGTTGGAAGCATTTTTTGCAAAATACTTTGCAAAAGCATTTTGTATTTTAAATTGTATTCCCACACATTTCCCGGCTAAATGTGAATAAAATGTTTTATTTTTAAAAATTTTGTTTTCTTTTATTTATCATTATAATTCCGTAGAAGGTTATAAGGTAAGTGTAACCTCCCTTGCGGGCAATGAATCGTACTACTTAAAACAGTAGCGCACTCTACCGTGGAATTAATGGAACTAAAATGTGGTGGATATAATACACATGTACCCTCAATTCTACTAGTCAAGCCCTTTCATTTCATACCAATATTGAGGCCGTTGTGAAGAAATAAGTATGACCGCCATTTTTTAACGGCGACCATCTTGGATTTACAAAGATACTGAATGTGTTAAATTGTATTGTCATCAGAACTAAAGGTGTGTACCAAATATCAGCTCAATCGGTCAACAATAAAGGGGTCAAATTTCATCTACTAAATTTGACCCAAATGAATAAATAAACAAAGAGGACGAGCTAAATAAAACCGTTTAAAAATAAATATTCAATCAAACTCGGAGTTTTAGCAGATACTTTTATTCGTGCCTTGAAACCAAAAGGGCAACAAGATCTAAATAAATTTCAGTGTTTTAATTCTGAATAATAATAATGAAAACCAATGCCACTTTTAATCGAATTTAATGGTTTTAATGGCATAGTGAATGAAACTTAATGTCACATTTTAGCAGATTTCCCTTAAGGGAAATCAGCTATTGAGGTCGTACTCATGACGCGAGTTTTGAAAAATTTCCTCAAATGTCCATCGATCCTACCCAGGAGATGACAAAAATGAGGTCCGTTCAAAATTATATATATATATCTATATATATATATATATATATATATATATATATATATATATATATATATATATTTGTCTGTTAACGCTCTAGCGGTCGCAATTTTTGTTTGATCGTTACCAAACTTCATATTGAAGCGTTTTACGTAAAAAGAGAGATCAAGTTCGTTAATGGCTGAAATCGGACCAGTGGGAGGGGAGGTTTAGAGGGGGGATTTTTGAAAATTCGAAATATCTCCGTTATTATGCGTCGGATCGAAAAATTGTATAGAATCAATCTTATTGTAAATTAAATTTACTATAAATATTGTTCTATACATGTATTCTGTATCTTGAATATTAACCGAGATATTTGCATTTGTATTGTGTGTGTGGTCGACGGAACCCCGCCGTTCCGGACTCTCCGCCGAGAGCTCTGGTGGCCGTTTCCAGAACTATTCGTCCCTCATGAATAGGTTTAGAGATCCCTTCCTACTACAGCTGTTATTAGGCGGATTTCTCTATTGTAAAACATCACGTGGGAAATCTGCTTAGTTTACGCAGCCCCTGCGTGACGGACTTTTTAAATTACCCGCCAATACTACACAAGGCTTTGAGAGATATTGGGTTTTGACGACTTACAACCGCTGGCTAATATGTTGGAGCGTTTATATGTTGAGTTCGTTAGGAAACACAACTTGTCTCTTAGAACGAATTTACAGACCTCATATGTTTACAAATAACTTATTTGTAATAGAATAGACACTTTCTACTTTTAATAACATACCTTATATTAACATCATGTTTTCTCCTAAATTTCTCAACCTACAACTCAAATGACTTCTCCAAACATCCGAACTACTATACATCTGATCTACAACACAGGCAATATATTATGTTTATTAAATTCATAAAAATTTATTATTTGTTTGGTTTATGCCCCATATCAACGGTGAGTGGCATGATCTCTATTTAAAGTAATCTATTTATTCCTTCATGTAAACCGTGGTAATTTATTTATAGTATGGAAAATATTCCTTAAATATTTGAGGTTTTCCCATTAGAATATAATAAAAGTTATCCCTTAAAAATCTTTGTAAGTATGTTGTATACCTATCGTATTTCTATTCTATATGTATTCGTAAATGATTATATTGTTGTGAAAATGAAGGATTAGCAGAGAGAGTCGCGTATTTCGGAAGTGCGATATAGATCAAAGAAGCCGACAGTATGACCTAGCTCCTACCAGTACCTTCCAGCCAGACGTCGAAGGGTCCAGACAATTCCCCGTTGATGTATGCCGACGACCTATATAAAGAACCCGGCCAGCCGCAAGCGAGTCAGTTTATGCTCAGGGATCTTGATGGCCACATCAGTGCTACAGTACGACTTAGTGCAGTGCGGTAAAGTGTTTTTATGTGAAGAACAGTGTTGTACCGTGACTGTAAGTAACAGTTTAGTGCCGTGTTAAAGGACAGTGCAGTGCCGTCTTGTTGTGAATTTCAGTGACCGTGAATGAATTATTGGACTGTGACTCAATGAAGAACAGTGACGCTATCAGTGCATACGGTGAGTAGCAATTAAGAACAATTAACCAAGTGTATTGAGTATTGTTAAATAAATAGTGCAGCGATAAAAACTGTTAAACTTGTGAGTGTTTAATTTTGCAATCCAAAAGAACACTTATTAGCAACGTTTATTACTGGTTTTGGTAATAAATACGTAACAGTATGTTTTATATGTGTTAGTATGTGTGGAATATTTTGGCTGCTGTCAGTTAGTAGTTCTGTCATATTGTGGGGTATGTCAAAGTTTCTTCGTTGAATGCAGTCTGTCAGTATTTGTTTTATCGTTAGATCCTTGTTGCAGTATTTGCATGTAGGGTTGGTCTGTCCTCCTACAGTACACATATGGCTCGATGGCCACTCCTTAATTGTACTTTTGATACTGAGGCGGTGGTTGCTTTACTTTCATCCATTCTGATTGGTATTTGTCTAGGATTCGGTGGCGTATATGTCTCACTATGTCTTCGTATAGTAAATTTGTTTGTGTGTATTGGGTTTGTTGAGTAATTAATTTAGCCTGTTATTTTTATATATAAAAATATATATATACCTTAATTGTGGCATGAACCTTAATTCTGTAAGCTTTCTGCTTATTATTGATAGTCCTGGGCCAACAGCAAACACTTTGAGTAATTATATTAAAAATAATCACATTAATTTTACCCCCGGATGATTTATCTGAAAATTGTTTGTATTCAATTCCAGGTCGATCTCATAGCGAAGTAAAAAAAAAAAAAAAAAAAAATTAAAATTGGACTTAAAAAAACATATACAAAAAAAAAGACGGAATTGAGCAGCTGTTAATATCTCGTGCTAACATTTGAGGAGAGAGGCTGAAAGGGGGCCCGGATGTAAACAAAGTCCCTGGCCAACTCTTGATTTAGTGTTATGGGCTGCTCTCCAGTCTTCTGATAATATTCCTCGGGCTTCGCCTGGGGGGGAAGGTACCCGCAGTTCTTGGGCTTATATCTGAGTGCTTGGGGGGCTCTTGAAATAGTTCCCCTGCTCCAGGGGGTGGGGGAATCCGTGCTGTGGTTGCACCTAAATAAATTATTCCACCCCTATATTTTTGAATAAATATATTTAAAGGGAGTACTTTTATTACATTTTTTTTTTTAATTCTAATTAAGAGTTGAGCTTTGTTTTAAATTTGGGTCACTCAAATTTGTGGGTGTTTAGAAAAAAAATCCTTAAGCTCCAGCATATTTTCCTTAAATTACAAACTATTGATGTACTCATGGCGAAAAAATACTTCAAATGCCCATCTACACTGGGGTTATAAGGTAGGCCTGAAATTAATGACAGCGATATCTCGTTTCCTATTGGTTTTTTAGCTGATTTGCACATAAAAAAAGTTGTTTATTTTGTTATTTAGAGTAACTTTTGATATATAAACTTTCTCCATATACCGAAATATAAACGAGATATGTGCTAAAAACTATAGCAGTAGTCAACAATTTTGATGGGCACAAAAGACTAAAGCAGGTATGGAGGTATGGACAACCTTTGACATGTTGCGGGCCAAACTTCCGTGTGCAAATACGTTCGCGGGCCGCATTTGAAAGTAGTGTTCATAATTTTTAACTATAGAGTATCAGACATGAAATTAAAACTACAATGTAATTATAATAAAATTTATTAAAATAAGAAAATGAAATAAAAAAAAATAGGTACAACATTATAATTAAATAAATCGTAAAATTTGGAATTATTACAAATAATGAAAGTTAAATAGCGACACCGAAATCAATGAGCTTGAATTTGGGGAAAAAATCCATTGATGCTTGGATGAATTCCACTGCTACAAAGACGAAAAGAATTTTCCAAATTATCGTCAGTCAGCCTTGAACGATGTTTCGATTTATTAACTTTCATCATTGAAAAGAACTCTTGCATTTATAATTACTGCCAAACACACAAATCTCTCTTCATCTTCCTCATTTGGAGTAAGTAGTGTAATGTTTTTGTTTAATTGGGTTTCCAAAATGTCTCGTGGGCCGGGTGTTGCCCACATATGGACTAAACCGACTTCAACGAAACTCCGTATGTGGGTTAGTATTAATGCTTCTTTGATATATAAGTATAAGCTATATGAATATTTTTAGGAAAGAACAGAAGTGGGGGTTATAAGGGTGGCCTGAAATTAAAAATTGCGATATTTCATTTCCTGTTGGTTTATCGATAAAGAAGCTCATAAAAAAATCTGTCCGCTTTGTTATTTAAAATAACTGTTGTTCTATAAACTTTTATCGTATACCAAAGTATAAATATGATATTCACTAAAAACTATAGTGGGAGTCAACAATTTTATTATTATACATTAAAGTGTTTGTAATATAGGGGTATTATGACAAATCATGTATATATTTTTAGCAGATTTCCCTTAAGCGGCGTACTCATGACGCAAGTTTCGAAAATTTTCTTCAAATGTCCATCGATCCTACCTAGGAGATGACGAAAATGAGGTCCGTTCAAAATTATATATATATATATATATATATATATATATATTTATATATATATATATATATATTTATATATATATATATATATATATATATATATATATATATACGTATATATATTTGTCAGTTAACGCTCTAGCGGTCGCAATTTTTGTTTGATCGTTACCAAACTTCATATTTAAGTGTTTTACGTAAAAAGAAAGATCTAGTTCGTTAATGGCTGAAATCGGACCAGTGGGAGGGGGGGTATAGAGGGGGGATTTTTGAAAATTCAAAATATCTCCGTTATTATGCGTCGGATCGAAAAATTGTATAGAATCAATCTTATTGTAAATTAAATGTACTATAAATATTGTTCTATACATTTATTCTGTATCTTGAATATTAACCGAGATATTTGCATTTGTATTGTGAGTGTGGTCGACGGAACCCCGCCATGTTCCGGACTCTCCGCCGAGAGCTCTGGTGGCCGTTTCCAGAACTATTCGTCCCTCGTGAATAGGTTTAGAGATCCCTTCCTACTACAGCTGTTATTAGGCGGATTTCTCTATTGTAAAGCTTCACGT
This sequence comes from Riptortus pedestris, assembly GCA_019009955.1. Taxonomy (NCBI): domain Eukaryota; kingdom Metazoa; phylum Arthropoda; class Insecta; order Hemiptera; family Alydidae; genus Riptortus; species Riptortus pedestris. Next base: position 120,965,949 of record CM032231.1, read on the forward strand.
GGGAAATCTGCTTAGTTTACGCAGCCCCTGCGTGACGGACTTTTTTTAGTTCTTGGACTGCTAAAATCTGAGTTATTAAAATATAAATATTCTGATTCATTATAAATTGCAGTACTAGATATAGTAAATAGTTTGCAATAAAGTTAATGTGTTATATTCAGATATATATCAGTAATTGTTTTTCTTTCCGGTGAAGAATATGTCTATCTCTGAGTGGTTAGCGAGCATGTTTGTTTACAATTCAGAAGCCGTTTCAGTTGGGAGCTTATTAAAATTAAATAAAAGGATTTTTCATTTCCGTTTGTATTTACTCACGGTGGTGTTAGGTGATAGCAGTATGCAGATTTCTCTATTGTTAAACTTCACTTGGGAAATCTGCTTAGTTTACGCAGCCTCTGTGTGACGGATTTTTTGATTAGTTAATATTCTAAGTGATTTCAATTCTTCCTTTTTCAAACACAAGTCAAATCTCAAATTCTTCCTTTTTCAAGTCGAATAAATGGGAAGAAAGTGAGGTGATCTTGGTTTCCTTGGGTGCGTTCATCGCTCTGAACAGTAGAGCAGGTATTGATCTAGGTTACCGTATTCCTGATTTCAGTCACGAGCAGGGATTGACATGCCGTTTGCAATCTGGTCAATCCACAGGGGCTTAGTGAACTCGGGGGAAAAAGTCTTCGATCAAGGTCAATAAAATACGCCCAAACCCGGCTTTGGTTTCAGCCGACCAAGCAATCTCCTGGATCAGGCTACCGATTGCGAGGGTATGGCGAAATGGAAACGTTTAATAGCTCAGACGTGGTCAGCTGTTTTAAATGTATGTATAAATTTGCCGAACAGTAATTATATAATTTTCAAATCAGTGATAACTTGTGATAATAAAGCCCGCCGCGCATTTGCCGCGTAAACTAAGCAGATAAGCTGGCTTGACACATAATGATCTCATCTCACCATATATTATCTATTTCTCAATAAAAAGTCCGTCACGCAGGGGCTGCGTAAACTAAGCAGATTTCCCTCGTGAAGTTTAGTAATAGATAAATATACATACTGCTAACACAACAACACCGTGAATAAATACAAACGGAAATAAGTAATGTTTCATCCAATTTCAATAACCTGCCGACAGGAAGCGTTAGGTTAGAAATGTAAACAAACAGGTTTGCCCGCCTCACACCGGAAATAAAAACAATTACTGACATATATCAGAATATAACACATTAATTTTATTGAGAACTATTTACTATATCTAGTACTGTAATTAATAATGAGTCAGAATAATTGTTATCTCAATCAATAAAATTTTAGTAGTCCAAAACTTTAAGATGGGGGGGGGGGGATTAGTCACCAGGGCATATTTGCATGTATCTCGTATAATAAAGGCCTCTTGAATACAATTTATGTTATTTAGACTTCCAATAATGTGATTTATTATGTAGCAGAGTATTGTTTACGTAACATGAGTAGAAGTGGCGGTTTGCTGAAAACTGAAAAATGCAATATCTTGGTTAATATTCAAGATAGAGAACAAACGTATATAACTATATTTAGAGTAAATTTTATTTGCAATAAGATTGGTTATATACAATTTCTCAATCCGATGCATAATAACGGAGATATTTGGAATTTTCGAAAATCCTCCCCTCTAACCCCCCCCCCTCCCTCTGGTCCGATTTCAGCCGTTAACGAACTTAATCTTTCTTTTTACATAAAACGGTTAAATATCGAGTTTCGTAACGATTAAACAAAAATTGCGACCGCTAGAGCGGTAACAGACAAATATATATATATATATATATATATATATATATATATATATATATATATATATATATATATATATATATAATTTTCAACGGACCTCATTTTTAGCAGATTTTTTCTACATCTCCTGGACCTCTGAAAAATATTTTCGTAAATCGTGTAATGAGTACGGAAATTTGCTAAAATTAAATCCGTCACGCAGGGGCTGCGTAAACTAAGTAGGTTTCCCACGTGAAGTTTTACTATAGATGAATTTACATAATTGTTACACTTAACACCACGGTGAATATTAAGTAAACAAATACAAAAGAGAAATTTTTCAAGTCAATTTACAATTTAATAACCTCCACAACAGAAAGACATTTTATAGTATAACAATGTATGAAGCAAGTATTTTGCACAGAAATATTCATATGCTCAGCAATTATTTTCAGTATGAACTACCAGAAAACTCACCTGGATAAATTAATTGAAATCTATGTTAATATTTTGTCCTAAATAAATTTTTTTCCATTTTGTTTTTGTGTTCCATTTTTGTTTTTATTTCCCATTTTGGTTTTGTGTTACATTTCTGTTTTTGTTTTATTTCTATTTTTGTGTTCCATTTCTGTTTTTGTTCTATTTCTACTTTGTGTTCCATTTCCGTTTTTATTTCAACTTTTGGTTTTGTGTTCCATTTCTGTTTTTGTTCTATTTATATTTTGTGTTCCATTTCCGTTTTTATTTCCCATTTTGGTTTTGTGTTCCATTTCTGTTTTTGTTTTATTTCTATTTTTGTGTTCCATTTCTGTTTTTGTTTCCCATTTTGGTTTTGTGTTCCATTTCTGTTTTTGTTTCCCATTTTGGTTTTGTGTTCCATTTCTGTATTTTGTTTTTGTGTTCCATTTCTGTCTTTGTTTTTCCATTTTGTTTTTGATTTCCATTTCTGTGTTTTGTTTTTCCATTTGGTATTGTGATCCATTCCAGTCCTGTTTTTCGTTTCAGTTCTGTTTGTCTGTTTCTGTTTTGTGTTCCATTTCTGTTTTGTGTTACTATTCTATGTTTCATGTTACATTTCTGTTATGTTGTTTTATGTTTCGTTTAAATTAATTTTGTTTCGTTTCGTTTTTATGTTGTTTTTTTTTAATTTTATACAGTTTTTTTTCCCAGAGCAACATCGCCACAGCTGCGAAGCTCCAAATAAATAAATAAATAAATAATTCAAATCTATGTCATTTTTTTAACGCCAGCAACAGATTGTACCAAGTAAAGTATACTGCCCCTCCCCATTCTCTTCACCCAACCATTAATTCATGAGAAACGCCAAATTACCCTAAGTTTATTTAATACTTTATTTTATTAAAACGTGAAAATTATTTGAACAAACAGTTTTAGTATTGTGAAGGTAATGTAATCAGATTTGTTAATATAATTTAATGTATTACAGGATTGAGTTCCTAAATGAGTGGTAGATTGGCAGCACTGAATCTAGGGTGGTGTGGGGATACTTCCTTTGTCCTATCAGTTCTGCCGCTTTCCTGTCGACCTCATATTGGTCTATGTTTACATGTTAATTGATGCTTACACTCTTAGCAATGTAGTGTTATTCTCAGGAATGTGAATTTGTTTAATTATCATAAATAAATGATTTAAAAGGATGGACGCTGGGGAGGTGCACCCAGTTATTTCTGGCATTTATGAACTCTGCTCCGTTAATACATGACGCACTATGTACCATTATGACTTTACAGTTTACAATCGAGACTTACAAGTGTATTATTAATTGCAGTTATAACGTATCACCGTTGGGCTTTGTACCGAAACAAGGGAAAGGAACTTTTTTTATATTCATTATTGGTTAGGAAGACAGAATACTTTCTATGATTATGAATTATATGGTCCATTACATTAAATAAAAAACTACATGCACAGGAGACGGGAAATATGAAAAAGTCCGTCACGCAGGGGCTGCCTAAACTAAGCAGATTTCCCACATGAATTTTTACTGTAGAGAAATCTGTCCAATAACAGCTGTAGTAGGAAGGGATCTCTAAACCTATTCACGAGGGACGAATAGTTCTGGAAACGGCCACCAGAGCTCTCGGCGGAGTGTCCGGAACATGGCGGGGTTCCGTCGACCACACACACAATACAAATGCAAATATCTCGGTTAATATTCAAGATAAAGAATAAATGTATAGAACAATATTTATAGTAAATTTAATTTACAATAAGATTAATTCTATACAATTTTTCGATCCGACGCATAATAACAGAGATATTTTGAATTTTTAAAAATCCCCCCTCTAAACCCCCCCTCCCACTGGTTCGATTTCAGCCATTAACGAACTTGATCTCTCTTTTTACGTAAAACGCTTAAATATGAAGTTTGGTAACGATCAAACAAAAATTGCGACCGCTAGAGCGTTAACAGACAAATATATATATATATATATATATATTATATAATATATATATTATTATATATATATATATATATATATATATATATATATATATATATATATAATTTTGAACGGACCTCATTTTCGTCATCTCCTGGGTAGGATCGATGGACATTTGAGGAAATTTTTCAAAACTCGCGTCATGAGTACGACCTCAATAGCTGATTTCCCTTAAGGGAAATCTGCTAATATTGAGGACAGTGAAGCGTTACAGAACAAATAATTTTATTATTAACAAATCCACAGCAACAACGGGTATAAACCCTAAAAACTGAGAATGGGAAATGTCAAAATATTGTGCAAAGTAAAGGCTTGCCAAAAAGTACCATCATCATTCAGCCACATTTGTATTCCCGGGCGAAGCCGGGTAACTTAGCCAGTATATATGTAATTTTGAACGGACCTCATTTTCGGCATATCTGAGGTGGGATCAATGGACATTTGAGGTCAATTTCAGGGCAAAATCGCGTTTTGAGTACAACCTCAATAGCTTATTTCCCATAAGGTGAGAAGGAAAGAATGAAGTAATAAAAAAGAATTTTTTCTGTAATCGTTGAATAATGGTAACATTACTAAACTGAAATGAGTGAAGAAAGTGAAACATTTTGCAATAGAGTGAAGAAAGTGAAGAATTGCCTTCTTAATTAGTAATAAGTATAAATTAAAAAAATAATTTGAAGTTGGAAATTAAATGCTTTTAAATGTTTCTTAACATTGCAAGAATTTATTTTAACAAAATAAATTGAAATGTGAATGAATTATTGGTGGAAATAATCAATATATTTTAAGATTTAAATATAATAATAATTACCTTCCTTGTTTATAACTTGCACTTGTTTATAACTGTACTACTTCACAATCATCACTAGTTGTTTTATAACTATTCTTATAACCTTTCACAACCATGCTTATAACCTACCAACAACATACCATAATCTTCACAACATCCTAATTTTGTTCATATTCTGGTTAGATCTGATCATGTATTACACGATTACAGAAAAAATTTAATATTACACTCGTGGCGAAAGTAGAATTTACAACTCTCGTGAAATTACCACACTCGCTTCGCTCGTGTGGGTAAACGTTTCACTCGAGTTGTAAAATGATCTACTTTCGTCACTTGTATAATAAATAACTATATTGCGATTTGTAATAACTTCTGTGGGTTCGAAGAGACAGTTTAATATATTTGTCTCAATGTATAGTCGAAATTGCTAGCCGATTTCGACTGCTCAACACAAAGCGATTTCCTTAAAGGAAAAGGGCGAAAAGAAAAAAATAAAAGGGCGAATTGGAGCTATAAGGGCGAACGACCGCGGCGTATTTCCCTCTTCCTGAAAGGTATTGAGGAGGCGGACATAAGGGTGGGAATGGAGAAGGACAGGAGAGTGGGAAACGAAGTTAGTCGAAGGGCTGAGGATTGGGAGGGGATGAAACCCTAACAAGGGAGACCCTAGCACCTTATGCCGGCAATCATGGGAGTGCCCAGCCAGACATCCGAGCCCTTCCTAATGGTCTAATTATATAGATCCTATTCCCCACTCATTCGCCCTAACCTAAGGAGGAGGGGTAAGTTCGTACTGTTTAATTGGACTCACATCGCGGACGGAGAGGATGTACAGCGTTAAACATATGCCGTGCTGACAACAAAGAAGAAAGTCCGTCATGCAGGGGCTGCGTCAACTAAGCAGATTTCCCACCTGCCGGCATAACACACTTGAGATATCACATCACGACCATTTAGATTTCCTAATCATACTCATGGCGGGGTTTTCGAAATATGTCCTCATCGATCCTACCTAGGAAATGACGAAAAAGTCCGTCACGTAGTTTTACAATAGAGAATTCTGCTTAATAACAGCTGTAGTAGTAAGTAACCTCTAAACCTATTCACGAGGGACGAATAGTTACAGAAACGGCCGCCAGAGCTCTCGGCGGAAAGGCCGAACATAGCCGACCACACGCAGAATACAAATGCAAATATCTCGGTTAATATTCAAGATACAGAATAAATGTATAGAACAATATTTATAGTAAATTGAATTTGCAATAAGATTTATTCTATACAATTTTTGATCCGACGCATAATAACGGAGATATTTCGACTTTTCGAAAATCCTCCCCTCTAAACCCCCCCCCTCCCACTGGTCCGATTTCAGCCATTAACGAACTTGATCTTCCTTTTTACATAAAACGATTAAATTCCGAGTTTGGTAACATCAAACAAAAATTGCTACCGCTAGAGCGGTTACAGACAAATATATATATATATATATATATATATATATATATATATATATATATACAGTTTTGAACGGACTTCATTTTCGTCATCTACTAGGTAGGATCGATGGACATTTGAAGAAAAATGTCGAAAATTCCGTCATGAGTACAACCTCAATAGCTGATTTCCCTTAAGGGAAATCTGCTAAAATGAGGTCCGTTCAAAATTATATACGAGTATATATTCGTATGTTAACGCTCGATCGGTCAGAATTATTATTTAACCATACTCGATATAAATGCGTTTCATTTCAAAAGTGCAGGTCGAGTTCGTTAATGAATGGTTCAAACCATTGTATAGAGACAGTTTCATTGCAAATAAAAGGTACTATAAATATTGTCATATACATTTATTCTCTATCATTATTATTAGCGGAGATATTTGCATTTTTTAGTTGTCGGCTTTCAGTAAACCCCCACTTCTACTTGTGCCATATTAACAAAACTCCGCCACGCCGGGCTGTGTAAACTAAGCAGATTTCCCACGTGAAGTTATAAAATAGAGAAATCTCCATACGATAGCCGAACAGTTACGGCAACGGCCGAACTAGGTTTTGGTGGGAAACTCACTCGTCCGTTATTCGCCTGCATTTAACAAAAATGCAAATATCTCGGTTAATATTCAAGATAGAGAATGAATGAATAGAACAATATTTATAGTAAACTTACTTTGCAATAAGATTTGTTCTATATAATGTTTTGATCCGACGTACGGTAACGGAGCTATTTCGAATTTTCGAAAATCCCCCACTAAACCCCCCCTCCAACTGGTCCGATTTCAGCCTTCAACGAACTTATCAATATTCAACGAAATTAACAATATTGTTCGCCTTATCAATATCCCCCTATCTAAACAAGGCTTCTACCAAGAATTATCCTTTATCAAATACTTGGCGCTCAAAAACGGATATACGGAGAACTTAGTCGACAGAATGTTGGAAAAACGTCTCCGAAGAAAAACCGAGATAGAGTACAAATCACTCCCACCAACAAAAGGAATGATAATTCCGGCTACCCACTTAGCATCCCCTTCATTAAACCCCTCTCAGTGAAAATAGGTAAATTACTGGGAAAAGCAGGCATCAAGACAGCTTACCGGAGCAAGAAGACCCTCAAAAATCTCTTCCCCAACCCCAAAGATCCTGTTTCCGCTCTGGAGAAGTCTGGCGTCTAACGGATATCTTGCCATTCCTGTGAAGCTACATATGTAGGGCAGAGTGGCAGGAAGATAAAAACAAGGGTTAAAGAACATTTCACCACAAAAACAAGTGAAATGAAAAAACACCTAATGGCCGAAAATCATGACCAGGACTCTCTACAATTGGAAGTTTTGCACCACCTACCTAAGGGAAGGAAAATGGACAGGGTTGAGGGACTAGAGATTAGATTGGACCTTCTAACGGCAAATAAAAACATTAATATTAAAGAGGATGTCTGCCCTCTAAAATTTGTTCCAACAGCCTCCCTACCTCAACTAGCTGGGATGAAAAGCCAGTCTAGCTCCAAGAGCCGACAGGTCAACATCGAAAACCTTCGGTAAGTCCCCTTTGTCTCCCTTTCTCTTCATTGTTTTGTAAAACGTCTTTGTTCATATAGGGCTTCTTTCAGTTAGCTTTAACTGTCTACTTGTACCAACCTAATTTAAAAATAACTGTTGATGATTGAAATGTTTTATATTTTATTTAGTTCCACGTTAAATTTTATATGTTTTTAGCCCTAAGAAAAATAAGTTTTTTGTTATATATACCTAACATATTTTATAGAAAATTGTAACTATTATTGTGTGTGTCAACAGGGCATTGACGATCATGAACTGCATCGAAAGCGCTTTGCCGTGTTATTAAAGTATTATAGTGGAAGCGTAGCCTACATTTTTTCATCCTACCTACATTAGAAGTCACTTCCACCCGCCAGAATACCAACTCAGAATAACCGAGATATTTGTATTTTTATTAATTGTGGGCCAATAATGGATTTTTGAATTTCCCGCCAAAAGCTAGTTTGGCCCTTTGCCGTAACTGTTCGGCTATCGTATGGAGATTTCTCTATTGCATAACTTCACGTGGGAAATCTGCTTACTTTACGCAGCCCCTGCGTGACGGACTTTTTTTTTTGTTTTATCGTTACCAAATTCGATATTTAGCAGTTTAGTAGTTTTATATATAAGAAAGATCAAGTTCTTTAACGGCTGAAATCGGACCAGGGGGAGGGTGTTTAGAGGGGAGGATTTTTGAAATATCTCTGTTTCTATACGTCAGATCGAAAAACTGCATAGAAATAATCTTATTGCAAATTCAATTTACTATAAATATTGCTCTCTACATATTTTCCGTATAATGAGTATTAACCGAGATATTTGTATATTATAGTTTTACGCTTTCAGTAAACCCCCACTCCTACAAGTGTCATATTAATAATAAGCTGATATATCTTGAACCAGTTCATTAAAAGGTAAATTAAATATGGAATATTGCTTTCATTGAAATTTTACTTTGTGATATATATGCAAATACGTACTGTTGATCCTTCCCCCCCCCCCTTCTTCTGCTCTTGGATTACTACAATTTAAGTAATTGGGATTAAAATTATTCTGATTCATTAAAAAATACAGCATTAGCTTTAGTAAATAGTTTTCAATAAAATGAATGTGTTATATTCAGATATATTTCATTAATGGCTTTTCTTTCGGGTCTAGAATTCAGGTTGGCAGGCCTGTTTGTTTACATTTCAGACGCTTTCCATTGTAGAGTTATTAACTTGTAACTGAAAGATTTCTCATTACCGTTTGTGTTTATTCGCTTAATATTTGAGGTGGTGATGTCAGTATGTGAACCTTCGCTCTGCGAAATCTGCTTAATTTATCTGCAGCCTCTTTTATTTACATGAATTTGTGCTTAGTGCACGTGAGCGGTGCAGTGACTGTGGTGGTGGGCTATTTGAAGAATATTTCTGATGGATGATTACCACCAGACATTCTAAAAGTTTTGTCAAATATTGCATAGTGTATAACTTCTCTTGGAAACTCCATTTTATGCTTCGGTTTATTACGACTGTAATCGCTTCCTTGCATGACCTAATTTGTCACGCGATGTTTTAAACAGGCCAAATTCATGTTTAATTACTTTGAAGAACAGTAAAACGCCCTGGTTATTAAGGTCAGGTCGAAAGGTGACGATGCGAGAATGGAATTATAATCAACTGTATTATTTGTAGAATTCTAATTAGCAAGTCGATTTAGAAATAAGTTATCCAGGATTCTGTGCGCACTTACTTATTACTTACCGCTCACAACATTCATTTTCTCAATAGTAAACAACAATGAATTTTAGCAGATTTCCCTTAAGGGAAATCAGCTATTGAGGTCGTACTCTTGACGCGAGTTTCGAAAAATTTCTTCAAATGTCTATCGATCCTACCCAGGAGATGAAAATTTCAAAATTATATATATATATATATATATATATATATATATATTTATTTATTTATTTATTTATTTGTCTGTTAACGCTCTAGCGGTCGCAATTTTCGTTTGATCGTTACCAAACTCGAAATTTAAACGTTTTATGCAAAAATAAAGATCAAGTTCGTTAATGGCTGAAATAGGATCAGTGGGAGGGGGGGGTTAAGAGGGGAGGATTTCCGAAATATCTCCATTACTATACGTCGGATCAAAAAATTATATAGAACTAATCTTATTACAAATTTAATTTACTATAAATAATGTTATATACATTTATTCTGTATCTTGAATATTAACCGAGATATTTGCATTTTTCTGTTTTCAGCTTCTGAGATGAGATCGGCTAACTTCGGGTCTAGTCGTGAGTTTCCGTCAAGAGCTAGTTCGGGCCGTAATTGTTTGACTCTCTATTCTGAAATTTCTCTATTGTAAAACTTCACGTGGGAAATCTGCTTAGTTTACGCAGCCCCTGCGTGACGGACTTTTTATTAAGTGTGATAATGGACGAGATGAGATCGGCTAACTTCGGTTCTAAGCTAGTTCGGCCGTTCCGTAACTGTTCGCCTCTCTTGAAATTTCTCTATTGTAAGACTTCACGTGGGAAATCTGCTTAGTTTACGCAGCCCCTGCGTGACGGAGTTTATTTAGTGAGTTCGACAATAATAAATTCCTCTTTCTCTCACGAAATGTAAGTCAACAACTCTGTTAAGACATCTTAACTTACATGGCCAACCAGAGAAAATAAAATTAAAGAAATATGTTTTGGGTTTAAATTAAAAAAAAAAAAGTCGTGAAGTTTTCAGTTTTAAAAGGAAAGTATAGTAAATTCATTTATCCATACATGTTTATTCATTTATTTAAATTTGTTTATTCATATTCTTAATACTCATTGTTCATTCTCTCCTTCCCCAAACATGATGCAAATGGGAGTGCATAGATATATTCGGGCATGTACAAAATGGTAAAAATAGACTTCCATTTATTAATTTAGCGAAAAACGTTGCCCTAAACATTCTGCTTGACTGTGCTATTCTCAAGAACTTGGAGCAGCTGAGCGACCTTTTGTTCCAGATCGTGGATAATTTCCTTCTCCGTCTGGAATTAGAGTCCTTTTGTTCTAGAGCACTTTATGTTCTCATCGATATTAGGTGCCCAGTCGTTGAAAGCAACAAGGCCACCGAAATCTCTTGTAAAAGATACCATCAGTCTACGTCAACCTGTCTTCTCCACTGCCTGCTTTAAGTGATCATTACTCACCTCTTTCGTCCGAGTTGGTATTTTCAACGTGTTGAGAATTGACCGGGACACTAATTTTTATTCTTCTGTTACCACTTTCACTAAAGATTTATTGCCAACTTCTAATGGTTATTTAAGGCAAATGAACAGCTGATTGGTTTTGTACACAACACCACTTTGGCTTGGTTTTGTTTGTGAACAGCAGAGCTGTTTAGTGTCACAGGTGCAATCTTCCCTAACGGTTGTCCACCCGGCACAGGGAGTCAGTGTTGCCAGAAAATAAAAAAAAGTCCGTCACCCAGGGGCTGCGTAAACTAAGCAGATTTCCCACGGGAAATTTAACAATAGATAAATCTACGTAACATCTGAAACATAAAGACATAGTTCTGTCAGCTTCTTACCGGAAAGAAAAACAATTACTCAATATATCTGAATATAACGTATTGTTACGTTTTATTACAAAACCAGTAATATTTATTTATTTGAGCTTCGAAGCTTTGGCGATGTTGCTCTAAAATAAAACTTAAAAAAACAAAAAGGAAAACTCAAATAAAAACAAAACAATACAAAAAAATAACAAAATTAAACAAAACATAAATACGTAGAACATAGAACACAAAAGGAACACAAAACATAAATACGTAGAACATAGAACACAAAAGGAACACAAAACATAAATACGTAGAACATAGAACACAAAAGGAACACAAAACATAAATACGTAGAACATAGAACACAAAAGGAACACAAAACATAAATACGTAGAACATAGAACACAAAAGGAACACAAAACATAAATACGTAGAACATAGAACACAAAAGGAACACAAAACATAAACGGAACATACAACTCAAAAGGAACACAAAACATAAAAGTAACATAGAACACAAAACATAAAAGGAACATAGAACACAAAACATAAAAGGAACATAGAACACAAAAGGAACACAAAACATAAAAGTAACATAGAACACAAAACATAAAAGGAACATAGAACACAAAACATAAAAGGAACATAGAACACAAAAGGAACACAAAACATAAAAGGAACATAGAACACAAAAGGAACACAAAACATAAAAGGAACATAAACATAATAACGTTGATAATAAGAGTTCTTTTGGATTGCAAAATTAAACACACACACACACACACACACAAGTTTCACAGTTTATCACTGCACAATTTATTTTCACAATGCACAATACTGTTGGTTAACTATTACTACTCACAGTATTACACTGATAGTGTCACTGTTCTTCAGATTTCACAGTCCAATAATTCACTCGCGGTCACTGTCCTTTACTTCGCGGCACTGCACTGTCTTAAACACGCACTAAACTGTTGCTTACAGTCACGGCACAACACTGTTGTTCTTATAAAAACACTTTACCGCACATCACTAAGTCGCACTGGAGCACTGATGTGACCATCAAGACATCTGAGCGTAAGCTGACTGTGGTGTACTGTGAGATTTCCTTTTAAATGCTTGTAGAAGTGTCTAGGCATAGAAGGTTCCAGTTCGAGAAAGGTCTAGAAGATCCAGGGAGACGGCTATAATAAGATTTAGCTGTACAGGCTTAAATGGAGAGCAGGGTGAGACCGAGGCTTTTCCAAGGACTGGAAGGGACTAGTAAGGACGCGACCAATTAGCGGCACATCTTTGAACTCCTCCGCACTCCTCAATCACGCGGTTCCTTCTCTGGTGTATTTAATTTTTGCAACAGTATTAATTTGACCAAAAATTATTTACTATAGCTAGTACTGTAATTTGTAATGAATCAGAATAATTTTAATCTCATTTAATCAAATTTTAGTAGTCCAAGAACTTAAGACGGGGTGGGGGGTCATCCGAACATATTTGTATTTTATCTTGTATAATAACAGTCTCTCGAAGACAATATTTGGTATTTAAGCTTCAAATAATGTGGTTTATTACATAACAGAATATTGTTTATGTAACTTAACTAGAAATGGGGGTTCGCTGAAGGCTGAAAACTCAAAAATGGAATTATCTCGGTTAGTATTCAAGATAGTGAATAAATGTATACAACAATATTTATAGTACATTGAATTTGCAATAAGATTGGTTCTATACAATTTTTCGATCAGACGTAAATAAAGGAGATATTTCAAATTTTCCAAATTCCCAGTGTCTAAACACCTCCCCCCCACCTCTTCCACAACCAATTTCATCCGACGAACTTGATCTTTAATTTTACCAAAACGCTTACATATCAAGTTAGGTAACAAGAAAATAAAATTTGTCACCACTAGAACGGTAACAGACAAATATATAACGGAAATATTAAGAATTTTCAAAATTAGCTTCCTCTAAACTCCCCTCCCACTGGTCCAATTTTAGCCGTTAACAAACGCGATCTTCGTTTTTACATAAAACGTTTAAATATCGAGTTTCGTAACGATCAGGCAAAAATTGTGACCGCTAGAGCGTTAACAGACAAGTATACATACAGTTTTGAAAGGACTTCATTTTCGCCGTCTGGATCAATGGATATTTGAGGAAATATTTCGAAAATAAAGGGAAATCTGCGAAAATGGTAAAAGTATTTCTATTTTCAGTAGAAAGTAGAAGCAAAATAGAAAGCTACGAGGGAAGTTGGAGAGACCTGAATAATACAAGGAGGTTTGGTGGAAATCAGGACGCTGTTATGGCGGGAATTTCGGACTGTTCAAAACTATTCAAATCAATAAATCAGAGATTAAAAGCATAAGTAGCTTAAAGTGTCCAAACTATCATTAATATGTCTGGTAGGTGGGGTCTCTAACCACCTGGATAGGGATATTTAATTCAAATACATTACAATATTGTGTATGTAATCTGTTAAAAAAGTCCGTCACGCAGGGGCTGCGTAAACTAAGTAGATTTCCCGCGTAAAGTTTAACAATGGATAAATCTACATACCGGCAACACAACCCCGCCGTGAATATTAAGTGAATAAATACAAACGATAATAAGGAACCTCCCGACGGAAAGGGCATCTGACATGTAAACAAACAGTTCTGCCAATTTCTTACCGGAAAGACAAATAATTAATGTAATATATCTGAATATAACGTATTAATTTGATTGAAAACTATTTACTATGTCTATCACTGTAAATTATAATGAATCAGAGTAATTTTTATCTCCAAACTAAATAAATTAGTCCAAAAACTTATGAAGGTAGGGTGTGTGTCACCAGAGCATATTTGCATATATCTCGTAAAATAAATGTCTCTTGAAAACAATATTTGGTATTAAAGCTTCGAATGATGTGGTTTATTAGATAACCGAGGATTGTTTACGTATCATGAGAAATAAGGGTTTGCTCAAGGCAAAAACCCCAGAAAATGCTAATATCTTGGTCAATATTCAAGATAGGGAATAAATGTATATAACAATATTTAAAGTGCATTTAATTTTGTATACTATTGATTCTATATACTTTTAGCAGATTTCCCTTGAGGGAAATCAGCTATTGAGGTCGTACTCATGACGCGATTTTCGAAAAATTTCTTCAATTGTCCATCGATCCTACCCAGGAGATGACGAAAATGAGGTTCGATCAAAATTATATATCTATATATATATATATATATATATATATATATATATATACTAGCTCAGATTTTTGATCAAATTTCTCTAAATAACAAAGTAAACAACTTTTGTTAAGTGCATATTTGCCGAAACCACAATAGGAAACGAAATATCACTACTTTTAATTTCAGGTCTCCCTTATAACGCCCACTCCTGCCCGTCCCTAGAAATGTTAGTATGGCTTATTATAAGGAAAGCATTTGTGCTAATACACATACTGATATCTCTGGAATATGCTGGATGGTAGAGGAACAAATGTATAAGGATCAATAAGAAGGCCAAGTCCTCTACTGGTTTTTAATAATTAATGCAGAGTGCACTTTCGGAGTCAACGCTCCATCCTCAGTGCCTGCTGACAAACACAAACATCGGGTTAATTTAACATTCACAGCATGGCCAAAAGGCAAAATAAACAACAGTCATAAAAAACGAACACAATATAAATAGTAAAAACAATGTTAATTCTTAAAACTAGTCAACTAATAAAAATATAAAAAATCTAATCCTAGTCAACTACTATAAATTAAAGCCGAAACAATCAAAAAAAGTGCACTCTGCATTAATTATTAAAAACCAGTAGAGGACTTGGCCTTCTTATTGATCCTTACACATACTGAGTTTTATTTATTTCGGTTGGGTCTTTTGTCCTAAATGAAATTGTTCACTTCCGCTTTAGTTTATAGTGTATATCTCGTTTATAATTCAGTTTACGAAAAAAGCGTATATAACAAAAATTACTCTAAATAACAAAATAAACAACTTTTGTTATGTTCATATTTCCCGAAAAAACAATAGGAAAAGGAATATCGCTATTTTTAATTTCAGGCTTCTCTTATAACCCCCACTCCTGCCCGTCCATAGAAATGTTGGTATGGCTTATTATAATGAAGGCCTCACTGCTAATACACATACCGAGTTTTATTTAGTTCGGTTGAGTCTTTTTTGGCAAATAATATTGTTGACTCCCGCTATCATTTTTAGAGTATAACGCATTTAAACTTCGGTATACGACAAAAGTGCATATAACAAAAGTTACTCTAAATAACAAAATAAACAACTTTTGTTATGTGCACATTTACCGAAAAACCAATAGAAAACGAAATATCGCTATTTTTAATTTCAGGCTTCCCTTATAACCCCCACTCCTGTTCGTCTCAGAGAAAATTAACATAGCCTAAAGTCTAAGTTGGGTTAGTAGTAATATACATACCAAGTTTCATAAAATTCAGTTCAGCCGTTTATGCGTGAAAAGGTAACAAACAAACAAACAAATAAACAAACAAACAAACAGACACCAAAGAAACAAAATGCAGTTATGGTGTCTATGACATGTGAAACGAAAAGTTATCGTGAAATTTCGCGAAAAAAATCAATGTACAGGCAGAGGTTACAATTTTATATATATATATATATATATATATATATATATATATATATATATATATATATATATATGTGTGTGTGTGTGTGTGTGTGTGTGTGTGTGTGTGTGTCTGTTAACGCTCTAGATGTCGCAATTTTTGTTTGATCGTTACGAAACTCGTTTTTCGAAAATTCAAAATATCTCCGTTATTATGCATCGGTTCGAAAGATTGTATAGAACCAATCTTATTGAAAATTAAATTTACTATAAATATTGTTATATACATTTATTCTCTATCTTGAATAGTAACCGAGATATTGGTATTTTTATGAAGTCTGTGGTCGGGTATAGTTCCCATTAGGTCGGCCATTTCCATCATTGCTCGGCTCAGGTGGAAGCTTCTTCTAACCTGTTGTTTCTAACCTTACCTTACTTTCGTTACTTTTTGAGATTTATGCAAATACGTTCTGTTCATCCGCAACCCCCCCCCCTCCCCTTCTTTAGTTCTTGGACTACTAAAATTTGAGTTATTAAAGTAAAAATTATTCTTACAATTCAGAAGCCGTTTCAGTTGGGAATTTATTTTAATTAACTGAAAGATTTCTGGTATTGTGCTACCAGTATGGAGATTTCTCTATTGTAAAACTTCACATGGGAAATCTGCTTAGTTTACGCAGCCCCTGCGTTACGGACTTTCTAGATCTGACGTATAGTAACGGAGATATTTCGAACTTTCGTAATTTCCCCCCCCCCCTAACCCCCCCTCCCTCTGGTCCAATTTCAGCTGTTAACGTGATCTTTCTTTTTACACAAAACGACTAAATATCGAGTTTGGTAACGATCATACAAAAATAGCGACCCCTTGAGCGGCAACAGACAAATATATATATATATATATACAGGTTTGAACGGACCTTGTTTTCATCATCTACTAGGTAGGATCGACGGACATTAGAAGAAAATTTGAAAATCGCGTCGTGATCTCCTAATAACTATTTTAGAAGTTCTGATATTTCGGTCTTTTGAGAGTCATTATCAGTTGAATATTATATTTCGCTCAAGAACTAATAAATCGGCGTTTCACCTGAGAATGAGTCAGGCTGAGAATTCCGTGACTTTTTTGTCTCTAATTTCTCATCGATCAGAGGTTACCTCCCCCTGAGTCATGGATTCGTGACAAAAAGAAATCATGCCTCCTCTAACGTCCTTAAGGGCCAAAGTAATCAGGGAGGGAGCCCTTACAGACACTTCTTATCCACAAACATCTTTTTGTAATTCGTTCCTCGAAGAAGACTTACAATCTCATTAACTTGCTCTTATCAAAGAAATAAATAAAGATGAAAGAGCAATTCCTTTTTGCGTTCATAAAAATATGGCGAGTGCTGTAAAGAAGTTCTGATAAAGGCCTTGTTAGGGCGTGCGGTTAGACTTTGTGTTAATAATAAGAAAGCATTAGACTGAAATAAAATTAATAAAAGAGATAATTTCCTCACCTTGATTATACCGAAGTATTTACTTTTTATTTTTGGAAAGATGAGGGTGAATAATTCAAGCCACTTTTTGAGTTCTCCAAAGAATCGAAATATATTGAATGAGTGATAGCATATACATAAACTTTATAGTAATGAGCCTTCTGATAGGTTAGAACAAAATGATACTAATTTGAAACTATTTAAACCTGATAAAATATAAACCTAGGAACTAGCCTTAAAACTAATGAAACAAACATTAACACTTATTGATAAATATGTGATGAAAACAAAGAAACTTTAACTTTATGAAAAATGGCTGTAAAACATAGACAGAACACAATGGCTACCCTTTGTTTTGTTTGTAAACTTTAGCGGCAAGCCAATACTATATACTCGTATACACTAGAAAGTGATTGAAATGTCCTGTATCATGAGTACTCATTTGATTGTTCACGTCGATAATGCTAGCATTATAGTAAAGAAAGAGGTACCTTCGAGAAAAATATACTTTCCATGAGGCGGATTTTCCTTCCAGTGTTATTTCTGTTCCAAATCAGATTCCATCTTCGAGCTGGTGCAGAATGTTAGCGGACGCCTCTATCTTCGATGCGGGTATCCTTTCTGAATACAAGAGCTGCGGGAGCCGAACAATGTTCACCTTTTTGCAGAGCAGAACACAAGTATATACCCACACATGGACAATAGAATCAACAATATAGCCGCTCAGCCTAAAAGCGAGCGCTTCATCCTGTACGCTAGCGCTGCAGTTTCCGCTCTTGGCCACCGCCTACGGCGACTTCCTGATGTACGGCCGGATAGTGAACTAAGTAAGCGGAAGTACGACTGAAAACGCCTTACAAACAAACAACAGTGTTAAGTGAGAGTCCAGAATATATGTGGGCAACCCCCGGCCCGCGAGACATTTTGAAAAACCCAATTAAACAAAAATCTTACACTACTTACTCCAAATGAGGAAGATGAGGAGAGATTTGTGCGTTTTGAAGTACTTATAAATGCGAACAGTTCTTTTCATTGATGAAAGTTAATAAATCAAAACATCGTACAAGGATGACGATCTCTTCTTCCAGTTCCCAAATTCAAGCTCATTGATTTCGGTGTCGCTATTTAACTTTCGTTTTTTGTAATAATTCAAAATTTTACGATTTAATTTTAATTTAATATTGTACCTATTTTTTTTTCTTTCATTTTGTTATTTTAATAAATTGTATTATAATTACATTGTAGTTAAAATTTCATGTCAGATATCTATCGCTAAAAATTACGAACACTACATTAAAATGCACTACTTTTAAAAGCGGCCCGCGAACGTATTTGCACATTAAAGTTTGGCTCGCAACATGTCAAAGGTTGGCCATACCTGGTCTAGAATATTTTTACGAAAATAAGTTGGCAATACTGGTAGCATCGCGTTTATTCGTAAGTCAGGATTGTACGCAACAATTTGCCAGAATTTTAAATTTCAGATGCAAATTTACCAAAAAGAAGAACATAGAAGAAGAAGGCAATAAGAAAGAGTGTTAGAATTTCTAGTTTTAGTAATTCGTCAATCCGTTAGCTCCTACTAATGGGATGGGCAGAGCTCTGGTGTAAAGGAAACACATAGTCGGTTAAATAAACAAACAAAATTAAAAATGTAAAAATAAATAATAATGTAGCCTGAGTGTGAAATGAACAAACAAAAAACACAGAAAAATGTCGTAAAAACGTTTGGTTTGGCAGGTGTATAAAAAGTACAACTTTTGACAGGCTTGAAGATAGTGCCCTCTCATTGAAAGTACTCGGCGACCAGCTAGTAAAGATGCCTCTCACGATACATTTCATAATAGTCCTTAATATTTCGTATAATAAAATGGATCTAGATTGCGAGTTCGATTCTCGCCTGGGCAAAGGAAATTATGTAGTGACGGAATTCATTAAATAGCATCCTAAGCCCCACACTGGCTAGAAAAGGTTGGTAACCTGTAGATAACCCGCCCCAATTAGCCTTAGCTGCAAAAAGTGGACGTTAATAAATAATAATAATAAAAATGGATCTAGACATTTAATAATAATATAGAGAGCATTCTATAATAAAATAAAATAGCACCCTTAAGTGAAATCAGCTATTGAGCTCGTACTCATGACGCGATTTTCAAAATATTTCTTCAAATATCCATCGATCCTACCTAGTAGATGACGAAAATGAGGTCCGTTCAAAATTGTGTATATATAGATCTATCAATATATTTGTCTATTAACGCTCTAGCGGTCGCATTGTTTGTCTTATCGTTATCAAATTTGATATATAATCGTTTTATATAAAAAGAAAGATCAAGTTCGTTGACGGCTGAAATCGCACAATGGGGAGAGGGGGGATTTAGAGGGGGAGAATTTCGAAAATTCTTAACATCTCCGTTATTATGCGTTGGATCGAAAAATTGAATAGAACCAATCTTATTGAAATTAAAATGTACTATAAATATTGTTACATACAATTATGCTCTACTTTGAATATTGACCGAAATATTTGCATTTTTCAGTTTTCAGCCGTCAGCAAACCCCCGCCCCTTCTACTAATGTTACATATAATAAACCACATTATTCAAAGCTTAATTACAAAATATTGTTTTATAGAGACCTTTATTATACGAGATAGATGCAAATACGCCCCCCCCCCTCCCGTCTTAAGTTCTTGGACTACTAAAACATGATTGATTCAGATAAAAATTATTCTGATTCATTATAAATTACAGTACTAGGTATAGTACGTACTTTTCAATAAAATGAACATGTTATATTCTGATATGTTTCAGTTATTGTTTTTCTTTCCAGTCAACCGTTGGCAGGCCTGTTTGTTTACATTTGAATCGCTTCCCACCGGCGGGGGGATGATTAAGGTTGTGTTAGCAGTATGTAGGCTTAGCTATTACTAAACTTCATGAGGGAAATCTTCTTAGTTTACGCAGCTCCTGCGAGACGAATTTTATTGTACAATAATTAAACCACTATGACGAAAATGAGTATATTATATAACATTATCACAATTAATCGTATATACTTAAATTCTGTTCTTTGATATACAAATAATTTTATAGAGTTTAAAAAAGAGAAAAATCCATTCATGCGAAATAACGAGCAATTGATTTCATTGGAAACATTAATGGCTCCCTATATTTTAGGTTAAAAGGGGTTCCTTATACAGAGGTGGTAGTTTCCTGCTTAAACCCTTTTAGGGAAATAATTGTCTTTTATCTGGGTCACATAACAGCGGGTCTATATCAATTAATTATTTTTAAATGGCTTGAGAATGAACACCAACCTGTTGCTGTCTGAACACCTAGTATACAAGAGTTATGATTAAAAAAAAATTGAATGGATAAATAGCTTAATAAAAAAAAAAAAAAGTGAGGGCTCTATTTAAACTGAAGTAAACAAAAGTATGAATTCGGAAACCATCCGTGATTTTATTTTTCAACGTGGAGTCAGAATAAACTCATTGGCTCTCAATCGATGAGAATACTACAGAGGCTGTTTTTATTGATGCCTCAGTTTACGAGGCCTGTTTGCCTCCATTTTATAGGACTTGTTTCTCGACCAGTTAGGTTCTATTAGTTGTATGTCTTTATAATGTAATTTACAGTAGTTAAATTTTCATATGTAATAAGTTTCATAGTTCATGAGTTTAAGCAGGTTTCTGTTAAAGGAAATCAACTGTTGAGATGGTATTCATGGCGCAAATGCCCAAAGATCTTATCTAGGATATTGTTACGTTTATTACAAAGTCAGTAATAAACTTTGTTTATTAGAGTTCTTTTGGATTTGCAAAATTATACATAAGCTTCAGAGAGCTTTTATCACTGCACAATTTATTTAACAATGCATTACACACACGGTTAATTATTCTTACCTACTACTCACAGTATGCACTGATAGCTTCACTGTTCTTCTTATTACACAGTCCAATAGCTCACTCACGATCACCGAAGTTCACATAAACACGGCACTGCTCTGATGTTCACGAAGTTAACGGCACTGCACAGTCTGAAACACGGCACTATACTGTTCTTTACGGAGCCACGGCACAACACTGTTCAATTTACAATTTTTTGATCCGACGCATAATAATGGAGATATTTCGATTTTTCAAAAATTTACCCCCCCCCCACTAGTCTAAACCCCCCCCTCCCAATGGTCCGATTTCAGCCATTAACGAACTTGATCTTTCTTTTTACATAACACGATTAAATTTCGAGTTTGGTAACGATCAAACAAAAATTGCGACACGCTAGAGAGTTAAACATATATATATATATTTAAACGGACCTCATTTTCGTCATCTCCTGGGTAGGATCTATGGACATTTGATGAAATTTTTCGAAAAATTCATGAGTACGAACTGAATATCTGGCTTCCCTTAAGGGAAATCTCCTAAATACACGGTACCGCACTGGAACTAAATACGCACTGTTCACTGAAGCTGCACCGAACGCATTGTTGATTACTTGAAGTGAGCTGAGAACAAACTAACTCTCGGGGTTGGCTAGGCCCCTTTTATAGCTCGTCGGCTTACATCAAAGGGGGACGAACTACATCCGTCGGCTCCTTTGATCTACTTCGTACTTCTTAAATATGTGATTAACTCTGTTCAATTTTTCATATAAGTAGTTTTCGCAAGACTATGACGAACATGGTGGGTTTTTCGTAGCTTAAGAGATTTATTCATACTTCCTTCTTTTCAGCCTTCATCTTATTTTTACTTATTGTTAGAAATAGGAAATATAAAGTGAGACAAGATTAATAGCGTGTCTTTCCAGCGCGTGGGAAATGGGCTTAGTTTACGTAGTCCCTCCTTGTTTCTAGCAGTTTTCCCTTAACTGCAAAGAAGTATAAAGGCAAGAACTTTTTTATTTACGATCTCATACTCTGAGGATACCATCTTTTATATACATTACCTTTCAGAGATATGTTGTCTGTTAACGCTCTAGCGGTCGCAATTTTTGTTTGTTCGTTACCAAACTCGATATTTAAACGTTTTATGCAAAAAGACAGATCAAGTTGGTTAATGGCTGAAATCGCATCAGTGGGAGGGAGGGGGGGGTTTAGTGGGGGGATTTTTGAAAATTCGAAATATCTCCGTTACCATACGTCGAGTCGAAAAATTGTATAGAACCAATCCTATTGCAAATTAAATGTACTATAAATATTGTTCTATACATTTATCCTCTATCTTGAATATTAACCGAGATATTTGCATTTTTATTAAATTTGGGCCGATAAGGGATGACTGTTTCCCGCCAAAAGCTTGTTCGGCCCTTTGCCGCTACTGTTCGGCTCTCGTATGGAGTTTTTCCTATTGTATAACTTCACGTGGGAAATCTGCTTAGTTTACGCAGCTCCTGCGTGACGAACTTTTTTTTATTTTATTTTTCCGATCTATTCCACTTGCTTCGCCATCATCGTAAATATTCTTGTTCATATTTATTTCTTTAAATTCATATAATGGCTTCAGCAATACCTCAGGCTCAACTGAAATTATCATTTTATAGTTCTGAACCACCTTTTTGATTTCCAGATCCGTTAACTAAACAGATTTCCCACGTGCGCCACGTGTTTGCATTTATCTCAAACCTTAAAAGTTCAATGAGAACAATATTTGGTATTTCAGTTTCAAATAAAGTGCTTCATAACATAATAGAATATTGAAAGTATGAGATATGAGATGGCTTTACTGAAGACCGAAAACTAAAAAATGCAAATATCTCGGGTAATATTCAAGATAGAGAATAAATGTATAGAACAATATTTACAGTAAATTTAATTTGCAATAAGATTGGTTCTATACAATATTTTAATCCAACGGATGTTAACGGAGATATTTCGAATTTTCGAAAATTCCCCCTCTAACTGGGGAAAATTCCCCCCTCCCACTGGTTCGATTTCAGCCATTAATGAACTTGATCTGTCTTTTTGCATAAAACGTTTAAATATCGAGTTTGGTAACGAACAAACAAAAATTGCGACCGCTAGATCGTTAACAGACATATATATATATATATATATATATATATATATATATATATATATATATATATATATATATAATTTTGAACTGACCTCATTATCGTCATCTCCTGGGTAGGATCGATGGACATTTGAAGAAATTTTTCGAAAATCGTGCCTTAAGGGAAATCTGCTAATAATGTTGAATTTAAGCATTGCACTCTATACAAGTAGCCCTTCACAGTGGTGGAAGGTTACCTTATTGAAGCAGGTTAAGTTAGCCTGTGGCCCCGATAATACTGAGATAAGCCAACCTTCTCCTATTCGCCCTTGTACGGTTCAATCTTTTCTCCAACCAATCCTTTCAACCTTCCATTTTGCCAAACCATACACCAACTTACTCCATTTTAGCAGATTTCCCTTGAGGGAAATCAGCTATTGAGGTCGTACTCATGACGCGATTTTCGAAAAATGTCTTCAAATGTCCATCGATCCTACCCAGGAGATGACGAAAATGAGGTCCGTTCAAAACTATATATATATATATATATATATATATATATATATATATATATATATATATATATATTTGTCTGTTAACACTCTAGCGGTCGCAATTTTTGTTTAATCGTCACCAAACTCGGTATTTAATCGTTTCATGTAAAAAGAAAGATCAAGTTCGTTAACGGCTGAAATCGGACCAGTGGGAGGGGGGGGGGTTTAGAGGGGGGATTTTCAAAAATTCGAAATATCTCCGTTATTATGCATCGGATCGTAAAATTATATAGAACCAATCTTATTGCAAATTAAATGTACTATAAATAATGTTATATACATTTATTCTGTATCTTGAATATTAACCGAGATATTTGCATTTGTATTCTGCGTGTGGTCGCCAGTAGGCTATGTTCGGGCCTTCCGCCGAGAGCTCTGGTGGCCATTTCCATAACTATTCGTCCCTCGTGAATAGGTTTAGAGGTTAGGTTAACTGTTTTTTGGGGCTAGAAACTACTGGGTTATTACGCCCTAAATAATGTTTTAGGTTTAGAGGTTTCTTACTACTACAGTTGTTATTAGGCAGATTTTTCTATTGTAAAACTTCACGTGGGAAATCTGCTTAGTTTACGCAGCCCCTGCGTGACGGACTTTTGAGTACGCAGACTAAAGAGGATTCGCTCTCGTGCCAAAATATCTAGAACTAATAATATTTCCTGATCGAATAGAAAGATGGGAAAACATGTTTACGTTTATTTGTACTATAACCACCTGAACTCGCCACCTCTTGATAATTATTTAGAACAGTAACGTGCTACTATTATGGTTAGCCATGAGAGCTAAGACGATGACCTTAAAACACTTGTAGCAAATCTAACGCCCTGTGGAACTCAAAAAAAAATAAGTCTGCCACGAAAGGGCTACGTAAACTAAGCAGATTTCCCATGCGAAGGTTTACAATAGATAAATACATATAAATGTTGTATGTTGTTACATACAGATAACAACACTACCGTGAATGTTAAGTGAATAAATACAAATGGTAATGAAAAATCATTCAGTCAATTTACAACGCAAGTAAATATATATTGTTGCGAAAATTAAATACATGAATAATCCTTCAGAGAGAGAGTCGCGTATTTGGGAAGTGCGAGATAGATCAAAGAAGCCGACAGAGGGTCGAGCCCCTACTAGACCCGTCGAGCCCAGACGTCGAAGGGCCAGCCAATTCCCCTTTGATGTATGCCGACGCCCTATATAAAGAACCGGCCAGCCACGAGCGAGTCATCTTTTTCTTCTTATATCGTCTCCTTGTATCCCTATCCTTTCTTATCTCGTTTTCTTCCTATCCATCACAACCCACTCGGTATCACCAGCTACCGGGTCACCCACCCTTGTTAGTTCCATTACACCCCGTCACAATTACCATCTCCCTTAAAATGGAACTATAGTTCAGTAGAAGGGGAACTATCCTTTCTTAACCCCGGTGGGTCACACCACCGTAATACCATCAAATATGAAGAACCTGGGTCTCAATTAAATAAAAAAAAAAAAAAAAAAAAAAAAAAGCGAGTCAGTTTCTTCTCAAGTGCTCATATGTGCGTTCGGTGCTACAGTGCTACTTAGTGCAGTGTGGTAAAGTGTTTTTATAAGAAGAACAGTGTTCTGCCGTGACTGTAAGTAACAGTTTAGTGCCGTGTTTAAAACAGTGCAGTGCCGCGAAGTCGAGGACAGTGCAGTGCCGTCTTTCTGTGAATTTCAGTGACCGTGAGTGAATTATTGGAATGTGTAATCTGAAGAACATTGACGTTATCAGTGTATACTGTGAGTAGTAATTAAGAATAATTCCCAAGTGCATTGTGAAATAAATTGTGCAGTGATAAAAACTGTGAAACTTGCGAGTATTTAATTTTGCAATCCAAAAGAACTCTTATTAAAAACGTTTATTACTGGTTTTGGTAATAAAAACGTAACAATATAATCTCTACAACGGGAAGCGGCTGAATTGCAAACAAACAGGCCAGCCAACCTCTTTGCGCTGAATACAAAGATAGACCGGAAAGACAATTAATGAAATATCTAATCTTAATATACCTGAATATGACATATTAATTTTATTGAAAACAATTTACTAAAGCTGAAGTGCTGTAATTTGTAGTGATTCGGAATCAGTTTTATCTCAAATTTTTGTAATCCAAGAACAAAATAAGGGGTGGGGGGCGTCAACAGAACGCATTTGCATATATCTCACAATGTAAAAGTTCAATGAAAACAATATTTGGTATTCAACCTTGTAATAAAGTGGTTCATGAAATAACAGCTTATTGTTAATATGTCAGTAGAAGAGGGGGAGGGGTTGCTGAAGGCTCAAAACTGAAAAATGTCAATACCTTGGTTAATATTCAAGATAGAGAATAATTGTATATAACAATATTTATAGAAAATTTAATTTGCAATAGGATTAGTACTTTACAATATTTCGATCTGACGTATAGTAACATAAATATTTTGAATTTTCGAAATTTATCCCCTCTAAAATCCCCCTGCTCCTACTTCATTTTCAGTTGTTAAAGAGCTTGATCTTTCTTTTTTAATAAGACGAAAGAATATCGGGCTTGGTACCGACTAAACTGTAATCAATTGTTGTAGTATCAATACCAGCAGTTATTCATATGGATTTCTATATTTTGAAAAAGTTCTTAGATATGACCAAGAGACCACGTGGTCCATGGACATAACACATTCAAATTCTTTGGATGAACAATGTTTGATTATTGGTGGTAAAAATGTTGATACGTTAAACTTTTTGTGGGTTTTTATTTATTATTTTTTTTTTTAAGAACCTTCAAAGCAAATGATATTTCAAAATGTTTGATATCATAGAGCAAATTTATACTCATTTAGTAGAGAATTTCTACCTCTCCTTTCCTCACTACATCCCTCCAGTTGTAATTCAAGTTCATTCTACGAACATCTTCGGAGCTGGGATCCCTGTTCTTATGAAATTTTCCCTAGCTGCACGTTTTAGCAGTACTGCCATTTATCAACTGTTGCTCCTTCTGTGTCCCTTTTCAAAAACTGACATCTATTCCAATTTCCTCTTCTACTCAGCTTTTGGAAATTCTAGTATTTTTTTCCCTTTTTTACTCATTCATTTCTGGCTTTTTTGTTCTCTACGGCTGAAGTGTAAAGGCAAGAACTTTTTTATTTACGCTCTCATACTCTGAGGCTACCATCGTTCAGTAGCTTTCACATTTTATTTCAGACCCTTAAGTAGCAGGGAAGTGATCATTAGGATTACGATTAATATGATTTTGGCAATCAACAACTAGGTTATTATGGCCTACTAGGTTAGTATAATGCTGTTTACAAGTCCCTGTGTTACTCTGTCTTAAATAATATCAACTAATATATTGTAAATACCGCTTTTGTCATATTCTAAGGATATTAAATTTGCTAATTTTCTTTACAATTATTTCTTAACTATATCTATAAATACATTTTTATTTATTTATATTTACTTAAAGATGTGTGCTAGTAACACGAGTTTACATTTACACTTCTTACTACTGGCTTGATATTTTTAACTGCCTTTATATTTGGCCAATAATTAAAATTATTGTACATTTTTTAATCCTGGCAGTATACTTACTTATCCTATATAATAATAGTATACACACATTTTTCATTATATATTGCATTACATAAACATATATTTTCTCCCTCTCAATTACATATTTTCAACTGGCATTATAATTAGCCGATATTGGAACTTTTATTTTTAATGTATGTACTTTTTCTGCTTTTTTGTATTTTTTTTGCTAGTAATTAATATCAATTTATCACACACTTACTCAAAAATACACTTACTTCATTTTTTTATTTTAATTTTTTTTAAATATATAAATAAATAGATAAATGCCAGCTTGGGTTATCATAATTGCTGCAAGTGCAGGAATCTAGCCTCCCTCATCATCTGCTGCAAGCCTGTAATGCAGCTAGCTAGAAATTCCTTATTTAAAGCTGTCATGTTAGCTAGAGCAGTCATTTCTTCTTCAGATCCTTAACTTGAAGTATCTCAATTGACTTGACTTTTCTTTCTTCACTTGGTAGGGCTATTTTTCTTCATTTTGTATGGAACTGTTATTGCTCTCAGTGGAGTTTGCTACTGATGGCGTCTCTTTCTTTTTATCAGATTTTCCTTAGGGGAAATCAGCTATTCAGGTCGTACTCATGAAGGAATTTTTCTTCAAATGTCCATCGATCCTACCTAGTAGATGACGAAAATGAGGTCCGTTCAAAACTGTGTATATATATTTGTCTGTTAGCGCTCTAGCTGTCGCAATTTTTGTTTGATCGTTACCAAACTCGATATTTAAACGTTTTATGCAAAAAGACAGATTAAGTTCGTTAACGGCTGAAATTGGATCAGTTGGAGGGGGGGGGGGTTAGAGGGGGGATTTTCGAAAATTCGAAATATCTCCATTACCAAACGTCCGATCAAAAAATTGTATAGAACCAATCTTATTGAAAATTACATTTACTATAAATATTGTTTTATACATTTATTCTCTATCTTGAATATTAACCGAGATATTTGCATGTGTATTGTGTGAGGGGTCGGCAAGAGTCGGCTATGTTCGGGACTTTCTGCCGAGAGCTAGTGCGGCCGTTTCCGTAACTGTTCGTCCTTCGTGGACAGGTTTAGAGATTCCTTACTACTACTGTTATTATGAGGCAAATTTCTCTATTGTAAAACTTCACGTGGGAAATCTGCTTAGTTTACGCAGCCCCTGCGTGGCGGACTTTCTTATTATCCAATGAACCTAGTTATGCCTTGGCGGTTTTAAAGTGACCATTAGTGGAATCTTTGCTGAGGAAATATTCCGACGGTCGTCCGTGGTAGCAAACACAATTTTATTATTGTTCTTTCATCCTGAATAGGCGACACGAGAGAACATATTAGCGGGGAATATTTGGAGGTGACCTCTGTTAGATAGCTATGTTTAGCTTGTTTTATCGGTGAATCTAGCACGACATCTCTCAGCCGGTCAGTCTACTGCGTCACTCTCACACTATATCATTTGGTGTTTGAAACGCTCAATGAGATTGGCAGGTATACGCTTTGCAATGCCATTTATGGAAATTTCTTCAACCAATTACCGTAGGGCAGCCATACTCAAAGTAGGACCCTAGTGGGGGCTACAAAAGAATTTAGAAAAAAATTCCTTCTCTATCTCTTTCTCTGGTCGACTATTCTACGATAAGTGCGCTCTGTTGACTCTTTGAAGCGACCTATCCAAAATGAATTCATGGATTCAAAATCCCTTTTTACCCCAACTTGCGACAGCCCGATAATATATCAAACGAGATATAAGGATCTTTTTTAGAAATTACATCAGACAAAAGTATGGAGTCACTGTTCGGCCTGTTGCGATCTGGCTGCGGCGATAAGCAGTGGAAGCTGAAAGAGATGAAAAATCCCAACACCAAATCACTAACAAGAATTTAGGAAGGGCTCACCAACAATAGACTCTACTCAAAATTTAAATATATGCGTATAAGTTTATTTATAGTCAAAATATTCACCAACAATAGTTATTAATCAAAATGGAGAGGCACCTTTTAATAATATAATGGGGGACTCTTATTTCTACTTATACTATATTACAATTAAAACATTTAGCTGTTTTAATAGCAGTGCAGACTTAGCCGAGAGGAATAGCACAGGCGAGAAGTAGCCAGGCTGAGGCAGGCAGAAGTCTTGTAATATGGGTTTGTTTAAGGGGAGCAGGTTATCGGCCTACAAACCCCGAGTCAGGTGGAGGGGCTGCCTCCTCGAAGCTGCCTGACCAACTCCCTCGTCCGAGACAGTTGCTGGGGATTCGGGATTGGAAGATGGCGGCGCAGGACAGAGATGACTGGTGGTCAAAGCTGCAAGAGGCCCTGTCCCCTCGCGGGATGTAGCGCCAGTGATGATGATGATGAGGCAGGCAGAAGCAAAGCTGAAGGATTAGCGAGGTCTCACCGACAAGGGTCACCCCTCCAGAGGACGCCGAATATGACTGATTATAGTCCTTAGCGTCGGGGTCCTTATATAGTGTTGCGAAAATTAAATAGATGAATAATCCTTCAGAGAGAGGGAGAGAGAGAGTCGCGTATTTGGAAAGTGTGACGTAGATCAAAAGCAGCCGACAGAAACTTCTAGCCTCTATAGACTCGTCTAGCCCAGCCTCGAATGAACGAAACAATTCCCCTTTGATGTATGCCGACAGCCTATAAAGAGTGGCCAGCTGCGAGCCAGTCAGTTTTATTCTCACCTGTCTTGATGTTCACATCAGTGCTACAGTGCGACTTAGTACAGTGCGGTAAAGTGTTTTTATAAGAAGAACTGTGTTATGCCGTGACTGTAAGTAACAGTTTAGTGCCGTGTTTAAGACAGTGCAGTGCCGCGAAGTAAAGGACAGTGCAGTGCCACGAAGTAGAAGACAGTGCAGTGCCGCGAAGTAAAGGACAGTGCAGTGCCGTCTTTCCGTGAATTTCAGTGAATTATTGGACTGTGACTCATTGAAGAACAGTAACGCTATCAGTGTATACTGTGAGTAGTAATTAAGAATAATCACCAAGTTTATTGTGCATTGTGAAATAAATTTTGCAGTGATAAAAACTGTGAACCTTGCGAGTACTTAATTTTGCAATCCAAAAGAACTCTTGTTAAAAACGTTTATTACTGATTTTGGTAATACAAAAACGTAACAATAGGGCTAACCCGGCGCTGAACTTTGAACTACCAATCGAGATATGCCCAAAAAGTGTATTTAATGGGAATTTATTATCGAAATTCATCCGTATTATTAACTAGTGTATCGACGTTATCTACGAAAATGCTAGAGCACATGGTGACAACTCCAAATTGGATATAGCTCTTATTTAAAGGTAAAAACTATTACCTAATGAATTTAAGCATTCATAAATAATAATCTTAATGTGCCCTGTGCTGGGAATACTCAGAACATAAAATATATGATGGGTTTATGTAATGCAATTTCAGATTCATTACAAGCCCGCCAAAAATAGGAATATTACTTGACTAAAGCTAAATCGACGTCGTTCTGGCAATGGCGTACTGATGGCTCAGCTCTTGGAGATGATAAAGGTATCGCTCTTTCTTGGTGGAGCAAGTCAAATAACAGTATGAAAAAACTACTCAATGAGCATATTTAATTAGATGTTACGTATTTAATAAATAACATATTATGTTATTGTAATTGGAGGAATTCAATTTTTTTTTTTTTGGTAAGAAGAGATCAATGTTGACCAGAACAAACCGAGATAATCTCATATCTACGGCGAAGTAAGCAGATTCTCTGATTCAAAATTGACCCCAGAAATTGGATTTGAGTTTATTGAATGAATCTGAGTTCGGAAATATTGATGGCCCGCCCAGAGATGAAATGGTTTTATTAAAATCTAGCTCCCTCCCTGCTCAAGTTACGGTCTGGTGATAACAAAGTGAACTGTTGTTTGGTATAAACCTTGACTATTTCCAGTAGCGGAGATTACAGTCAGAATATCCCTGTCACTTCCCTCGAGAAATGTGAACTGTTTGAATTTATTGAATTCAACCAATTCACACAACGCAAGCTAAGTGGTCTTCGATTAACTGCTCACTTCAAATTCCTTTTAAAATTTATTTTTTTGTTTGATTAAAAGTACTTTTAAGTAAAGAGTAACGTATCAAATTTATGTGTGAAATAGAATATGTTATCGTTTCAAGATTTTTTCAGTTGTGACAAAAATACTGGCGTGAAATATATGTACCAAATCTATAGTATTTCGTCAATACAATTATCTTTATTTTGAAAATCGTATATCTGACAATTTAAAGACATTTCTCTTCATCAATTAATTTCCTACTTTATTATCCTATTTTTGAAAAATATTTTTGTGGCCCATATTTTAGCAGATTTCCTTTCAGGAAAATTAGTTATTGAGTTTTTACTCTTGACGAGGAAAGTTTTTTTAAATTTTCATCGATCCTACTTTGTTCAGGTAAGTTTAAAATTATATATATATATAGTTTTGAACGTCCTCATTTTCGTCATCTCCTGGGTAGGATCGATGGACATTTGAAGACATTTTTCGAAATCTGCTAAAATTGGACGTTTCGTTATCCTCGATTCACTTTTTCTAATTAAATGATTACAATCAAAAATAATTATTTTGGTTTTTCAGAATGCAATGTAAATGTAAGTTTTTTTTTTTTTTGTTCATTGTACAATAATTAAATCTGCTATGATTGAAATGAGTACATTATATAATATTACCACATTGAATCGTATATACTTAAACTCTGTGAATATTACTTTGATGTACAACTAATTTTATAGAGTTTAAAAAAGAGAAAAATCCATTCATGCGAAATAACGAGCAATTGATTTTATTGGAAACATTAATGGTTCCCTATATTTTAGGTGAAAGGGTTCCTTATGTGTGTGTGTGTGTGCGTGTTTCTTCTCTCGTATAAAATATTTGATATATATATTTTGATCTTATGAATCAAACTTTAGGAAATATTCATTGCTCATCTCATAAAATTTCTCATAGAAAAGATCCGTTTAAAAAAATATTAGGGGCCCAGGTTAGCCATGTGAGTTAAAGCGATGGCCGTAGTCTCACCCGGTAAACCAAGAGTGGCGAGTTCGATTCCAGCCAGGGCAAAGAGTAATTTTCCTCTTATTTTACGTAACGTTTTCTACTCCAGTAATATCCTGGTATTATGTGGTATTTCTAAGCGTTTTCTTGTGATAATAGTCTGACAAATTTTTGGAGTACGTGTACCTTGAACACGATTTTAGAACATATCCGACTTTGCTCAGTTATCCTTTATTCTTTAATAGCGTTAGGTTTATTACAAAATCAGTAATAAACGCTGTTTATTAGAGTTCTTTGGATTGAAAAATTAAACACACTCAAGCTTCAGAGTTTTTATCACTGCACAATTTATTTAACAATGCACTACACACATGGTAATTATTCTTAACTACTACTCTACAGTGATCACTGATAGCTTCACTGTTCTTCTTATTACACAGTCCAGTGGCACTGCACTGATCTTCGCAAAGATAACGGCACTGCACTGTCCTTTACTTAAACACGGCACTATACTGTTCCATTCATAAACACGGCACAAGACTGTTCTTCACATAAAACACTTTACTGCACTGCAACTATGACGCACTGTTCACTAAAGCTGCACTGAACGCACTGTTGATCACTTGAAGAGAGCTGAGAACAAACTATTTATAGCTCGGCGGAAAAGATCAAACAGAATGCCGCGAAAATACTAGACGCATAGTCTAGAATGGTGCTCGCCCCAATAGACACTTCGGGCGCCAATAGTCCTTCCATCGGTCCGCTTCTTTCATCTCCTTCGTACTTCCCAAATACTCGACTATCTACATTCAATCTTTCATGTATGTTGCTTTCGCAACACTATTTATATTTTAATATTGACTAAGTATTTTAATTTTATCGTACTTTAAGTTGGACATACTTAAAGCGCAACTATTTTTAAACTTCTTTTTACTGACCGGCTGAATACTTACAAGAGTCAAAGTACATAGAATTGTGGATAAAACATTTCCCTTAAATACTAGGAACAAAGGGAAAAATTCCCTGATTAAGCAAGTTATTTGTCCAGGAAATTTTTCCATCTTTTAACTAAAATATATATTAATTGGCAATTGGCATAATTAG
The DNA here is from genome assembly GCA_019009955.1 of Riptortus pedestris. Taxonomy (NCBI): domain Eukaryota; kingdom Metazoa; phylum Arthropoda; class Insecta; order Hemiptera; family Alydidae; genus Riptortus; species Riptortus pedestris. The sequence goes on from CM032231.1 coordinate 120,999,830, forward strand.
TAAAATCGAAATTTAACAAAGTATAATCGCATGAAACAGCCTAATCCCTTGGCTGTATAAACAAACTGGACATCTAAGTCGCTGTTAAAACTTTTCTCCTTATCCTTGAGTTTCATCCTGAAATTTCCCCTATTATGTTTTACAGAAGGAGACTAAAGGAGTTAGTACTTGGAACAGTAATTTATCTTACTCTTCAAAGTTATAATCACTCGAAGACACTTCCCTGTCTTTACTTTCCAAATATAAGCACTTCAAAAACAATTTCTCCATAATAAATCACTCGTATAAAGGCCTTTCTGCATGGTTTATCAGGAAAAATAATGGCTTCCCGGCGTTAATCACAAAAATACAAAATTAGAGTAGTTAATTATTTGATTCATGGTGGGGTTTTCTTTCTGACCGCAATTGTAAAGTTTAATTGTAAGAGAATGAGCAAGAATTGTAATCAATCACGGTCCTGACTAATTTATTTAGTAACTAGCTTAAATAAAGCCACAGATTTACATCATAAATGTAACGGTATTTAAGAAAGTTTTCTCTAAAAGGCAACGAACTTCTACGTTACGATTATTATTTTTTCAATTAAGCAATTCTTTCTTCTTTTTCGTAGTCACTAAGTAAGTGTTTTATAGTTAGTAGTCTATTACATAGGCAACAAGTTAGCGGTTCAGATTTTGCCATAAGGTACTTATGTGTTAGACGGGAATGGCCATGTCGCAATCGAGCAACAGCCACCTCTTCTCTTCTTGAACATCGATTAAAGACTACATAACTTAGACTTTCCTTACAATTTGGACGAACTTCTAAACAACGAAAGTACTTATCTAGACGCTTTATTATCATATTTAAAACAAGCACACATTTACAAGCTTATATAGTACTCAACCTCTTCTTATTTCCCGTGAAGTATAGCAATAAAGGTTTAATTCAACACAAATATAATGCAATACCAAATGCAATACAAAATTACATTTTGTGCTACCTTGTGTGTACATTCGTATGTGAAGGTGAGTGCTTGCGTATACGTGTGTGTGTGTGTGTGTATGTATGTGTGAAATTCTAAATGCTTGTGTAAGATTTTACAAACTTTTAAATAAATCCTTGTTTATTTATTATAAATTATTACTAATTATACTTTTATTAACTTTTATAAAATATTCCTGTTTTCGAATTTAACATTACGTTTTTGTTTCGTTTTTTGTATTTTATCAATTATTCTTGGTCTGTTTCTATTTCCTTTTCATGACATTCCCCGTTCAATAGTTTTCTCTGTTTTGATAGTTTTAATTTAATTAGTTCCTATTTTATTTTCCACTAGTGATATCGCCCAGCAGGAACTATAACTTTATATCAACTATATTCAATAATTTGGAGTATTTTTTACCATTTGGCTTATTTGAAGGGTGAAAATTGCTACAAATTGCTTGACACCAAACAAACAAATAAATAAATAAACAATAAGCACGTAGAAATAATTTTATTATTAATTTATTGTCGCACTGCGTGTTATAAGAAGTTTTTAAATTCTTCCATGGAGTGAAAAAAAATAAATAGATTTTATGGTATTCTCTTACTATAATTGTTGCAAGCTCAAGGATTCTAACATGCGTCTACTTTAGCTCTATTCAGATCGTACTCATGACATGAAAAATGTCTTCAAATGTCCATCCATCCAACCCAGGAGATAACGAAAATGAGGTCCGTTCAAAATTTTATATTTATATATATATATATATATATATATATATATATATATATATATTTGTCTGTACATGCTCTAGCGGTCGCAAATTTTGATTGATCTTTATCAAACTCGATATTTATGTAAAAAAAAAGGTCACGTTTGTTAATGGCTGAAATCGGGCCAGTGGGAGTGGGTGAGGTTTAAAGGGGAGGATTTTCGAAAATTATACGTAGGATCGAAAAATTGAATAAAACCAATTTTATTGAAATTAGCATTTACTATAAATATTGTCATATACATTTATGTTCTATCAGCTATTATTATTATTATTAGCCAAGATATTTGCATTTTTCAGTTTTCAGCCTTCAGCAAATCCCTAATTCTACTCATGTTACATAAACAATACTCAGTTATATAACAAACCACATTATTCGAAGCTTAAATACCAAATATTGTTTTTCAGAGACCTTAATTATACGAGACACGTGCAAATATATTCGGTGACCCTCCCCCGTCATAAATTCTTGGAATACCAAAAAGTTTTGATTGAAATCAGAATAATTTATATTCTGATTCATTATAAACTACAGTACTAGATGTAGTAAAATAAAATTAAGTTTTCAATAAAATTAATATATTATATTCTGATATATTTCAGTAATTGTTTTTCTTTCCAGTTCTTGTTTTGATTTCTTATTACCACTTGTATTTATTCACTTAATATTCACGGTTGTGTTGTGATACTAGTATGTAGATTTATTTATACACTGTTAAACTTCACGAGGGAAATCTGACTTTTCTTTTTCTTAGATAGATAGGAAATAGTTAAATATTTTACACAATTTAATGATTCCATGCTCGCCTAGAAGATAAATGTGTACTTTGAATCCTTTTAAATATTATAATGAGGCAGGCTTTTGTAAAATATTCTTTCAGATCTCTCGAGATATATGCTAAAATAAAACTTAATGAGTTTGAATCTTAAATATTTAAAACACTATACTAAAATTGAACGTTTTTCTCTAGAAGTAACTAAATTACAAAAAAAAAATAAACTATTGAAACTGAAAGTTTCGAATGAACATTAGTAATGATCATTTATTGTAATGGTTCCTTTTCGTGACCCTCTCGGTTTAATCGTTGGCCATCTGTTAGCATCCACCGTTCAATGTGAACAGGCTAATTAGCGAACTATAAAAATAAAACCTTCAGCCCTTTCGCCAAAGAGCAGTAATTAATTAATTGAATTAATCTATTGGGCCCGCTAGAGAGCAGCATTAACCTTCTCTTCCTACGCAAGGAAAAAAAGTCCGTCACGAAGGGACTGCGTAAACTAAGTGGGTTTCCCTCGTGATGTTTAACAATAGATAAATCTACATACTGGAAACACAGCAGCACCGTCAACATCAAGTGAATAAATAAAAACTATAATAAGAAACCTCCAGATGGAAAGCACCTGAAATGTAAACAAACAGGTGTGGCAACTTCTCACAGGAAGGAAAAACAATTATGAAAATATATCGGAATATAACATATTAATTTTATTTGAAAACCATTTACTATATCTAGTACTGTAATTTATAATGAATCGGAATAATTTTTATTTCAATCAATCAAATTTTTGTAGCCTAAGAACTTAAGACGGGTGAGGGGAGTTCACGATAACATATTTGCATTTATCTCGTATAATAAAGGTCTCTTGAAAAATATGTATGGTATTTAAGCTTGAAATAATGTGGTTTATTACATAACAGAGTATTGTTTATGTAACATAAGTAGAAGTGCGGGTTTGCTGAAGGCTGAAAACCGAAAAATGCAAATATCTCGGGTAACATTCAAGATAGAGAATAAATTTATATTACAATAATTATAGTACATTTAATTTGCAATAAGATTGGTTCTATACAATGTTTTGATCCGTCCTATAGTAACGGTGAATTTTCGACACCACTCCTCCCCCCCTCACACTGGCCCTATTATCAGACAAATATATGTATATATATAATTTTGAACGGACCTCATTTTCGTCATCTCCTGGGTAGGATCGATGGACATTTGAAGAAATATTTCGAAAATCACGTCATGAGTAAAACTTCAATGACCTAAAAATGAGATCTCATTTTCTTCATCCCCTGGGATAATATAAGAAACAAAAAAATAAGAAATCTTAAAATATGAATGAAATGTGGATTTGTGAGTAGGCTAACGCAAAAAAACAAAACAATTTTATATGTTTATGAATGAATGAATATTTTTATTGCTTATAAAAATTTAACAATTTTATAGCAAGTGTTCAACCCTCTTCTTTTTTTCATATAAACATAAACAGAGAATTCTTTTTAAAAAAATAACAAAAAACAAAAACTATATACAATAATTACTATATAAAAATACATAAAACATTAATTTTATTTTAATTATTATAGTGTTCGTATTTTTTCCCTCTGACGTAAAAACCTTTAAGTATGAAAACATATATGCAGTTTATTTTATTCTTGTCCATAAGGTCAAACAAATTATCCATGGATTGCTGTGGAATGTTGAGACTTTTCAGGAGGTGGTTTCTTCTATCTGCTAAAACGGGGCATGTAAGGATGAAGTGCGAAACGGTGTCTTGGCTATCTTCGCAAAGGGGGCATGGCTTTTCTGGGTTGAATGTGTAAATTGTCCTACCAACTATCAATCATTGATTTTTTGTACCTAATAAACGGATTTCAGATACAACTTTGGTCTTAAAAAATGGCACATTTTGGAACAGGTACTCCTCGCCTCTGCCAAGAGAGCTAATTCTTCTAATGTACTGGCTATATGTGCTGTTTAAAACTCTTTCTATATCTAACGAGATTAAATGGTTCTCGAGAGCCTATAAATATGACTTTATTTTTCCATTAATATTTTCCGCCATTTCCAATTCCTCCAAGCTATCTTCTATACACCCAAGATACCCTTCCAGTTCATTCACCCAATTAAATGGCATTGAATAATTGGCAGATAATTCCTTTAGGCGCATGTAACACAGTCTTGATAGATCATCTGCCGACTTCTCTTGTAGAGCCTTCCACCAATTCAACATCCTCTTGAAAATTTTCAGTCGGGTGTGTGTGCGGTTAAATTCTATTCTAATGTAAGCATTAGGAGTGTTTTTAAGGAGACACATAATCCATTTAAAGAAGTTTAATTGAGCTTTCTCTTTTTTCTTTTATATGTTTATAAAAAAATGTCAATTTTTTGGGGATATTTCGCACGAGGCACTCACTTGTTCTTTTGTGATTCTTCTAACTTAGATTCACTAATAAATTTTAAAGCAGGGGGGCACCCAGGTGACTGCTAGACGTAACCGCGAGATTATTTATTTATTATGTGGAGCTCCGCAACTATGGCGACTTGCTCTTCTTAAACGTGGGGGAAAAACAAAACAAAATAACAAAACATGGAACACGAAATAACAACAGAACATAGAATAAAAACAAATATTAACAAATAATAACAAATTACAACACAAAATAATATAAAGAACAAAACTAAAGGGACAATACACAAAAGAAACAAGAAACACGAACATAACATAGAACTAAAAACAGGTGGGAAATAAATAGGTAAAAAGTAAACTTGGTGACTTTGAAACAGAAACTATTTATAAAAAAAAAGCATTATTCAAATTTAAATATTTGAATAATGCTTCTTGTTTTTATAATTTGTAACAGTTATATAATCTCACCGCGAGATTATATAACTGTTACAATATAATGGACCCTTCAGAGTTATCTACCATATGTAAGTCCGTCACGGAAACAAAACCGAATTCCCACGTGGGAGTGAATTCAGCTCACTGTCTATTCCGTTTCTTCGTAGTAAGATCAACAGGAACTGCAATGCAAGCTGGATATGAGATGTTCTGTGTATCAGGTACTAAAAATACTAATCGGATGGGTAGATCTAGGAGTTTACGGAAGTCTGAATACAATAGAAGCAGGGGCGGCGTAAACTAAGTAGATAAACCTACATACCGGTTACACAACTCCACTGAGAATATTAAGTGAATAAATGCAAACGGTAATAAGAAACCTCCCGACGGAAAGCATCTGAAATGTAAACAAACAGTACTGCCAACTTCTTACCGGAAAGGAAAAACACAAATTACTGTAATATATCGGAATATAACGTATTAATTTGATTAAAAACTTTTTACTATATCTAGTACTGTAATTTATAATGAATCAGAATAATTTTTGTCTCAAGCAATCAAATTTTCATTCTTCATATTTAGTTGTAAAATATGATTCAAAATGCAAAAGAATGAGGCAGAAATATGAGAAAATGTATTAAGATAATAACCACTCCTTTCAATACAATTGGTTTGCTCATTCCATACAGCATGCTCATAAAGCCAACGTAGAGTATATTTTTATTAGTTTATAAAGTTATTAATATTCGTAATTACACTAAGCAGCCGTGAACGTAAAGTTACAAAACGAATAATAGCGAATAAAGCTCATTTAGAAGCTTAGTATTTAAACAAAGTCTAGAGCTTCTTAATGAAATCGAGAGAAGTTGAATCTTAAATATTTCTTACAAATATTTGACAAAGAATAAATTAAAAATTTCAAAATTATTTGTACCTGTTTAATTTCTTTCAGAGGGTCCGTATTTGAGTATTATCTAGATGAGATTCTGAAAGTTAACAAAAAGAAAATAAGGTTGTACATACTATTAGCAGATTTCCCTTAAGGGAAATCAGCTATTGAGGTTGTACTCATGACGGAAATTTCGACATTTTTCTTCAAATGTCCATCGATCCTACCTAGTAGATGACGAAAATGAGGTCCGTTCAAAACTGTATATATATATATATATTTGTCGGTTACCGCTCTAGCGGTCGCAATTTTTGTTTGATCGTTACCAAACTCGATATTTAGTCGTTTTATGTAAAAAGAAAGATCAAGTTCGTTAACGGCTGAAATCGGACCAGTGGGAGGGGGGGTTTAGAGGGGAGGATTTTCGAAAATTCGAAATATCTCCGTTACTATACGTCGGATCGAAAACTTGTATATAACCAATCTTATTGCAAATTACATTTACTATAAATATTGTTATATACGTTTATTCTCTATCTTGAATATTAACCGAGATATTTGCATTTTTCAGTTTTCAGCAAACCGCCACTTCTACTCATGTTACGTAAACAATACTCTGCTACATAATAAATCACATTATTGGAAGTTTAAATACCAAAAATTGTATTCAAGAGACCTTTATTATACGAGATACATGCAAATATGCCCTGGTGACCCCCCCCCCCCATCTTAAAGTTTTGGACTACTAAAATTTTATTGATTGAGATAACAATTATTCTGACTCATTAATTACAGTACTAGATATAGTAAATATTTCTCAATAAAATTAATGTGTTATATTCTGATATATTTCAGTAATTATTTTTCTTTCCGGTGGCCGACCAGTTTGTTTAGATTTCTAACCTAACGCTTCCTGTCGGCAGGTTATTGAAATTGAATGAAACATTTCTTATTTCCGTTTGTATTTATTCACGGTGGTGTTGTGTTACCAGTATGTATATTTATCTATTACTAAACTTCACGAGGGAAATCTGCTTAGTTTACGCAGCCCCTGCGTGACGGACTTTATTTTAAATTCGACAACAAACTTGTAGGGAATATTTTTAATACAATTAATTATTTAACAGCAAAGTAATATATCATGCGAGAGTACTATTGCGTAGTTTTTTATTAATTTATATAACTGTGTGTTATGATGAAAATTTAATTAACGGAAAATTACTTGCTATACAACTCTTGTTGCACTTCCAGAATTCGGATCATTGTGGTTCCAGTTACTATCCATGGGCTAGTTACAACGGTTATTCTACTTGTTTGTTGTGAAAATACGACCTATTTAACTTCAATTAACCAATCTATGTCTAAAGGTCAACAATAATGAAAAACTTCAAATGATTATTAAAATCATTTTTATTTCGGATCAAAACTTCACGACGAAGGTATCAAACATGCCAGTTAAATATAAATTAACATTGAAATTGATATTCATTCCAATTTTGGTATTAAAGTATTTTTTAAGAGGAAAAAAATAGTAGGTCAGAATAGAGCTATTGTGAAAATAAAAAGGATTTATAAAAAAAAAAAAAGAGAGAAATTAAAAAGAGGAACCAGTAGGCTTTGAGGTTTAAAGGGGGTGAGGAATAAGGGCTTGTGAAACAAGACGGAATGGGAGGGGCCAATTTCCAGTCTTGCCCCCACCCCCTCTTTATCGCCTTAGGCTGGGGGGCAGAAGGCTAAGGAAATTGTCCTTGAGGAGAAAAATGACAATCGATATTCACCCCTGAATCCCTTGTCAGCTTTCCTTTAACTCAAAGGAGGGCTCCAACAAATTATCCAGATATTTCGGGATTAAACTGTAGTCGCCTCATACCCTTTGGGGTGTGAAATGCTTTCGAAATTAGACGCTCCTGACGGGCAGAACAGTTTAGTTCGATAGTTCTCAGCAAGCGAAAACCAAACACAAAATAATGTATGAACTGAATAGGTGCTAGCCGGTTCATTAATACTGAAAACATATGTTTGTTTCAAAGACATTGGAAACTTGGGGCACTTCAATGTTCATCAAACACAAAAAAGTCCGTCACGCAGGGGCTCCGTAAACTAAGGAGATTTCCCACGTGATGTTATACAATAGAGAAATATGCCTACTAATAACAGTGGTAGGAAGGTATCTCTAGACCTATTCACGAGGGACAAATAGTTAGGGAAATGGCCACTCTAGCTCTCGGCGGATGGTCCCGAATAAAGCCGACCACACAAACAATACAAATTCATATCTCGGTTATTATTCAAGATACAGAATAAATGTATAAAACAATATTTATAGTAAATTTAGTTTGCAATAAGATTGATTCTAAACAGTTTAGGTCAATAGCCATGCCTTAAACGAGCCAGAACTACTTCTTCTCTTCTAGTGTCCTGATTACTTGACAACCATTCACGAATAGTGTCTTTTATTTCTCGTAGTTTTGTGTGTGTCTGACGCCATTCCACTTCCCATTTTAAGCTGACCTCTTTTTTAATGAGCTTAATAGCATCTTGTCCTGTAATGTGGTCTGTCTGTAATATGTTGAGTTGCTAATTTTGCATGTTTGTCAGCCAAAATATTTTCTGTGATGTCTGAATGTCCTGGTATCCAATGGATAGTTATTATTTTATCCATCTGTGTCTGTAAGTTAGTTCCTGAAGTCGTTTCGTGAATAGGTGAGTTGAGTGAAAATCTATTATTAACTATAAAGAACTGCAAGAGTCAGTAAAAACATGAATTTTGTCTTGTTGTCCGTTAGTAAGGTGTTGAAGTCCAAGAAGTAAGCCTTGTAGTCTGCAGTGAAGTTACTTGATATGTCAGGTAGTCTACACGTTAGTACTTCGTTCCCCACTATGGCGGCTGAGCCACACCTTTCTGCATATTTAGAGCCATCTGTATAAATGAAAAGTCCTGTCCTGTTTTCTGTAATTATGCTCTGGGTACTCCCTTCGGCGGTACATATACTAAAAATAAATAATTATTTATGTGTACGAATGAAGAAGTAAATTAATTGCTGAGAACGCAAATATGTTGTAAAGGAGACTAGGAGAGTCTTTGAGAGTAGAAAAAGACCAGGGGTTTCACAAGGGGAGGTAAATAGAAGTCGTGTTTAATTTGGACCAATAAAAGAGGGAGTCACGAAGGACCTGTAAAACATCGTTAACCCCGACTAAGCTGGGAAGTATAAATCGGTCGGCCAGCTTTTACACGGATTGGTTGTTAGTGACACGTCAGACTCCCAGTAATCGCAACACTTGACCTAGGAAGTTGGGAATTATATACTGCTTTTTATAGCCCGACGAAATTTATCAAGCTGTTAGATGGAAGTCATTATAGAGTTGAAGTGTGCACTAACTCGTAAGGACTGCAAGTACACAGAGAGAAGGAAAACTAGTTAGTAAAGCACTGTAAACTACTTTTTAGCAGATTTCCCTTAAGGGAAATCAGCTATTGAGGTCGTACTCATGACGCGAGTTTTGAAAAATTTCCTCAAATGTCCATCGATCCTACCCAGACGAAAATGAGGTCCGTTCAAAATTATATATATATATATATATATATATATATATATATATATATATATATATATATATATATAGTCTGTTAACGCTCTAGTGGTCGCAATTTTTGTTTGATCGTTGCCAAACTCATCGTTACCAAACTTCATATTTAAGCGTTTTACGTAAAAAGAGAGATCAAGTTCGTTAATGGATAAAATCGGACCAGTGGGAGGGGGGGTTTAGAGGGGGTAATTTATGAAAATTCAAAATATCTCCGTTATTATGAGTCGGATCGAAAAATTGAATAGAATCAATCTTATTGTAAATTAAATTTACTATAAATATTGTTCTATACATTTATTCTGTATCTTGAATATTAACCGAGATATTTGCATTTGTATTGTGTGTGTGGTCGATTACGGAGAACCCCGCCAAAAGCTAGTTCGGCCGTTTCCAGAACTATTCGGCCCTCCTATGGAAATTTCTCTACTGTATAACTTCACTATGGCGGATTTCTCTATTGTAAAACTTCACGTGGGAAATCTGCTTAGTTTACGCAGCCCCTGCGTGACGGACTTTCTAAGAAGAGGCAGAATTAATGCAGCGCAGTAGCTACGAATTAAACCTACATAACTAATACTGTTATGAAAACGAAAACGTTCGTCACGCAGGGGCTGCCTAATCTAAGCAGATTTCCCAGAAGTTTTATAATAGAGAAATTTCAGCAGAGCCGAACAGTAACGGAAACGGACGAACTAGTTTTGACGGAAACTAACGACTAGAGCCAAAGTTAGCCGAACTCATCTCGTCTGTTATCTACTCACACTTCATAAAAATGCGAATATCTCGGTTGATATTCAAGATAGAGAATAAATTTGTATAACAAAATGTATTTTAAATTTATTTTTTACTAAGATTGTTTCTATACCCTTTTTCGACCCAACGTATTGTAACGGAGATATTTCGAATTTTCAAAAATCCCCCTTTTAACCCCCCCCCCCCGCCCCACTGGTCCGATTTCAGCCATAAACAAACTTGGTCTTTATTTTTCATAAAACGTTTAAATATCGAATTTGGTAACGCACAAACAAAAATTGCGACCGCTAGAGCGTTAACAGACATATATACATATATATATATATATATATATATATATATATATATATATATATATATATATATATATATATATAATTTTGAACAGACTTCATTTTCGTCATCTCCTGGAAATTTGAAGAAAATGTTTGAAAATCGCGTCATGAGTACGACCTGAATAGCTGATTTCCCTTAAGGTAAGTATTTTCCCACTAAGTAGCCATCTTCAGTCCTCCTCCAGTGCCAGAGAGATTCCACAGTTCTGGTGAGGCCTGATTTTGGCGAAAGTTCTATCCAATGAAAGAATTTTAGTTGAATCTGTGCTCACATCAATAGCCCAGTTGGAATTTTGTTCTACTGCCCGTTCCTCCAATCCTATGTTGTCCTGGAACAACTCTTAAGTATAAAAACATTGCCGTGAGGCCGCTGTTTCGAGGGCATACACGTCTAAAAGCCCGAGAGTGGAGAGTCGCTAAAAGCTGCTAAGATGGGTATAAAAAATGTACAGGGGAGGAAACGTTTTTTCTGTCATCCCTATAAAAAAACTTTTTTTTTTTATCCCCGAGCATTAAATGTAGGTATATTTTTGGAATGTTATGAAAGGCTCTCTTCTTATTTCCGCTTGCTCTCAATACTTGGTCAGACCTAGTTTTTAACAGATTTCCCCTATATACAATATTTCGATGCAACGTATGGTAACACAGATATTTCGAAATTCCCCCCTCCCTCCCAATTTTCCGATTCAGCCGTTAATGAACTCGATCTTTCTTTTTACATAAAACGATTAAATACCGAGTTTGGTGACGATTAAACAAAAATTGCGACCGTTAGAGTGTTAACATTGAGTACCCACTAGATTGTTAACAGACAAATATATATATAGACATATATATCTGACATATAATAACACAGATATTTCATATTTTTCCCCTCTATTCTCCCCACTAGCCGCAGTTCGATTTTAGACGTTAAGGGACTTGATGTTTTATTTTACATTACACGCTTACCTTTATATCGAGAACTGCAACGAAACTATAAAAATGGCACCCCATTTAGAGCATATATATATATATATATATATATATATATATATATATAATTTTGAACAGGCCTCATTTTGGTCATCTAGTAGGCAGGATTGATGGACAGTTGAGGCCAATTATCGAAAATCCCTCCACGAGAACAAGCCCAATTGGTGATTTCCCTCCAGGGAAATTCGCTAAAAGTGAAATGAAATCCTTACTCCAACCCTAGCTATAAATTGATGTCTACTTTCAGATTATCAGCTCTTAATTAGCTGAAGTGCCATGAAGTGGAATTTTTTAAAAATTATTTGAGTCACTTGTGGATATATTCAGCCATTAGTATGTCGTAGCGGTATATATTACTCATGACCTTTTAGATATAATAATAAATGTTAAAGAGGGATTTTAGCAGATTTCCCTTACGGGAAATCAGCTATTGAGGTCGTACTCATGACACGATTTTCGGAAAATTTCTTCAAATGTCCATCGATCCTACCCAGGAGATGACGAAAATGAGGTCCGTTCAAAACTATATATATATTTGTCTGTTAACACTCTAGCGGTCGCAATTTTTGTTCAATCCTCACCAAACTTGGTATTTAATCGTTTTATGTAAAATGGAAGATCAAGTTCGTTAACGGCTGAAATCGGACCAGTGGGAGGGGGGTTTAGAGGGGAGGATTTTCAAAAATTCGAAATATCTCCGTTATTATGCATCGGATCGAAAGATTGTATAGAACTAATCTTATTGCAAATTAAATGTACTATAAATATTGTTATATACATGTAATCTCTATCTTGAATATTAACAGAAATATTTGCATTTTTCAGTTATTCAGCCATCAGCAAACCGCCATTTCTACACATGTTACATAAACAATACTCTGCTACATAATAAATCACACTATTCGAAGTTTAAATACAAAAAAATGTATTCAAGAGACCATTATTATACGAGATACATGCAAATATGTCCTGGTGAGTCCCCTCCCCCCTCGGCTTAAGGTTTTGGACTACTAAAATTTGATTGAATGAGATAACAATTATTCTGACTCATTATTAATTACAGTACTAGATATAGTAAATAGTTCTCAATAAAATTAATATGTTATATTCTAAAATATTTCAGTAATTGTTTTTCTTTCCGGTGTGAGGCGGGCAGATCCGTTTGTTTACATTTCTAACCTAATGTTTCCTGTCGGCAGGTTATTGAAATTGGATGAAACATTTCTTATTTCCGTTTGTATTTATTCACCGTGGTGTCGTGTTACCAGTACGTAGATTTATCGATTAGTAAACAACACGAGGGAAATCTGCTTAGTTTACGCAGACCCTGCGTGACGGACTTTTCTGTAATTTGTTAGAAATTACTGGCGTTCTGCACTGAATTAAAGTTTAATTTAATTTATTAAAGTCTTTAATCTTACATGGCAAACCTAGAGTGGCGAGTTCAATTCCTGCGTGGGCAGTAGGAATTTATTTAGTTCTAGAAAGGGTTCTAGAAAGGGTGGTGTGACCTGTAGCCAACCCGTCTCAATTTGCTTTAGCAGCACAAGGTGGACGTTAATAAATAGTTGTAATAATAAAATCATTACGAAATTATACAAATAACTGTCTGCAAAGCATTCTATTTAACCAGAAAAATTATTGGCTAGAAAAGAGAATTCAGGAAAATGTATTTCTGAGAACTGGAGTGAAAATAGTATTTCGAAAGCTGTAACATCCATATGTATCGGCTTTTACACAACTTTACAACTCTTTCTCCTCTTATCTCCTAACTTTCGCCAATACTCTCTCGGCTCTGAATGAATCTCTTCTGACTTGGGTTCCAGTTGGGGAACTTTTCCTTTTCAAGTCTCTGAAAAACCTGAGAACCAGGACAATATTAGCTCGAACGCCTTTATTTTTTCCCACCATTAAGGTTGAGATAAATATAAATAAGCGTATCTAATTGTAGTGGTAATGATTCACCATTATACCCTACAATAATAAATATCTATCTATCTATCCACTATTTATGTATCTATCTATATATCTATCTATCTACCTATCTGTATATATATTATATATAATATATATAATATATAAATATATATATTATATATATATATTATAATATATATATATTATATATATATTTTATATATACTAGCTCAGATACCCGGCTTCGCCGTATAATGTTTTTTTAAACGTATAACTCATTTATACTTCGGTATAAGACGAAAGTGTATATAACAAAAGTTACTCTACAAAATAACAAAATAAATAACTTTTGTTATGTGCCTATTCCGCCGAAAAAAAAAAAAAAACCAATAGGAAACGAAATATCGCGAAATTTTTATTTCAGGCCTCCTTATAACCCTCACTCCCGTTCTAACCTAAACATTTTTTAATTATAAGCTTATAATCATGGAAGAAATTAATGCTAATTGACATACCCAGTTTTCTTAAGTTCGGTTTAATTGTTAGCGCCAATGAAATGGTTGACTCCCGCTTTAGTTTATAGAGTATATTCTCGTTTATACTTTGTTTAAAATACAAAATAAATATGACAGAAATTACTCTAAATAACAAAATAAACAACTTTTGTTGTGTTTCATATTTGCCAAAAAAGCGAATAGAAAACAAAATATCGCTATTTTTAAATTTCAGACCTCCTTACAACCCCCACTACTGCCCCGTCCCTAGAAATGTTGGTATGGCTTGTTATAATGAGGACGTTATTGCCAATACACATACCCGAGCTTTATTTAGTTCGGTTGATTCTTTTGTGCCAAATAAAATTGTTGACTCCCGCTATAATGTTTAACGTATAACTCATTTAATACTTCGGTATAAAGACGAAAGTGTATATATAACAAAAGTTACTCTAAATAACAAAATAAATAACTTTTGTTATGTGCCTATTCGCCGAAAAAACCAATAGGAAAACGAAATATCGCTATTTTTAATTTCAGACCTCCCTTATAAAAAACCCCCACCCCCACTCCCTGTTCGTCTTAGAGAAAATTAATATATAGCCTAAAGTCTAAGTTGGATTAGTAGTTAGTATACGTACCAAGTTAAAATTCGGTTCAGCCGTTTATGCTTTGAAAAGGTAACAAACATACACGAATGAAACAAAATGCAGTTATGGTGTCTATGACATGTGAAACGAAAGTTATCGTGAAAATTCGCGAAATAAAATCAATGTACAGACAGAGGTTACAATTTTATAATATATATATATATATAATATATATATATATATATATATATATATAAACACTCCTTTTCTTCCTTAAAAACATCTGTTTATCTGTTTTTCTTTATATATATATATATATATATATATATATATATATATATATATACACGTTATAGACAATATTGAATATATTTATAATGAAGCCAGATTTACCTATTGAAGTATTAACAATGCAAACGTTGCAGCTACTGATGCTAAGCCATTTTGAGCTAAATGCTCTAGGCTGTAGGCTATCAAATCCTGGAATAGAATGATCAACGAGATTATACCGATGCTGTGATAGTATTGAATGTAATTGAATGCATCAATAACCATCAATTGCTGTATTGCCTACAATACAAGGGCCCAGATATTCAATCAGATGGAGGGGCTATTGTAAATCCAAATCGACATGAAAGGAATCGTAATTGTCGCAATTTCAAGTCAATATGTTCCGGTGCACATACAATATTAAATTTTAATTAATTTTGTTTTTTTTTATAATATATTTGGGTACTTCTTTTCGTTGAAATTATATTATTGTATAAAAGAAAAAAAAATATTATTTCGTAATTATTATATTATTTAAATCATTTGTAATCAACCAGATATGTGTAAATTATTTTTCTTTTCTTCAGAAAATAATACTTTTACAAATCAAATATACACAGAAGAGGGAGGGTTAAATATTTTAATGTTCATATTGTTTAATTATTATTTATAAATTGTTTTGTTCAAACTCTGCCTCTGGGTCAGCATGATGATATTGTTTAATGATTATTCTATACTGGCAAAGATTTTGTTTGTTTTTTATTTATTATTGCTTACTTTATTCTTCTAAGACTGGTGTCGGGTTATCAATAGGTTACCACCCTTTTCTAGCCAGGGTGGGACTAAGGAGTTTATTTAATGTGCTCGTAACTAAATAAATTCCTGTTGCCCAGGTGAGAATCGAACTAAAGTCTCTAGGTTAACTTGCTTGACTAACCCGAGCACCAGTAAATATTTTAAAACTTCATGGAATATTTTCTGGTTCATTAGAAATATCGCATTTATATAAATAAAATTCTAAGGTTTGCCTGATTTTCTATTTAAATTCGCTGGGAATAAATTTTATTGAAATGTTAGGCCATTTTAAAAACAATGGCATTAAAATTGAAATTCTAGTCTGTCTGTCCTCCCGTTCTTTACTCAATCACTAAAAAAAGGCTCTGAGGATTTTTATGTATTATTATATTTGTCAGTAAATTATCCCAAGGTACAACGTAGACTGTACCAGAATCCGAATTTTAATTATGAGAGAGGGGGTTACTTTAAGTGAAAATTTATATTTTCAATATTTTTGGTAGTTTTTTTTTTTTTATCGGAAATATTTAAAGAACGAATTGTGTTTAGAATAACAATTTTATTCCTAAGTCGTTATTTACAATTATGAATATGAAATGTTTGATTCCATCTTACAGTCGCCAAATACTATTCATGTTTCGTGTAAAAGGCCTGAATAGAATTGGGAAATTGGGTGTAGATGTATTAAAGAATTGAGTCTAGTTAATACGAGCGATTTGATACTTTACTAACACCCTATAGAGTTGGAATTTCCATCAAAACATATATTCCTTAATATAGATTTGGTCGGGAGAATGTAAAGAATGAATTGGGTTCATTGTACATTTTAAGGTCAAAAACGTTAATTATAGAACTAATAGGAATTTTCAAAACTCGAATCATGACTTCCCGTTACTAAATCTGAAACGTTATTTTGTTTAATGGTTTTAAAATGTTGACTTCCGACTTCCGGTAGCTAAATATAATTCATCAGTGGTCCAAGAGCATTTTTTTACTAGATAGAATTGTATTTTATTTTTCTGAATTTTTACCAGGGATATGAATATTGTCAAAGTCGGCTGCGTTATGCTCCTCATGATAAGAGTGGGGATTGGAATAACGTTAACTAGTTGTATTACAAATCGACCAAAGACGTGTAACAAAGTTTCCAACTACTTCCGACTACGAGCAATACCTCATACATTCTTGTATTGTATTACAACAGAATGCCTCTCTCTGCCTGAACAAACATTTTTATTCTCCGGATCCAAAGATAATGATTCGTTTTATTTTAACGGGAACTAAATTTCTTTGAACGCATGAACGATAGTAAATTCCATTAAGCATTCCATGCTTCGTGCCTAAAACTGTACGTATGTCTAATTTGAAGGTAATAGAAGTGTTCCTACTTGGAAAGCTGGAAGGTAGAGGAACGAATAAATCTGGAAGTACACAGTTAGCCTGTTTTCCTCTACAACAAGTTAACAATAACTTATTTTTCTAAGGAAAACAGGCCTTCTGTGTAGAAGTGGATTTATTTAGTTCTTCCAATTATTCAGTTGTTGTTCAGCAGTTCGTCCAGATTGTAAGGTAAGACTAAGTTATGTCGTCTTTTGCAGTCAGTAAGTAAAGTGTTTATAGTTAGTAGTCCTATTACCATAGAGAACAAGTTGGCGAATCAGACTTTGCCACAAGGTACTGATGTGTTAGACGTGAATGGCCATGGTCGCAATCGAGCAAGAAACCACCTTTTCTCTTCTTGAACTTCGATTGCTTGATGGCTATTGCACCGTTGTATTTTTTGATTTCCCTTAATTTGCAATCTATTGATAACCATTCTTGTTCCCAGTTTTTTGTACAATCTTGTTTTTGTAGTAATGTAGTGCGTCGGTTAGTGTTATTTGAGTTATGTCCGATGTCACTTTTGGTTGTTGAATTTTGGCTTGTGTATCAATCATTGTGCTCTCTCAGTTATACCCGTATGCCCAGGTAACTTTCTTATTTTTTTAACTGTGAGTTATATAAGAGTGTCCTTTATATTCGTTTATCATGGTATTTTATAGGTGTAAACGGACAAGAGTTTTTGCAAAGAAACCCAAGGAGTCTGTAAATAATGTGACATTGTTGTTTGGTGCATTGCTAATTTCTTTGAGTCCCAAATGTATCGCTGCTAGTTCAGCAGTGTAGTTTACTTGAGCTATTTGGGATACAAAGCATGTGAACAGTGTTTTCAAGGTAATGGCGGCTCTTCTCTTCTCTGAAACCGCATTTATTATCATATTTAGAACCATGGGTGTAAAATAAATAAGTGCGTGTGGCTGTCTGTAATGAATTGTTGATAGGCCTTATTATAAAACATTGACGCTAGAGGGTCTTTTTTATTAAAATGTTTTTTTAAGAGTTAAATTTCACACGATAGTTAATGCTTTAATACACATGGTAAAACTTGGAGCCAATGAGTTCGATTCCCATTTGGCCAAGTGGAATTTATTTAGTGACTAGCCAACTAAATAAAATCCTCCGTCTCAAGAAAAAGATAACCGGGCCAAATTTGCCATTGGACCATAAATCGGACGTTAATAAATAACATTTTTTTATATTCTGTTTTACTATTAAAAGTAGTGCTTTTCTTCTTCCCTAAAATTACCAGCTGTGGTCACATCCCAGTGAACTAAGAAGGAAATCAATGAACACCAGTTAGTAAACTTAAGTGATTAGGAAACCACTCTTCTTCATTAGTGTTATTCGATAAATATAATTAAGCTTAATAAGTTATCAGTTATTATTGCCGCGGTATTCAACTTAGTAATATTGAATTATGTACCCTCTTTACTAATTCATCTAATGAGCTCAATTAACAGGTGAAGAAGATAAATAAATGACACTCATAATTTACTTATTATGGAGGTTGTCGTGTATTATGTTTATTTAGAAAGATGAAATAACATGTTACTCATAGATAAGCAGGTTTAAAATATAAATATGTTTCGAGCTTATGCCAATTTTTTAGTAGATTTCACTTCAGTTTCAGGCTATTGAGGTTTTACTCAAGACTTAATTTTCGAAAAATTTCATGAAATGCCATCGATCCTACGTTAAATATATATATATAACATATAAAAATTACATAGTACGTACATTATCGATGTTGCCATCAACACCTACTAATTTATATATACATATATCTTGAGGGAATATGAAAATTTACCCCTAATTGGACCACAAGGGTCAAGTACCTATATTGATTTAAAGTTAACCTCATTCAAAATTAATAATAAAGTACAAGTAAATAAATGCATGGCAAAATTATTTATACCATTTAAGTCTACCGTTTGTAATATTCTTGGAAACGATAATGAAAATGTTTGGCCATATAGCCCCAGAAAGTCAAGGCTCTGGTACTGTTTTCGTTGGAATGTTTATGAAATTAATTTACCATTATACAGAGCCTTTATAAATAATTAATATACGCAACGTGAGTCTTATGAATAATTTAATTTTGCTGGGCCTAAATTAATATTACAATTTCAGTGAATTAGATGAATTGTTTGCCCAATGTAGTCATTTCACAATGGACTTGGAAAGTATTTAAGTGTCAATGTTCAAGGGGAAAATATCCGAAATAAAACGTAATTTATTATCAAAGGGGAAGGGGGTGGTTGTTTACTGGCTAACGCCCTTTTAGCAGATTTCCCTTAAGGGAAAGCAGCTATTGAGGTCGTACTCATAGACGCAATATTCGAAATTTTTCTTCAAATGTCCATCGGTCCCATCTAGTAGATGATATAAATGAAGTCGTTTTAAACTGTATAAATATATATATATCTTATCTATATATTATATATATTATCTTATCTATATATTTGGCCTGTTACCGTTTTTTTAGCGCGGCAATAAATTTTCGTTTGATCGTTTTACAAAACTGGATAATTTAGCCGTTTATGAAATAAGAAGGATTATATTCGTTTTTACGGCTGAAATCGCGGGCAAGAGGAAGGGAGGGTTTATTTTTTTTTAGAGGAGGAAAAAATTTGAAAATTCGAAATATCTTCGTTACTATAAATCGGATTGAAAAAGTGTATAGAATAAATCTTATTGCAAATTAACTATACTATAAATATTATTATGTACATTTACTCTCTATGTTGAATATTAACCGAGATATTTGCATTTTTCAGCCTTCAGTAAACTCCTCCTTCTACTGCATTGTTACATGAACAATACTCTGTTATAAACCACATTATTCGAAGCTTAAATATCAAATATTATTATCCAGAGACCTTTATTTATATAAGAGATAGATACAAATATGTTCTATGTCTCCCCCCCCCTCCCCTCGTCTTACTTTCTTGGACTAATAAAATTGGACTGATTGAGATAAGAATTATTCTGATTCATTATTAATTACACTACTAGGCATAGCATACAGTTTTCAATAAAATGAATATGTTATATTCTGGAAAGCATCAGTTTATGTTTTTCTTTCCGCAGACGTGATTGTTTACATTCGAGACACTTCCCGCCGGCAGGGGAAAAATTTCTAATTACCGTTTGTATTTATTCATTTAATATTCAGGGTGGTGTTGTGTTAGCATTATGTAGGTTTATATATTATTAAACTTCAAGAGGGAAATCTGTTTAGTTTACGCAGCCCCTGCGTGACGGACTTTTCCGATCAGGATGGGACTAAGGATTTTATTAAACGAGTTCGTCACTAAATAAATTCCTATTGCCCACTTGGGAATCGGGGACCCGTGACTGTAAGGTTAGCAATTGAGATCAAGACCAACGCCTTAACTCACGAGGCTAACTTGAGACTTCGGGCAGAAATCATAATATGGAGTATTTTAATAATGGGAAAATATTGTTGCGAAAATTAAATACATGAATAATCCTTCAGAGTGAGAGTCGCGTATTTGGGAAGTGTAACGTATATCAAAGAAGCCGACAGAGGATCGTGGTCCTACTACATCCGTGCAGTCCAGCGTCGAATGGTCCAGGCAATTCCCCTTTGATGTATGCCGACGACCTATAAAGAACCAGCCAGCGGCGAGCGAGTCAGTTTTATTCACACCTGTCTTGATGTTCACATCAGTGCTACAGTGCTACTTAGTGCAGTGCGGTAAAGTGCTTTTATAAGAAGAACAGTGTTGTGCCGTGACTGTAAGTAACAGTTTAGTGCCGTGTTTAAGACAGTGCAGTGCCGCGAAGTAAAGGACAGTGCAGTGCCGTCTTGTTGTGAATTTCAGTGACAGTGAGTGAATTGTTGGACTGTGTAACTTGAAGAACAGTGACGCTATCAGTGTATACTGTGAGTAGTAATTACCAAGTGTATTGTGCATTGTGAAATAAATTGTGCAGTGATAAAAACTGTGAAACTTGCGAGTATTTAATTTTGCAATCCAAAAGAACTCTTATTAAAAACGTTTATTACTGGTTTTGGTAATAAAACGTAACAATATAAATCAGTGATATTTGTGCATTTGAAATCTATTTTGAGTCAAAGCTTTATACCTGATGAACATTTTAGAGGAACCAGTATTTGGGAATGGAGTTCCTGGGGTAGTTAATTGGAACCCCTAGATTATGACCCACTTTCCGTGAGAGAACCGAGCGAGAATCCTAACTAAAAGAGGATTCAACAGTCCTTTCCCATCGGTTTAAGGTATGCAATAATTTTTTCTTATCCCTCAGATTTCTAAAAAAGAGGAAACGGCGTTTTTTTTTTCTCTCTCTCTCTCTCCCTCGCTCTGAAGCAGCCATTGTAGCGGGGACTTACATAAATCTGCAGATTCTCCAGGGAACACTCAATTATCTTTTGCTTGGCGGAATACGAGCCACTGTAAGTCCCTCGAGAACTTATTTTTGTTATCGCTAATAGCCAATATATTACAGCAAAGCGGAGAAGAGAATGTTTATCACAAGGAGACTGGAAAGGATTCTTTAATCAATTTAAATTGCCAAAAAAAAAAAAAAATATGAACTTATATACTTCGCACTAAAGTAACTCTTCTGGCAGACTCACATTTCATAGCGCTCCAGAATTATTCTACTGAAATATATCTGAATGTGAAAACATATTCTATGCCAGCACTTTATATTCAACAGAAATTCCTCAAACTATTGATTAAATCAGTCGTCTGCGGGAGAACATATGTAAGAAAGCATATGGCTGATTATGCTAACCCTGTATCCATGTAAATGTATGCTATTGGGACTCTCTTTTCTAAAAGAATTATATGTATATACATTATCAATAATTGGATAAGACACACTCATAATAACGAGAAACCATTCAGGGCGTCACCCAAACGCATGTAGAAAAGTTCATTCAAATCCGTCCAACCGTTTAAGAGGAGTTCAGTGACATACACGCGTACAGTAGAATTATATACACTCAACCGCAAAAAAAAAACCGGACACTTCATTTTTGTCGTATTAAAAGCTAATTTTCAGCAATTTTCTTTATTGTGGATATTCTAGTTATTACAGAGAATTTAGAGTCCAAAGTCCATTGAACTAATCCCTTCAGGATTAGTAAACAATTAGATAAAACTCAGTTTAGATTTATTTGTCGTGAAGTTGATCTATTCTAAACTGTAAGGAGTTTTTCGCACATTTAAAACATCTTTTAATTATTAACCAAGCATTTTCTTTAATTAATGTTTTTATTTTTATTTTGGTCCAGAATAATGGGTCTTTCAAACTTAGGTGGAAGGCCGAAGCTTACGTTACATGCCGAAACGCTTGGGGTTTAGCGCAGTCTACCATTGATATATGAAGAATAATACAAAATGAAGAATAATTTTTTTTTTAAATGTGTTAATTTATCTTTTTCTTTTTTTTTATTTTGTATTTTTTGTAAATAATCAATAATCAGATTTTGTTTTAAATAACCTATAGATTAACCAATTATTTTAATTAAAAAGATTAATATAACATATATATTAAGTATTTAACAAAATTATAAGTACTAAATCTAAGTGTCCGGTTTTTTTTTGCGGTTGAGTGTATATAATGATATAACTAAAACCATTCATTAGCTTTAGTACGAATTTTAAATTCTCGTTTCTTCTCGCGCGTTATAACTAAATAACTCACTCCCTTGTACAAGATGAACTCCTTTGCAAGTGCTGAATGTCACGGATTAATTATATCCGTTAATCAGTTTAAAGACTTTATTATATTTTATTTTTTTATTTATTTATGTCAACTTTTTGCTACTTTGACTAATTGGGGAAACATTATAAGAAGTGTTGCCACATCTGCAGCGTTACATAAGTGTTTCTGATTCTTATGGAATTCGATTCCAGCCTGGGCAATAGGAATTATTTTAGTGACGGAATTCATTAAATAAAATCCTTAGTCCCACCCTGGCTAGAAAAGGGTAGTAACCTGTAGAAAACACGTCCCAATTAGCCTTAGTTGCAGAAAGTGGACGTTCATAAATAATTTAATTAAATTATAAAATGTTTGTATCATGACCTGAAATAAGTAGGTAAGATTTCCCTTAAGGGAAATCAACTATTGAGGTTGTACTCATGACGGAATTTTCGAAATTATTCTTCAAATGTCCATCGATCCTACCTAGTAGATAACGAAAATGAGGTCCGTTCAAAACTGTATATCTATCTATATATTTGTCTGTTACCGCTCTAGCGATCGCAATTATTGTTTGATCGTTACCAAACTCAACATTTAATTGTTTTATGTAAAAAGAAAGATCAAGTTCGTTAATGGCTGAAATCGGATGAGTGGGAGTTTAGAGGGGAGGATTTTCGAAAATTCGAAATATTTCCGTTACTATACGTCGGATCGAAACATTGTACAGAATCAATCTTATTGCAAATTAAATTTACTATAAATATTGTTCTATACATTTATTCTCTATCTTGATATATTAACCGTCATATTTGCGTGTTTATTGAATGTTGGCCGATAACGGACGAGTGAGTTTCCCGCCAAGGGCTAGTTCGGCAGTTTCCTTAACTGTTCAGCCCCTGCGTGCCGGACGCTTTTAATGTTGGGTATAAACGTGCTCTGGGGCTAGCATGTTATAGTGTTAGTGCATCCTACCATTTTTTAATGTCTGTTTTCAACAAATATTTATTTTTACATTGGCTGTCCTATTGGGGCATATATATATATATATATATATATATATATATATATATATACATTTATTTATAAACACACACACTTACATACCTGAATTTACATCACACAGTACAGAAAGAAAGAGAAAGAAAGAAAGAAAATTTTATTTTTGGCCCAATTCAACTAAGGAAATTATACACAAATTGTTACATGATTTTTAACAAAATTAAGATGTTTTGGTACAGCCTCGGACGTAGTCGTCCCTCAGTAGTTGTACCCTAAATTGTAATGAGTGGCTCCACTTGACATAGGAAGGCAGGCATGATGTTTCCTTACAAGTTGTTGTTGGATTGTGAACCTGAAATAGGGAGCAACCTCAATTCCCTGTGGATTTGGGCCTTTTTTCCTAACAAACCAGGGAGCATTTGCCGCTATCCGAAAAAGTACTTTGCTCTGGAAGGACTGTATTTTGTTTTTTGTGTATGTTGCTGATGCCCAGCCAGACTGGGCAAGCGTATGTTAATATAGGTAGTATAAGTGTTTTGTAAAGTAGTGTTGCGCAAGTCAGTTTGAGTGGTGTATTTTTATTTATTAACGGGTATATTTGTGCTAGTCGTGTGTGTGCTTGTTGCAATTTAATGTGGATATGATGGCGCCATGTAAGTCGTGTGTCAAAATGTACTCCGAGATAGCGGATGCTCTGGTCCTTCGGAGTCCAAGGAAATTGAGTTATGGCCTATTTTCAGTTCAGGAAGATCTTCGTTCTTGAAAACGACGAAAGGCAAAAATCTTGGCCTGCGTTTTTCGGGGTTCAACGAGAGCTTCCACTTCTTGAACCATCTTGAGACCTGGTCGGCTGCTCTTTAGAGATGGAGAAATGAAGTATTTGGGGTATTGTCTTGAGTGAGGAGGAGCGTGTTCATCTGCGAAGGTAGCTAACACAGAATTTTCCACCTGCGTGATGTCACTGCAGTAGAGGATGTAGAGCAATGGGGCTAAGTATGGATCCTTGCGGTACGCCAGCTCTGATTATCCCGGTTCGTGCTGAGAGTGTTGTTTATTTTCACTTGAAATGTTCTTCCTTGTAAGAAGGGTGCAATAATACCATATAGGTATGCTGGAGTGTTTCTAAATCCTAAGTTTATGCAGCAGTCCTTCGTGTCCATACAGTGTCAAAGGCATTTGAGACATCGAGGTAAAAGAGACCCGTAGTATACTGCTTATGTTCAAATCCTTGCGTGATAACTTCCGCTACCCTTTGGATGTTGTTGAACGGCCAGAATGAGATGAGGCTTGAAGGCAAATTGATGGTGAGGATGAAGTCCATAAGATGATTCCTAAGTCTATCATTAACCAGGCGTTCTAGGAGCTTTTCCCGTCGTGTTAAGAAGGCGGTAGCTTGCAGGGTTTCCTCGCGGCGTGCCTGGTTTGTGGATAAAAAAAATATGACGTGAGCGTGTTTCCACTTCTCCGGAAAGTACGCTCGTCTGAGGCAGGCATTAAAGATGCTTGTGAGGAGAGTGCAATACACTTGCGAGGAAGCTTCTTCAAAACTGCGTTGGTTATTTGATCTTCGCCAGGAGATTTCTTATGAGGAAAAAAAAGTTTGTGAATAATTGAGGCAATTTCTTTGGGGGATATAAAGTGAATGTTGTGGTTTCGTTCAGACTAGTGTGTATGAAGGATGTGGATACAGTAGCGTCTGTTTCTGGGTCACTATAGTTTGATGTTTGGATTTTATTTTCTAGGTAATCTGCTAGTAATTTAGATTTGTCAGAGTCAGTTTATTAAAGCTGTAGTGTCTCCATTAGTCCTTAGTCAGTGAAAGGTATTTCAGTAGTTTGGTAGAGTAGTCGTTTTGTCTCTCGCCATAGCGATGGGTCCACCAGAATTCATGTTAGTCAAGTATGTTTTGTATTTGTTGATTCTATCATTGTCTAGTTCAAGTCTAATTAAGCGAGATAAACGATTACATCGCGTTTAATTTCTGGTTCCTTATTCGTTGCCACCGCTTGCGAAGAATATTCTTTTTGTGAATAAGGTCCAGAATGTGTATTGGGCGTTATAGTGTGCGCCCACTTGGCGATTGTAGGGGTTGGTCTCCTTAAAGGGTTGGAAAATTTTTAATGGCTGAGTAAATATTGTTTTGTAAAGGTCGTAATCGCTTGTGTCTATATCGTGATTGGTTTGGTAAGAATTTTGGGATGATGGTTTTTGTTCATGAGGGGCCCAAATTTTTCGGTCTTAAATTTTTTCCCAGTCAATGGGTCCAAATTAATGAGTCTTGTAGGTGGTGGAACTTGTTTTGGTCTGTCCTGGAATGTTATTATTACTGGGAAGATGGTCAGAGTCCATTTCTGTCAGTGTGGTCGAGGAATATAGGTAAGTGGAAGTTTTGTATTTCTGCTATGTCTCCTAAAATGTCAGGTTGGTATCGGTCTTTGCGTCGGATAAAACGTGGGAGGGTCGTCTGCGCAGTAATAATGAAAGTCCTAAGTTTTCGGAAATACTCGTAAGTTTGTGCCCCAATTATTTTTTTGTTTTCTACATCACCAGGAGACATTCAACAGTACAGGTGCATAATAAAGTTCTCCATTTATATTATGATCAATATAATATTTGACGTAATTGAATATTATATATAATTTATCTGGCACAAAGTGATATTGAGAAAATCCATAGATAAAATTCAAGAACTGTATATAGCTTCTAACATAATTCTTCAAAAGTAAATACATCATTCCGTGGTGATATTAACTCAATCTGAGCTCTTAAAAGTCGTTACTAAGACTTTATATTTATTATATTATGTTATGTTTATTGTATTATAAAATAAATATATATTATATTTATATAAGAAGGGTTTATGACTAAATATTTGAAATTTAAGTAACAAATGTGTTCCTTTGCAGCAGCGGAAAGTACAATTGTTTACAGTGATTTAAGATTTTACAATTATAACTATACGTGCATTAACGTCAAATATGTCTGCAACCATTTATAATTTCAATGTATTTAACGTTTTAAAAAAAGTATTAATAATTATTCTTTAAACAGTCTGAAATTATAGTTCAAAAATTTTGGGATTTTCGATAAATAATGGAAAAGACTAATAGGCATCATGATTCTAGCAACTAGATTGTCGTTTGAGAATATGAAACTTTACCCATATTTGATGGACCACAAGGGTCAAGCAATATTGATTTAAAGTTAGCCACATGGTAATGAGTGGGCTACGGATTAGAAGTCCAATCTTGAATCATAGTAACCAAAGAAATAAATAAATAATATTTAGAGTGAAATCCCAGGGCTCAAGCTCGGGAACTTTAAAACGGGTATCTATTGGAAGTTTTTTTTTAAAATTCTCCTAGGCCTAATAAAACTGTAGATATGCCTATCAGTTTGATTTGTACAGTTATTCAGAATTGGTTATGAACAACATTTTTTTTTCGTTGGCAAAATATGGATCCACCTTTTTCAATGCCACTCACTTATAAAAGCCAATGAATCTATTGTGAAATGAATGTTTTCTTCTCTAACTTGATAATGCTACTGTATGATTTAGATAAACCACCGTGGCATATACTTAATACGACTCCCCTTTTTCCTTGGACTATAAAAACAGTTTTTTAAGGATGTAATATATATATATATATATATATATATATATATATATATGTTAAAGATAAATCTTGTACAAATAATAACAATATAGAACATTTTGTATCTTCTTGAGTCTGGCAAATCTTTTGAACGGTGACAAAGATTTCATAAAGTGAATTTAATATACTTGAATTTTAATAATTCTAATCTAATTTACTAACTTATTCTAATGTTAATATTACTTTAACGCTGTTCAATTGTCATTGCAATTTTTTGAACAGCTAAAATAACAATATAAGTTCTATGCGAATATTCGCCTTGAAAATGTGCACAATAGAATAAATAACAAAAAAACTCACAAAAAGTAATATATTAACAAATTATTCATGATATGAGTTTACTCATTTACACTAAGGGAGTCAAACGTGTTCACAACTGCTATAATGAACGTATAAAGCCTATTCAATTTATTGACATCGTTAATATTTAACATATTTTGAATTGACTGATGATCAGAGGATGTTGAGATGGATGGAATTAAAATATTCTGTCTGTTTTCTTTGAGTTCTGAACAGTGTAGGAGAAGGTGGTATAGGCTATTGTCATTGATATACTGCTTGCAAAATAGGCAGAGATCGTTTGCATTGAGAAATAGAGGTTTGCTTGTTTGGTATAGTTTGTTGTGCTCAGGGTTTCCAACCCTTAATCGGCTGATACATCTTGGTTTTTTTAAAGGAATCTTGAATGTTAGGGAGGTTTGAGGGTGGAAATTACTATAACTGCATAATACTCTGTAAATGGGATTCCAGTTTGAGTTTAAAGCTTGATGTCCGTTTAGAGGTTTTGGTTGAGGGTCTTTTCAAGGATGTCATCTTTATACTTCAAGATACTGTTAGGGTGAAAAGTGTTGAACTCCTCAGTAGAAGTGGCGGTTTGCTTATGGCTGAAAACTGAAAAATGCATATATCTTGGTTAATATTCAAGATAGCGAATAAATGTATATACCAATATTTATAGTACATTTACTTTTCAATAAGATTGGTTCTATACAATTGCTCGGTCCGACCTATGGTAACGGAGGTATTTCAAAGTTTCATAAATCCTCTCCTCTAAACCCTCTCCCTCCCAGTGGTCCGATTTCAGCCGTTAACGAATTTGATCATTATTTTTATATAAAACGTTTAAAAATGGAGTTTTGTAACGATCAAGAAGGAACGATGGACATTTGAAGAATATTTTCGAAAATCGCTTCATGAGTACGACCTCAATAGCTGATTTCCCTTAATGGAGATATGCTAAAAATTAACTTCCAAGCCCATATAAGGCACATAGAAATCATGTATTTGTTTTCTTACAATATCGGCTTGTAAAGGTATAAAAATTGAATTTTACAATCAATACGAAATGCATAAACAAGTCATATTTTTATCTAAACGTTTATATGTTAAAAGATTAAATACCAATATAATAATGGGTGTTTAACCATGGAAGATTAAGATATGCGTGGCACGCTCCTTCAAAAGGCATCCCTTATCCACCTGTTGGATGTTCGCCTGTTGCTTCTTTCATCTAAAGTTGTTACAACTTCCAAATTAATTATATATTATTTAAATAATTAATGGAATACATTAATAATTACCCTAATGTAAATTTTATTCGCTTTCTTCCTCAAAGGGCCGAATGCCGTTGGAGCT
Source organism: Riptortus pedestris (assembly GCA_019009955.1). Taxonomy (NCBI): domain Eukaryota; kingdom Metazoa; phylum Arthropoda; class Insecta; order Hemiptera; family Alydidae; genus Riptortus; species Riptortus pedestris. The sequence continues at coordinate 121,029,181 of CM032231.1, forward strand.
ATGATGTTGCTCACATGATAAAATTATACAAGAAGTTCATCAAATCTTTGCTGTAGTGCGAAGTGCGATGTAAAAGTGAATATAATTTTCAAACTAACCTAATAAAATCTTCATATCTGGAATAATTTTTAAGGTGGGAGCTCTCAGATGTTTTTTATTTAATTAATGAAATTAGTAATGCAGTTTCATTTAAAATAAATCTCACTACTTTTAAGTGATTTTTATTTTCATTAGTAACTTTTATAATTCCTTTTTCTTCATATGAATCATTCATTACATATATAGTTTATGATACTACACCTGATTAGCTGTATACCTGTCAACATAATTATGGGATAATCAGGTTTTGTTTAACATCCTGCTAGTTGTCTTTATAGAGACCAAAATCTCAAGATGTTCATGTTTTATTTTGGCAAGGAATCGGATCAAAGACATTAATATGATTTGATTGATGAAATAGAAATAATACACGCAGCTCCTGCATGACTGACTTTTAGCAGATTTCCCTTAAGGGATATATTTATATATGAATATACATATATTTGTCTGTTAACGCTCTAGCGGTCGCAATGTTTGTTTGATCGTTACCAAACTCTATATTTTGGGGGCTCAGGTTGGCCGTGCGAGTTAGGGCGTTGGTCCTAATCTCGCATGGCAGACCTAGAGTGGCGGGTTCGATTCCCGCCCTGGGCAGTGGGAATTTATTTAATGACGGCCTCATTAAATAAACTCCTTGTGCCCACCCTGGCAAGAAAAATATGGTAACCTGTAGATAACCCGTCCCGATTAGCCTAGTAGCATAAAGAGGACGTAAAATAAAAAAAAACTATATTTAAACGTTTTATGTAAAAATAAAGATCAATTTCGTTAACGGTTGAAATCGGACCAGTGGGAGGGGGGGGGGGTTTGGAGGGGAGGATTTTTGAAACTTCAAAATATCTCCGTTACTGTACGTCGCGACGCGTTGGATCGAAAAATTGTATAAAAACAATATTATTGAAAATTGAATGGTCTATAAATATTGTTATGCACATGTTTTCATTATATTTAATATTAACAGAGATATTTGCTTGTTTTAATTTTCGGCCTTCAGTAAACCCCCACTCCTGCTTTTGTCATATCAACAATAAGCTGTTATATTATGAATCACTTTATTTGATACCTAAATAACAAAAATTGTTCTCATTGAACTTTTACGTCATTAAGTGGGTAATCTGCTTAGTTTACGCAGTCCCTGCGTGACGGACTTTTTATTATTGCGATTAAGCTCTGAAATTAAATATCTTGGATTCATCTTCATGCACATCTAAACTATCAGATGATCCTCATTCTATAAACAATATTTACAATGATAAAAAAATTTGAGATTGTATTATAGAATATATGAAATGTTAAATCACAGTAGAATATCTTTTAATATAGTCCGCCAGGAATAAAATCTAATCGTGTTTTCTTTCTTTAAGGTAACTGGAGAGACTAATACGAAATACGTACAATTGTAAAATATTCCAAACAACAGGTGCTACAGCTCACCAGGTGGTCCCAAGATAAATTTCCTCTGAGCGGTTGGGGCTTAATTAAATCTATTTATGTCTTGGGATTATTTATTGAGATCTATCGTTTGAACCCCTTCAATGAATGTTTTCATGAGCGCAAAGATTATATGTATAATTGGAAGACTAGTGCAATTGGCATGTTATTACGTACGACAATACATACTATACACATCAAGATATTCAAGCTCAAGCATAACATATGATACTCAATTCATGGCAGAAATCATGGTTTGCCACAACTGATAAATAACTTCAAGAACTGAAAAATATACTTGGTGAATGGCCTCCCTCAAAAAGGCTAATTAGAAGAGAAGAAGTAGTTTTAACGAGGTTAAGAATCGGCCAAATCACGACTGACTTACTCATACCTACTTACTGTAGAAAACGAACCCTACTGCCAACACTGTAACTGTAGACTTACTATAAAACATATACTTACTGACTGCTATCTAAGGGCTCATATTGACCTACCAGACACTTTGACTGAATTACTACATGAGCGTAGTATACAGCCAGTATACAGACCTCGTATTACACTTGAAACATAACAACATTTCCAAAAAATTATAATGTATGACAATATAATAAAGTGATTATAAGAATCTAACTGATTCGTCGCTAAATCACCCCAGTCGCGAAATGCAATTATTGTATGAATAAATAAATAAATAATGTTATTACCTTGTAAAATATTAACTGGATGGTCATGAATAAATGTAACTTCTATAAACTGAAATCGCTTTCATTACGATACAATCAGCCGTATTACCCTTCGTTAACAGGTACAAATAGAAATGGCTTCCCATTGGATTAACTTATGATGAAATCATCCCGTTATTTTCATCTCGTAAAATAAATGCCCTGTAACATGTAAACTATACAGTCATTCAGTTTTAATGCACGTAAAATAAATATGACAATTGGACGAATTGAATGGTTTTCCGTCGAAATTTAAATATTCGGTTAACTAAATAAATATTCAGAAAGCTCTGACAAATCCATTTGTTTACGCGAAATTGCTGTAATATTGTTTAACGTGTGAGGCATGATATGGCTATTGAACGAATATTGATGTACTTATTATCGTTTGAGAGGATAAAAATCATATTTTCCAAATAAAAACGGCTGTACCACCCAAGTATTCAACGAAATGATATGATCAAATTGACAGGGGTTATCCAGAATGAGATGACGTCAGATATAATTAGCTGCCTGTATTACCCGTTGTTGCTAGTTGAAATAAAACCGGTTTTACTTTGGGCATATATTAAGGTTATTCCAAGTAAACCCATATTCATGATAACTTCATAATATACTCTCACACACACACACACACACACACACACACACACACACATATATATATATATATATATATATATATATATATATATATATATGTCACCATAAAGTAAGATCAGACATAGCCCATCTAATAAAAAGATACCACAAAGATTGGGAAGTCTATGAAGAGGTTGCATACAAATCGTCTGATGGGTCGCCGAAACGAGCAGACATCATAATTATAAAAAGATTCGAAAACGAAGGAGTCATCCTAGATCCCACAGTAAGGTTCGAAACCAATATCAACCAGTCAACAGAAGTAGACGAGGAAAAGAGGAAGATTTACGAACCTTGCTGTGGGTACTTCAAGGAAAAATACGCTATTGGAAGATGGAGCGGCAAAGGTCTCCTGATAGGTGCAATATCCCAAACTCGACGGCCGAAACTCTAACGACCTCCAGAATTTATGAACAGTCGTTATAAAACATTCGGCACGAATTATAAATTATCATTTATACAAATAAAAGCACGATGCAAAGCTGCACTCCTTTCCACATGGCCCTATCAAAATTTAATACAAATTTCCTGTTTTAAAAAATATTTTAAAAAAAAAAAAGATCTTTTTTTTAACATTACCCAGTTGGGCAGATTAGGAGGCTGTCCCTGAGGGGAATCCTCCAGAAGGAGGGCAGCTTGTTTGTTGTTGTTGTATAAAATTTCACAATCTACTTGAGGCATTCTTATGGAACACCAATAAATTCTATTTTGTGACCATAAGCCGGAAATGAGAATTTCAAAATTCATACATATAAAAAATGTATTAGGGCTGAAAAATACATTTTAAACACAATGCGATCTCTACGTCTTTCCGATAAAATCAATATCAAAAAGATATTGACGTCGAAGGTAACCACCCACTTGAGGGAGGATGCAAAGTATAAAACAGACCATGGTTACAATATTAATTCCCTTAACTCAAAGAAAAACATTTTGGCCCCCTATGTCTTAAGTCCAAGTCTAGAAATTTATAAAAGTGAATAACATTCTAGGATTTAAATTGTTATACTAAACACAATATGTTCTCTACGTTTTCTCCATAAGATGAATAATAACGAGGTTGTGTTTTCACATCGAAATAAACCCCTCCTAGTTGAAAATACGAACTCTCGTATAGTATATGTTGTACCTTGGTATAATTTACTCAAAAATATAAAAACCCATAGAAATACACCGAGTGATTAGTGCAGGCTGTCATAATTTTCAATTTTGCCTTTGTTCTTAGAATAAGAAACGTGAAAAAAATTGATACCGCCTAATTCAAAAAGAAAATCAGACGAACAACGTTTTATTTACATAGTTTTAATCTATTATATTTTCCATACATTATATATATATACTACCTCAGATACCCGGCTTCGCCCAGGAATTGATTTGAGGCTGAATGGTGATGGTATTTTATTGGCATGGCTTTACTTTGCACAATATTTTGACATTTACCCGTCCCAGTGTTTAGGGTTAATAACCGTTGTTGGCATTTGTTAATAATAAAATTAATTTTTTGTGTAAGTCTTCAATGTCCACCAAATTGTCATATTTCCCGTCTCCTGTGTATTATGCATAGATTTCAGTTATTAACCCTTAAGTAGGCGCGTGGGGAGGGATTCCTCTTACAGGCACCCGGGGTCATTTATGACCCCATGCACAATACTTACTTTAGGAGTTTAATTTAATAAGTATTATAGATTAGGAACATTTGTTGAACATTGTAGGAATAATAATCTAGGATAAGATAAAGAAAATAACTCATTTATTAAATTACAAACATGAAATATTTCATGAAATTTAGTTAAAAATTTAAGCAATACAAAAAGGATACATAGAATTTATATTAATATTTTTCAAGAGGTTCATTCAAAATCATCAATACAATCTTTACATATTATATCTGAATGAGCTTTACAAATAGAGAATTTGCATCTTGAGCATTTCTGAGAAGGTTTTTTGTCTTCTTTTCTGGGGCACATTTTGCATCGTCCACGAGAAGGTCCAGGAGCATCTGTAACCACTTCTGATGTTTTGACATCCTCTCCTAAATGTAATTTTATTTTTTTTCTTAAGGGTTTGGAAATGTTATCTATAAATTGCCGCATTCTGATGTGTTTTTCGACTAATGATTCCCCTAAATTCCTTAAAAATCGATACACTCAAAGGCGCGTGGGGTCAAAAATGTCTTCCAAAGCTGACAGCAGCTGGGTGGTGACAGGCAGAGAGTTAAAAACACACTGAGGGTAGAGTTCAGTAAGGAGTAGGAAGGTACTAAAAATGTAAACAATGGCAGGTGGCCCGCATGAGCAGGAGACAAGATGAAACTTGCTCTTGGACAAAAATGACCCCGCGCGCCTACTTAAGGGTTAAGGGCAAAATATTAACATAGATTTGAATTAATTTTTCTAGGCGAGGTACCTCATAGTTCAAATTGGAATGAATTGTTGAGTATATCAATATTTCTACGCAAATTACTTGCTCCACACATTGTTCCTGGAGAAATGTATAAAACCAAAGTTAATCTAAATAACAAAGTAAACAACTTTTGTTATGTACATGTTTGTCGAAAAACAAATAGACAATGAAATATCGTGAATTTTTATTTCAGGCCTCCCTTATAACCCCCACTCCCGTTCTAACCTAAAAACTTTAATATAGCTTATAATCATGGAAGAATTAATGCTAATTGACATACCGAGTTTTTTTAAGTTCGGTTTAGTCTTCGCGTCCAATGAAATAGTTGACTCCCGCTTTAGTCTATAGTGTATATCTCATTTACAGTTTGTTAAAAGACAAAAATGAATATCACAAAAGTTACTTTAAATAACAAAATAAAAAACTTTTGTAACGTTCATATTTGCCGAAAAAGGAATAGAAAACGAAATATCACTATTTTTAAATTCAGGCCTCCCTTACAACCCCGACTCCTGCCCGTCCCTAGAAATGTTGGTATGGCTTGTTATAATGAAAGCGTTAGTGCTAATACACATACCGAGTTTTATTTATTTCGGTTGGGTCTTTTGTCCCAAATAAAATTGTTCACTTCCGCTATAGGTTTTAGCGTATATCTCGTTTATAATTCTGTATAAGAAAAAAGTGTTATAACAAAAGTTACTCTAAATAACAAAATAACAACTTTTGTTATGTTCATATTTGCCTTAAAACCAATAGGAAACGAAATATCGCTATTTTTAATTTCTGGCTTCCCTTATAACCCCCACTCCTGTTCGTCTCAGAGGATATTAATATAGCCTAAAGTCTAAGTTGGGTCAGTAGTAATATACATACCAAGTTTCATAAAATTCGGTTCAGCCGTTTATGCGTGAAAAGGTAACAAACAAACAAACAAATAAACAGTCTATGACATGTGAAACGAAAAGGTATCGTGAAATTTCTCGAAAAAAATCAATGTAAAGACAGATGTTACAATTTTATATATATATATATATATATATATATATATATATATATATATATATTCAAAAACATTTTAAGAACCTTTCTCAATTAAGAGTCTTAAATTCTTAATATTTATATATTAATTTAACGCACTGAAGAAAGGATCTTCAGGTTTCCCTAAACTCTTCATTATTTCAGAGCAAACGATCGCCCTTCAAAATTATTTTCCTAAGTAAATATAAAAAGTCCGTCACCCAAGGGCTGCGTAAACTAAGCAGATTTCCCACGTAAAGTTATACAATAGAGAAATCTCCATACGAGTGCCGATCAGTTACGGAAATGGCCAAACTAGCTTTTGGCGGGAACCATAGCTCGTCCGTTACAGTTAATGAAAATGCAAATATCTCGGTTAATATTCAAGATAGAGAATAAACTTATATACCAATAGTAAATTAAATTTGCAATAAGATTGGTTCTATACAATTTTTCGATCCGACGTATAGTAACGGAGATATTTCGAATTTTCGAAAATCTCCCCTCTAAACCCCCCCCCTCCCACTGGTCCGATTTCAGCCGTTAACGAACTTGATCTTCCTTTTTACATCAAACGATTAAATACCGAGTTTGGTGACGATTAAACAAAAATTGCGACCGCTAGAGTGTTAACAGACAAATATATATATATATATATATATATATATATATATATAGTTTTGAACGGACCTCATTTTCGTCATCTCCTGGGTAGGATCGATGGGCATTTGTAAAAAGGTTTGGAAAATCGCGTCATGAGTACGACGTCAATAGCTGATTTCCTTCAAGGGAATTCTGCTAAAAGGTCAACACGTAGGGGCTGAGTAAGCTAAGCAGATTTCCCAAGTGAAGTTTTACAATTGATAAATCTAAATACTGGTAACACTTATTATGTGAATAAATACAAATGAGAATGAGAATAAAAGTTGTTCAAAATTATTTCTCATTAAGTCAAAATCGAAAACGAGTGAGGTTAAATTTTGTAAAACAAATTCAATTTTTAAGGTGATTTAGTGTATTGTCGATATGTGGGCTCCTGCCTGTAAAACGTTCATACATTTTATGTGGGTCTCTAATTATTTAATGTTTCTGCAACTAGTCAGCCGGTTAATGCTTAATGGCATGTTCTGCATAGAAGTATTTATGTTCTGGCTATTAGGTATGAGTGCGTTAAATGTGAGTGTCCTATTCTAAGTCTCGTTAGTACAACTTCGTCTCGTCTATTGCCGCGTCTGCTGGATGGCCACTCGCTTATACAGGGCTTTATTTCTCCCAAATGATTTTCTGACGTTTTATTCCAACATTTATGCCATTCATTTAAGGCTGTCTGAAGTAGTTGTAAATGTAAGTCTGGTAGGTTCAGTAAGTTAATGTCAGAAGTAGTGGCGGCTCGTAGCTAAAATTAGTAGGGATGCTGCTCCAGAAAATTTCTAACTTTAGCACGCCGCGCCGGGAAGGACAATGCTCTCTCTCCCTTGCAGCCTCGCCTGGAGCTTCCTGTGTGACAGCAGTCAAACACCTCGCCGCTGGAATAGTGATGTGCACAGCGCCATACAAAGATTTTTGTATCTTTTCCATAAACTGGGGGATGGCTACTGCATTAAGCTTAAGGATTATATATTTTACAAGTATAAAGAAAGAATTAAAGAAAAAGGCTTATTATATTAACCCTAGCATTACCGACCTCTCCCAGGTCGCATGGATTACCAAGGGGGGGGGGGGCTCCTCGAGCCCACAACCTTAGAAACCTTTTATTTTGGTTCTAAAATTTTTTTAAAATTTTTATTTCTATTGGATTATGTTTAATGAACGTTTCTTATGACACCTGTGAAAAAAAAATTAAATGCAAAAATAAAAATAAATTAAAAAAAAAAGTTCAGATGGGAAAAAAAGGATGACTTTAAATTAAATGTAATTTTATTCTACTGGAGGAACATATCTAAACATTGTTAGAATAAAAAGTTATCTATATCTAAGTTATTATAACATTATAATAGAATAATAATTTAAGAAAATATAATTATCAGATTCGTAATGCAATTATCGGTGCTTTTGCCCAATAATTTTTTTTCCGAGTGTTTATCCAGGATGCAGCATGGACTAACTGTTCCCCTAGTTGGGAACAACCTAGAAAATCTTCTCTTTTCTAAAAAAGTACCTATCAGGAGCAATAATTATAACCATCTCAGTAATATATTTTTATATGAAAAAAAATTATATGGGGAGAATATATATATTTTTTTGAGAAAAAAAACTTGAGAAGGTTTGTGTATGTTAAAATTACATCAAAGTAATTATTATTTGAGCAATATAACTAATAACACTTGAATTACTAGTTAAAAGTAGTATTAAATATCAGTGGGCTCGAGGAGCCCCCCCCCCTTGGTACTTAAGTGTATAACTACCCCTTGCATTACCAAGGGGGGGGGGGCTCCTCGAGCCCATACGTCAAAAAATTTTTTTTTTCTCAACATAGAAATTTTTTTATTTAATTTTATTGTTATGCCCTCACTCTAGGATGTTTTTCTGAGGAATACATAAAATATCAAAAATATCCCATTAAAATTGGGTGATAGGGAACAAAAACAAAAAGTTGTGGGCTCAAGGAGCCCCCCCCCTTGGTAGTTCTAGGGTTAAATGTTATAGATAATACCAAGTGGAAATTGGGGGTGCTGCAGTTCCACAGTGCCTATACGCGAGCCGCAACTGGTCAGAAGATTGTCTCGGTGTTGCAGGTTTGGTGACTTCGTCAACATTGTTAGTCCTATGTTTTCATGTCCTGGAACCCACATCATTGTCAATATTGTCTTTAGTTTTGAAACTAATAAAAAAAAAAAAATTAAAAAAAGTTAAACAGTTATAGCCTATGGTAATCCGAACGTCTGTATCTGTTTTTTTGTTGTTAAAAAATTAAGAAATTTAAAAATAAGGGAAATATGCTAAAAATAATGTACAGACTTTCGGATTAACATGGGATATATCAATATCTGGTAATAAAATAATATTTAATACCACTTGAAAAAGCCAATTGATAAACTCTTTTTATAATACGACATATATATCAGATGATTTAAATAGCAACAATCTATTTTGAAGGGCCCGCCCAATTAACACTGGAGGCGGGGGGTGTGAATATACATATGTATGTATAATCAATTCAGAAGGATGGAGCCATTCCGTGGATTAAAACAGAATTGAATATAATCGCGTAAAAAAAAAACGTACCTATATATTTATGATGATATTCTTTTCCAATAATAGAGGGATAAAAAGATGAGGGTTTCCCCTTTTTATTTTTAATTATTTGGGATTGTACACGGAGAGGGAATTGAAAATTCAGCAGAGGGAGAGGGGCCTCTCAGTTCTAAATTGATGATTATGGGCAGCGATCGGGCATCGATAACGAACCAGAATCACAATTATCGTGGACAGTCCCCATTGTATCGTTATCTCATTGTATTCTGATTCCTTTGTATAGTTATCAATTCCAGAAGCCAGGCTCTATAGGGACTCCTCTTTATTATGCAACCCTCCACCTTTGAGATTCTCCAGTAATGAATTTATTCTTGTTCTTGCTCATTTAATGATGAATATATGCGGGAAAGCTGCCTCGATTTCTGAGACTTAACTTAGCAGGTTTCCCTGAAGGGAAATCAGCTGTTGAGCTTGTACTCATCACGCAATTTTCGAAACATTTCTTCAAATGTTCATCGATCATACCCAAGAGATGACGAAAATGAGGACCGTTCAACACCACTCATCTATTTATCAATATATGTTCATATACACTTGTGTATATCAGGAATTTTGAATATCCGAAATATCATTATTCTCGGTATACGACGGACTTAAAAATTGTATAGAAGGGTCATTCCATTTTAAATCCTCCAATAAAAAAATATATTGCCACCAATGACCTCACATTTGGCTGGCTTTTCTTTCATTTGACCATCTTCAAAACGAATACCTAACTAAAAAACAATTATCTTTATTAGTTTTAAAGTTATGAAGTTTTGCAAAATAGTGTTTAATTGGCGTTTATGACTTTTGGTGACGTTATTTAACCGAAAAATCCATAACTTCAATACTATTTAGCATAGAGCAATAATTTATTCTTCAAAATGATTGGAAGGGTCAGGAAAGTATAGAAAAAAAACACTTTTGTTTAAACATTACTTTTTATTTCTAAGTGATGCTTTGGAAAACTAAAATTATGAGTCATATTTTAGTCACCAAACTAAATTTCTTTAAAAGCGATTATACATGAAAGGCATGTAAGTAACCAAAGTAATTTTTTTTTAATTTACCCTTAAAATGTAAACTAAAATAATCTGGTTTAAAATTAATGGTTTCTCCTGCTAATATTTTTAAAGTAACCTAAAAGATAAAATCCTGATTACGTTGAATAAATCATATAAAATCAATTGGTTTAATCTTCTTATTGATTCAAAAATCTTTATTATTACCTCTAATTACAAAATAACATCTTGGATTTATAGTAGCCGCCAATATTATTGTAAATTTAATATCCAATAAATGTTTATAGGACGTTGCTTCTCTGAAAGTGAGTCACTAAGAGGATCCTACAAGAGCCATGAAAATTCTTCAGTAAGTTAGAGCTATTTCGCCTTTTGAAAACCAAAGGAGTTAACTTTTTTCTAATCCAATCCTAACTAAATTAAATTATTTATTAACGTCCACTTTTTGCAACTAAGGCTAATTGGGACGGGTTATCTGCAGGTTAACACCCTGAAAAACTAACTAACTTTATAGTTAGTTACCAATCCTAACTACCTATAAAGATGTATTTACAAATGTGAACATTGTAAAATCTTTTCTTTTTTTTATAAAGAGTTTTCATGTTCATTAGATAGACATGGAAAGTAACTTGACAAATGGTTTTAGGCCTATGTAAAACACAAGCCAAAAGTTTTGCAAACATTTGAAAGGACAGACTTAGGGGCTTAAATAAAAAATAAATCCGTTCCTGTAAAAGAGGTGGGAGAGGGCAAATCTAAGGGAAGGGGTGAATGAGAAGAAAAGCGAAAATAATATAAGAGAAAGAGAGAGAGAGAGAGAGAGTGAGAAAGAGGGTAAATCCTAGTTAATGGCCTTAAGTAAATCCAGAGGGCCATTAGGGGCTAACGGGCCTCACCTGGAGTCGAAGAAAATGGTGGTCAGGTCTTCCAAGAATTAAAGCCACTGCCTCCTGTATTTGTCCCTTCATTTGTGAATTCCCCCTGTAATTGTTAACACTTTTAATATTTACTTAAATAAAAATCTCTTTTTACTGGTGTTCTATATTAGAATTTAAATTGTCCAACCGTGCAATGGGGTTATACTAACTGGTATTCGTTAGTTCATAGAATTTAATCACTAAATCTCGCTAGAGCAATGATATCGGAAGTGGTCTATATGGACCTCAGGGGTCTATGACGCGAGGGGTCCGTGTGAGAGAAAAGGTCCGTCACGCAGGAGCTGCGTAAACTAAGGAGATTTCCTCCCATGTGAAGTTATACAATAGAGAAATCTCAATACTAGTGCCAAACAGTTATGGAAACGGCCGAACTATCTTTCGGCGGGAACGAATATAAGCGACCATAGCTCGTCCGTTACACTTTATAAAAATGCAAATATCTCGGTTAATATACAAGATAGAGAATAAATGTATATAACAATATTTATAGTAAATTTCATTTGCAATAAGATTTCTTCTATACAATTATTCAATCCGACGAATTGTAACGGAGATATTTCGAATTTTCGAAAAAATTTCCCCGATAAACCCCCCTTTCCACTGGTCCGATTTCAGCTATTAACGAACTTGATCTTTATTTTTAGATAAAACGTTTAAATATCGAGTTTGGTAACGATTAAGCAAAAATTGCGACCTCTAGAGCGTTAATAGACACAAACACACACACACACACACACACACACACACACACACACACACACACACACACACATATATATATATATCAAATTTTGGACGGACCTCATTGTCGTCATTTTCGAAAATGGCGTTATGAGTACGACCTGAATAGCTAAGCTTAAGGGAAATCTGCTGAAAGGATTTGTGCTCTGTGGGATGTAAAAAAGAGTCCGCGATAGTCGGTTCAAGTCAAACTAACAAACTGTCAGGAAGAAGACGTTTTAACTTATACTCAAATACCCTTATGCAGATTTTTAAATAAGGTTTGAAGATGTTAAAAATATGGTAATACCACAATAAATAATAAATCCATATGGTGGAGGTACAGTAAAGAAACGGATATCTGATATTCCGGCTCCAAGAAGATATAGCCGTTATTTACCCCGCATTATGGAATATCCCAAGATAATTTTAAATCGCTTTACCCTCTTCATATCTAGAGGAAACAGGTTTCTGTGCGGTTGCAATTTTCTAACAAAAATAAAAAAAAAACTCCGTCACGCAGGGGCTGCGTTAACTAAACAGATTTCCAACGTGCGACACGTATTTGTATTTATTTCAAAACGTAAATGTTCAATGAGAACAATATTCTGTATTTAAGTTTCAAATAAAGTGCTTCATAACTTAATAGAATATTGAAAATATGAGATGAGTAAGAGTGGGGCTATACTGAAGACCGAAAACTAAAAAATTCTAATATCTCAGGAAATAATCAAGATAGTGAAAAAATGTACATAACATTTATAGAACATTACATTTGCAATAAGATTGGTTCTATACAATCTTTCGATCCGACGCATAATAACGGAGATATTAAGAATTTTCGAAATTCTCCCCCTCTAAACCCCCCCCCCCTGGTCCGATTTCAGCCGTTAACGAACTTGATCTTTCTTTTTATATAAAACGATTATATATAAAGTTTGGTAACGATAAAACAAAAATTGCGACCGCTAGAGCGGTAACAGACAAATATATATATATATATATATATATATATATATATATATATATATACAGTTTTTTAACGAACCTCATTTTCGTCATCTCCTGGGTAGGATCGATGGAAATTTGAAGAAACATTTCGAAAATCGCGTCATGAGTACAACCTCAATAGCAGATTTCCCTTAAGGGAAATCTGCTAAAATTAAGAAACCAATTGTTCATCTTTAACCGGGGAGATTTACGATTAAACCATACTAAATGTATGCCAAATATTGAAAATGTATTATAAAAGTATTAGGCTCATCCCTCCCACAAAAAACATTTATTTTTACTTATGAATTTCAAGTACAACATAAGTAATTAATTTTATTTTTGTTTGTTTTAATTTTTTTTTTTTAAACAAAGATGTTAGAGGGCCTCTGTGCTAGAGTAAAACAATATTAAGGTTTTCACAGACGTTTATAGACAACCTTAGTAAATCCTGTTTCAGTTAACATTCTTAACGGTAATAATTTTGGGCATTTGTAGGTAAACTACATTGAAATTAAAAATGGTCAAAATTAAATACTCGAATTACTAGTGAAAATATGACCAAGACGAATTAAAAAAAAACAAAATATAGGCATAATTTCTTAAATTATTATCATGGAAACTGTTAAAGAGGGCAGATAGTTTCTTAATTCTGTCCCAGAATCTCCTCTGAATTTCGTAATCAAATACATAATCCTAAAAATAAATTGGCGTGGCATTGATCAAATCCGTCATTCGGGTACAACTCAAAACTAAGCACATTTGCAACACATGTTGACTCTCAAAATTAATTCTTCAATGTACAGCTTGACCTTAAGTTTTACTTGAAATAGTTGGAAGTCGAGTATACTTAATATTAAATAGAAGTTGAATTGTCCCTACTTACTATAAAACATGTACTTACTGATTGCTATCTCAGGACTCGCATAGACCTAACATACACTTTGACTGAATTACTATATAACCATAGCCAGTATATAGACCGCGTATTACACTACATGAAACATAACAACATTTTCAAAAAAATTATAATGTAAGACAATACTGAATATTTTGCAGAAATGAGCATACTTACGTAAATATAATGAAGTGATTATAGGAATTTAGCTGACTCGTCGCTAAATCGCCCCAGTCGCGAAATGAGATTATTGTAAGAATATATAAAAAAATAAATTAATAGAAGTTGATGTCGCTATGGGTATACCCCTGTCAAACATAATAAGACTTCAATGGAAACTATTCGTTTCTATTTAGTTTGGAAAAAGACGATTGAAGGGTGAAAACTGAAAAATACAAATAACTCAGTTAACATTCGAATTACAGAGGAAATATATAAGAACTGTAGAATGTTACAATTAGAACACGGTTGGATTTATAATATTGTTACGTTTTTATTACTAAACTAGTAATAAACGTTGTTAATAAGAGTTCTTTTTGGATTGCAAAATTAAATACTCACAAGTTTCACAGTTTTTATCACTGCAAAATTTATTTCACAATGTACAATACACTTGGTAGTTATTCTTAATTACTACTCACAGTATACACTGATAGCGTCACTGTTCGTCAGATTACACAGTCCAATAATTCACTCACGGTCCCTGAAGTACACCAAAAGACGGCAATGCACTGTCCTTTACTTCGCAGCACTGCACTGTCTTAAACACGGCACTAAACTGTTACTTACAGTCACGGCACAACACTGTTCTTCTTATAAAAACAATTTACTCCACTGCACTAAGTCGCACTGTAGCACCGAACGCACATATAAGCACTTGAGAAGAAAAGTGACTTGCTCGTGGCTGGCTGGTTCTTTATATAACTCGTCGGCATACATCAAAGGGGAATTGGCTGGGCCCTTCGACGCCTGGACTGGAAGGGCCTAGTAGGAGCCCGACCCTCTGTCGGCTTCTTTGATCTATATCGCACATCCCAAATACGCGATTCTCTCTGCTAATCCTTTAATTTTCGCAGCAATATTTTTCAATACGTGGAATTATACGGAGATATTCTGAATGTTTGCCTTTACCCCTCTCTAAAGCCAAACTCTTTCCGGATCAAGTTCTTTTTGGATTTTATATCGATTTCGTTAACTATTAAACAGGAATAAACATTGCTAAAACGTTACCAGATATGTAACTATATCTTGAGACAAATATATAGTTAAGATCGATGGACATTTAAAAAAATAATTCCATAATTGATTAATGAAAATGAATACAATTACTATTAGCACGGAATTGAATGAATGTTTTATTTTGTATTTAGAAATTTATCAATGATAATCTGGGTTCAACTCAGAAGATAGATGTTCAGCCAGCAGTGAACTTTTGATGGTTAGTTATCTTGAAAGACATGTCAAAAAAGTCCTATGACTCTTATTTTTACTACTAATTTTATATTTTTTATTAATAAAAGATTTCAGATTCTCTGGACATTATAATAATAGAATAAGAAAAATATTAGATATTTATTTATAATATACGCCACACAATCTAACAGAGATAGCATCTATATTAAGAATATTGCCAGTTATTTAAATTGGCTGGATTTTTTTAGGGAAAACCGACAAATGAAATCATATTTGCATAAATATATTTGGTTTTGGCGAATTGCCTAAATAACGGAACCTGTTTGTTATATAAAAATAAAATAAAAGTTATAAGTTATTTATTATCGTCCACTTTAAATATTTAAAGCTAATTGGGTCGAGTTCTTTCCGGGGTTGAATATTTATTCACTAGAGATAGGGCTAGTTTTAATTCTAATAGTAAAGTTTAGAGCATCCGCAATGGAAGGGTCACTGCGACTGCACAGCGGTTCTACAATAAAGTATACTTAATTACCTAATGGTGAGCTACTTAATAAATTAACAGATTTTATCATTAATAGATTTTTATTGTGTTATCTTATCTTAATTTTTAAAGGAAATCTGTTATTGATGTTGTACACATTAGGCGTTTTCGTATTGTTTTTTTTTTTAAATACCCATCGATGGAGGAGATGACGATAATCAGGTCCAATATATATATATAAATATATATATATATATATATATATATATATATATATATATATATATATATATTGTAATCTCTGTCTGTACATTGATTTTTTTCGCGAATTTTCACGAAAACTTTTCGTTTCACATGTCATAGACACCATAACTGCATTTTGTTTCTTTCGTGTGTGTTTGTTTGTTTGTTTATTTGTTTGTTACCTTTTCACGCATAAACGGCTGAACCGAATTTTATGAAACATGGTATGTATATTACTACTAACCCAACTTAGACTTTAGGCTATATTAATATCCTCTGAGACGAACAGGAGTGGGGGTTATAAGGCCAGGAAGCCTGAAATTAAAAATAGCGATATTTTGTTTCCTATTGGTTTTTCGGCAAATATGAACATAACAAAAGTTGTTTATTTTGTTATTTAGAGTAACTTTTGTTATATACACTTTTTTCGTATACTGAATTATAAACGAGATATACGCTAAAACCTATAGCGGAAGTGAACAATTTTATTTGGGACAAAAGACCCAACCGAAATAAATAAAACTCGATATGTGTATTAGCACTAACGCTTTCATTATAATAAGCCATACCAAAATTTCTAGGGACGGGCAGGAGTGAGGGTTGTAAGGGAGGCCTGAATTTAAAATAGCGGTATTTCATTTTCTATCCATTTTTCTGCAAATATGCACATGACAAAAGTAGTTTATTTTTCTATTTGAAGTAACGTTTCTGGTATTCATGTTTGTCTTTTAACAAAGTATAAACGTGATATACACTAGAAACTAAAGCGGGAGTCAACTATTTCATTGGGCGCTAAAACTCGAAAAAAACTCGGTATCTCAATTAGCATTAATTCTTCCATGATTATAAGCTGTATTAAAATGATTAGGTTAGAACGGGAGTGGGGGGTTATAAGGGAGGCCTGAAATAAAAATTCGCGATATTTCATTGTCTATTTGTTTTTTGGCAAACATGCACTTAACAAAAGTTTCACATTTCTCCAGGAACAATGTATGGAGCAAGTAATTTGCGTAGAAATATTGATATGCTCAACAATTCATTCCAATTTGAACTATGAGGTACCTGACCTGGAAAAATTAATTCAAATTTACCTTAATATTTTGTCCTTAATAACTGAAATCTATGCATAACGCACAGGAGACGGGAAATATGACAATATGGAGGACAGTGACGTCTTACAGAAAAAAATAATTTTATTATTAACAAATAAAACAACTTAATAATAATAATGCCAACAACGGGTATAAACCACGGGTAAATGTCAAAATAGTGTGCAAAGTAAAGTCTTGCCAAAAAAGTACCATCACCATTCAGCCTCAAATCAATTCCCGGGCGAAGCCGGGCATCTGAGCTAGTATGTATATATATATATATATATATATAAAATTAGTGAACAAAACTAAGCTCAGATGAACTCAAAAAAAACCTCGATTCGGTGATTTTGCTATTGGAGAAAAATAATAAAAGAATAAAATAAGAATAATAATGTAAATTTTAAATAATTTTGTATGTAGGAAATGAAAGGCTTAATTCCATTTTGTCGATGCTACCCAGGAGACGGAAATCAGGTCCATCACATATATATATATATATATATATATATATATATATATATATATATATATATATATACATATACATATATATGTGTATTTTTATTGTTACCATAATTCATATTAAAACGTTTTATGTAAAAATGGAGATAGAGTTGGTTAATGAGTGAAATCGGGCTAGGAGTTTCGAAGTAGGAATTTCGAAAATTCGAAATATCTCCTTTATTATAGATTGGAGCGAAAAATATTATAAAACCAATGATATCGCCAATTTAATAAATATTA
The DNA here is from genome assembly GCA_019009955.1 of Riptortus pedestris. Taxonomy (NCBI): domain Eukaryota; kingdom Metazoa; phylum Arthropoda; class Insecta; order Hemiptera; family Alydidae; genus Riptortus; species Riptortus pedestris. The sequence continues at coordinate 121,047,281 of CM032231.1, forward strand.
AATAAATTATATTGCTTTTATCTCAAATATTAAGGGCGATATTCACAAATTTTTCTTGCCAGACTTCAGTAAAAGTCACCCCCACAGCCCTATTCAGTCACACCAAAATTTATATCATGAAAGGTCTAATTCAAAGCATAAATATAGGCTTTGTTTTCAACGGATTACGTGAGATACAAAAAGTCCGTCACGCAGGGGCTGCGTAAATTAAGCAGATTTCCCTCGTGAAGTTTAGTAATAGATAAATCTATATACTGCTAACAAACACCACCGTGAATATTAAGTGAATAAATACAAACGGAAATAAGAAATGTTTCAGCCAATATCAATAACCTCAATAACCAATTTCGGCGGTCAATCAGTCTTGTTTTTTCCTCTTTTTATCAAGCACATTTTCTGTGATAGTGTCTAGTCAAGGATATTATCCATCCGCCCCCACCTCCTTAGAAGGTTAAGCGAATACTGCAACGAGTAGATATAGGACTTTGCAGGGAACAATATTATTATTTTTATGACACAGGCAGGAGTTAAGCCCAGCAAACATTACAAAGGAGGTAAACCTGTATGTTATTTTACCCTTTAGGTGGCTCAAGAAGGTTCACCAAACTCTGCTCCCATGTATTTAGGTTCCTCGGAAACTTAGTTTGTTTTCCTAAGTTAACTATTATTTTCCTATTTTTACAATTAAATCAAGACAATAATATAAATCATGGCGTTGAATAGCATATTTAGAGAAATCTTAGTAAGAGTTCCAAGTCCTGATGGAATTGTGCATTAAGGGGTGAATTCTTGGAGATTTAGGAAAGACAACTGTCTCAATCCATATTTTGGCAAGACACCTGAAGAAATGTCTCAATGCATATTTTGCCATGACACCTGAAGAACTGTCAATCCATATTTTGTCATGATACTTGAAGAACTGCCTCAATCTATATTTTAGCAGACACTTGAGGAACTGTCTCAATCCATATTTTGGCAAGACACCTGATGAGCTATCTCAATCCATATTTTAGCAAGACACTTCAGGAACTGTCTCAATCCATATTTTGGCAAGACACCTGATGAGCTATCTCAATCCATATTTTAGCAAGACACTTCAGGAACTGTCTCAATCCATATTTTGGCAAGACACCTGAAGAAATGTCTCAATGCATATTTTGTCATGACACCTGAAGAACTGTCAATCTAAATTTTAGGAACTGTCTCAATCCATATTTTGGCAAGACACCTGATGAGCTATCTCAATCCATATTTTAGCAAGACACTTGAGGAACTGTCTCAATCCATATTTTGGCAAGACACCTGATGAGCTATCTCAATCCATATTTTAGCAAGACACTTGAGGAACTGTCTCAATCCATATTTTGGCAAGATACCTGATGAGCTATCTCAATCCATATTTTAGCAAGACACTTCAGGAACTGTCTCAATCCATATTTTGGTAAGACAACTGATGAGTTACCTCAATCCATATTTTAGCAAGACACTTCAGGAACTGTCTCAATCCATATTTTGGTAAGACAACTGATGAGTTACCTCAATCCATATTTTAGCAAGACACTTCAGGAACTGTCTCAATCCATATTTTGGTAAGACACCTGATGAGCTACCTCAATCCATATTTTAGCAAGACACTTGAGGAACTGTCTCAATCCATATTTTGTCTTGACACCTGAAGAACTGTCTCAATCCATATTTTGGCAAGATACCTGATGAGCTACCTCAATCCATATTTTAGCAAGACACTTGAGGAACTGTCTCAATCCATATTTTGTCTTGACACCTGAAGAACTGTCTCAATCCATATTTTGGCAAGATACCTGATGAGCTATCTCAATCCATATTTTAGCAAGACACTTCAGGAACTGTCTCAATCCATATTTTGGCAAGACTCCTGATGTGCTATCTTAATCTATATAAAGTGAACAAAACTTTTAAACAAAACTCAGAACAAAACGATAAAACATCTATACCAAATGCAACTAACAGCAATAAAAATAGTAATAAAAAAAAATACAACACACACACACACACACACACAGATAACTTATTCCAGCTAATTGTTAATGTTTCTTAAGTATTGAATAATTATGGTAAAGTGTGTGCTACTTTCAGTCAGTAAGCCGTGAGGTATCTGTAAATGTTCTTGTTTTCTGTGGTCTGTAGTATGTGCTTTATAGAAAGAGGTACATTGCTCACTTCACATACAGTCGAGTAATAATTCCTCTCTTTGTGCAAATGTAATATTTTCTTCTTTATAGTCGTGGATCAGCCATTCTTGATGGGTATATATATATATATATATATATATATATATATATATATATATATATATATACACGGGTATATACATATGTGTGTGTGTGTGTGTGTATATATTTACATCTTTGGCTTGGCAACACAACATGTAGAAACAAGGCCTGCCAAAAGTAGTAGTTCAAGGTTAGCGGTCAGCTTGACGCATTCTCTGCCGTATTGTCGCGGTGTTTCAGGACAATATGACATACAAACCCCAACACGCGCACATAAATTCACATGCAGATTATTCGGATCTGAGTATATGTGTTCGTGTGCACTAGTTTGAAAGAGTGTTCTTTTTTTCAACTTAGGCCATTAAAATAAAAAAAAAAAGTCCGTCACGCTGGGGCTGCATAAGCTAAGCAGATTTCCCGCATGAAGTATTACAATAGAGAAATCTATCTACTAATAACAGTAGTATTAACGAGTCTCTAAACCAATTTAACGAGAGCCGAACAGCTAAGGAATCGGCCGAACTAGCTTTCTGTAGAAATTCCTGAATATTACCGACTTCAGCCGAACTCAACTCTGTTATCAGGCACACACTTAATAAAAATGCAAATAAAAGAGAATAAATGTATTAACATTACTTAAACATAATGGTAATCCTAGAGTGGCGAGTTCGATTCTCGCCTGGGCAAGGGAATTTATTTAGTGACGAAATTCATTAAATAAAACCCTAAGTCCCACTCTGGCTAGAAAAGGGCGGTAACCTGAAGATAACCCGTCCCAATTAGCCTGAGGTGCAAAAAGTGGACGTAAATAATAATAATAATAATAACATTGTTTATAGTAAATTTAATATGCCATTACATTAGTTATATAATTTTTCGAACCAGCACATAATACCGGAGATATTTTCAATTTTCGAAAATCCCCCCCTCCCACTGGTCCAATTTCAGTCATTAAAGAACTTGATCTTTCTTTTTCATAAAACGATTTAATATCGAGTTTTGTCCCGATGAAACAATAATGACCGCTAGAGCGTTAACAGACAAATATATATATATATATATATATATATATATATATATATATATATATATAATTTTGAATGGACCTCATTTTCGTCATCTCCTGGGTAGGGGATCAATCGACATTTGAAGTCGAATCGACATGAGTACGACCTCAATAGCTCAATTCCCTTAAGGGAAATCTGCTAATAATCTTGGTTCCAGTCTGTGGTAATAGTGTACCTTGTCAAAAATTCACAATATACATTTTTAGACTTTAATTTATTTTCTTCAATTGTCACTCTGCAACTATAAACGTTTTTCAAGGATTTATTTTTTTTATTATTTTCCTTCAGTATAAGGAAGGGACTATTATTGGACGGCCATTAAGTACATTGATTTAAAATTGAAGCTTACATGAAGTCCTCGTTTTTCCTCCGAAGTCTTAGAAATCCAAATAGTGGAAGAGTTTTGCTTCAGTCCATTAACTTCGTGGACCTGGAGGCAAAGTGCAGCAATTTCTCTTTATTGCCCTGAGCCGAGCCCACCTGGGTTCGAAGTTTTACCATTCCGCATTCACAAAGGAGCACCGTGACCTTCATGTTACAGGGACTCATATTAACTAATGCTGATGAACAAAGTTATACTGTACGATAGGAATCAAGCCTCCATGAATTATGAAAATGTTTCTCGTTAGAAGTTTAAGACGATTTGAATGTAGATACTTTTGATTTTCCAGTAAACTGGTCAAAATTGCTTTGAAGAATAAAAACTTTCAGTATTGATTCTAATTTTATATGTCAACATTTGATACCATTATTATTTTCTATCGTCCCTTTGTTCTGCTAAGGCTAAGGGGACGGGTTACCTCCATTTTCCACCCAGGACGGTACTAAGTATTTTACCTACCAAGTTCCGCTCTAAATTAATTCCTTTTTCCAACCAGGGAATCGAGTCCATGTCTCTTTAGGTTAGCCAAGTTTATTAAAATCAACGCTTTAACTCATATGTCAACACTTAGCTATCTAATTGGGTAATATTTGAGTTAGGAAAACATAAAAAGATTAAGATTTGTGGAATTTTATATTTATTATTATTTATTAACGTACACTTTTTGCAACTAAGGCCATTGGGGGGGGGGGGTTGTTACCACCCTTTTCTAGCTAGGGTTGGACTTAGGATGTTATTTAATGAATTTCGTCACTAAATAATTTCCTTTGCCCAGGCAAGAATCGAACTCGCCACTCTAGGTATACCATGTGAGATTAAGGTCAACGCTTTAACTCACATGGCTAACCTCATCCCCAATTTTACATTTCCCATCCATTATTTTACCATTTTGATTGAAGTCATAATAATGAACTTTTTTTTTTTCTATCCTTGTCTTATATGGCTGGCTTCTGGTGGGTGAAATGGAACTACATAAACTTGTCAACGTTCGGTAAAATTAATTTCCTTTGTCATGACCTGCAATATTACACATATATTAATGACAGAAAGGGGATCGTTGATTTGATAATAGAGTTTTGTTTTTTTTAGATATAGGGGGTCTTTTTTACTTAACACATGCCAGTTAATTTTCTAAGTAAAAGGTGATCACGATAACATATCATTTGATATTAGATACGCCTACTACCATGTGATCATTTATCTTCAGTATACTTTCAGGTTAAAAGTTTAGGGAGTGTTTATTTTTTATTATGAATCTTTTAAAACTTAATAAGTTGATCTATTCCGAAGAAAAAGCTTTTCAATATTTACAGAAGTATGGAGTACTTCACAGAAAGAGAAAGTGTAAAAAAGGACATTATATGAAGATTTATTTCAGCAAAACTAGATCGCCATTTTATCAATGCAATATGAGAAGTTGTAGGCAATACGTTGCTGCGCTTAATGGTACATGGTTTAAACATTGTAAAATTTCATTAAGGAAATGTTTACTATTCATATACGCATGGGCAAATGGATACGCAACTACAAAATTTTGTAAGAAGGAATTGAATATATCTAAAAAAACAATAACAGATTGGAAGAATATGCTCAGAGAAATTTGTGCTATGGATATTTTAGAAAAATCAATGATAATTGGTGGAGAGGGTTTAAACGTTGAAATTGATGAAAGTTGTTTTTCTAAAAGAAAATACCAAAAGGGAAGACTCTACCCAAATCAATGGGTTTTTGGAGGTGTATGTAGGGAGAACAGAGAAGTTTTCCTCTATGCTGTACCGGACAGAACAGCTGAAACATTAACGGAGTGCATAAAAAACTCAATACGACCGGGTACAACAATATACTCAGATTTATGGAGGTCATATAATGGTTTGAAAAAAATTCCAGGAATGAGGTACAAACATTTTACTGTCAATCATAGTGAAAATTTTGTTGACCCAAAAACAGGTGCACACACTCAAAGAATTGAGTCGCTATGGGCTAGTATAAAAAGAAGAAACAAAAACGAATGTGGAACTAGAAGAACTTTGTTTGATTCATATCTTTGTGAATTTATATATAGGAGAAGATATGAAAATAGGGACATTTTTGAATGTATATTGGAATCAATGAGAAACTATTGGCCTCCACAATGAAAAATGTTATTAATTTCATTTATGGTTATATTCATGTTTACTAGAAACCTTGGTTATATTTAAATAAACAATTGTTAACAAAAAATCTTCACTGTTATTGATATAATAATGAGTTAAATCACTGGCATGTGTTAAGTAAAAGTCCGTCACGCAGGGGCTGCGTAAACTAAGCAGATTTCCCACGTGAAGTTTTACAATAGAGAAATCTGCCTAGTAATAACCTATTCTCACGAGGACGAATAGTTAGTGAAACGGCCACACTAGCGCTAGTGCGCTCGGCGGAAACTCCCGACCACACTCACAATATAAATCCAAATATCTCGGTTAATATTAAAGATACAGAATAAATGTATAGAACAATATTTATAGAAAATTTAATTTGCAATAAGATTGGTTCTATACAATTTTTCGATCCGACCAATGGTGACGGAGATATTTCGTATTTTCGAAAATCCTCCCCTATAAACCCCCCCCCCCCTCCCACTGGTCCGATTTTAGCCATTAACGAACTTGATCTTCCTTTTTACATAAAACGATTAAATTCTGAGTTTGGTGACGATCAAACAAAAATTGCGACCGCTAGAGCGTTAACAGACAAATATATATATCTATATATATATATATATATATATATATATATATATATATATATATATATAGATATATATATATATAATTTTGAACGGACCTCATTTTCGTCATCTCCTGGGTAGGATCGATGGACATTTGAAGAAATTTTTCGAAACTCGCGTGATGAGTACGACCTCAATAGCTGATTTCCCTTAAGGGAAATCTGCTAAAAAAGACCCGATATAGGATGAATACATATACATCTGTTTGTACAAAAAGTGTGATTTTTCAGATTGAAAATAATTTTATGTATTGATATTTATACTATAGTATATAACACACGCTATAATTATATACACATACTAGCTCAGATACCCGGCTTATTATCCGAGATATTTGCATTTATATTTTGGCGGCCGTTTCCGTAACTATTCGTCCGTCGTGAGTAGGTTTAGAGGTTTCTTACTACTACAGTTGTTATTGGGCAGATTACTCTATTGTAAAACTTCACGAGGGAAATCTGCTTAGTTTACGCAGCCCCTGCGTGACGGACTTTTTACCTTCAGCTTTCTGACGGCAGAGGTAGGTCTTACCCACTCTCAGCTATGTTTCGTCATCTCTTCAACAGGATCAGGCATATGAGGAGTACATTTCTTGAAAATCGCGTCATGAGTACAATTTTAGTAGGTGATTTCCGTAAAGGGAACATTGGTTAAATGTACATTCCGTTGGTGAGTGATGCCAAGTTCGTATGGGCGCTGACAGTTTGCCGGAGGGAAGCAAACTCACACGCTAGTTCCTGAAGTCATGATTTGGGTTTGGGAGCCAAATACGCACGGGCTTTTGATTCGAGCAAATCTGGTTAAAGGACTTCGCCCCACGAGCGCAAACCTCTTCAGGCAATTCATCAGGAGAGTATTGTGCGAGGAAGGCATTAAAATACGCAAGAGAATAGGGGCGGAACGGCCCCCGAACTGGGGCTGAATAGGAGGGGTTGCGTGGGATTTACATATATTGAACAGGAAATTATGTTTGGTTTTCTTTCACGTGTAGGCTCCAACACGTGGCCATGGGGTTAGGGCAACAGCTTCGCGTGTCGAACCAATTCCAACTTTAAAGACGAAAACGTACCCTCATTATTTGTTTTTAGCAGATTTCCCTTGAGGGAAATCAGCTATTGAGGTATTGGGCGATTTTCGAAACATTTCTTCAAATGTCCATCTATCCAACCCAGGAGATGACGAAAATGAGGTTCGTTCAAAACTATATATATATATATATATATATATATATATATATATATATATATATATATTTGTGTGTGTGTATTTGTCTGTTACCGCTCTAGCGGTCGTAATTTTTGTTTGATCTTTACCAAACTCGAAATTTAATCGTTTTATGTAAAAAGATCTCTGTAAGAAAGATCAAGTTCGTTAATGGCTGAAATCGGACAAGTGGGAGGGGGGTTTTTAGGGGGATTCTTGAAAATTCAAAATATCTCCGTTATTATGCGTCAGATCGAAAAAGTGTATAGATTCAATCTTATTGCAAATTACATGTACTATAAATATTGTTCTATACATTTATTCTGTATCTTGAATTTTAACCAAGATATTTGCATTTGTATTCTGTGTGTGGTTGGCATGAGTCGGCTATGTTCCAGACTTTCCGCCGAGAGCTACTGCGGCCGTTCCCGTAACTATTCGTCCCTCGTGAATAGGTTTAGAGATTCGTTACTACTACTGTTATAAGAAGGCAGATTTCTCTATTGTAAAACTTCACGTGGAAAATCTGCTTAGTTTGGGCAGCTCCTGCGTGACGGACTTTTTTGAAATGTACTTCTACGAAGAAAACACGCATTGTAAATTCGTGACAAAATTAAGTTCCAATGGCATTATCCGTTTTGACTCACCCTGAACCCATTTCGACTGGGCCATCTTTACCTGTCTCAAATGACTTAAAAGTCTGTCACGCAGGGACTGCGATACTTAAGCAGATTTCCCTCATGATGATAAATAATAGATAAACATACAAACTGCTAACACAACACCACTTTGCATATTAAGTAAATAAATACAAACGGTATCAAGAAATCTTTCCACTCTTGAGGCGGGAAGCGTCTCAAATGTAAACAAACAGCTCTGCCAACGACACACCGGAAAGAAAAACAATGTGGTTTATTATATAACAAAGTATTCGAGTAAGAAGTGGGGGTTTGCTGAAGGCTGAAAACTGAAAAATGCAAATATCTAGGTTAATATTCAAGATAGAGAATAAACGTATGTAACAGTAATAAATTTAATTTGCAATAAGATTGATTCAATTCAATTTTTGATCCGACCTATAATAATGGAGATATTTTGAATTTTCGAAAATCCTCCCCTTTAAACCCCCCGCCCACTGGTCCGATTCCAACCATTAACGAATTTGATCTTTCTTTTTACATAAAACGATTGAATATGGAGTTTGGAAACGATGAAAGAAAAATTAATTCCTTAAGAAAAATCTGATAAAAAGATGGATGGCTCAGGTTGGCCGTGCGAGTTAGGGCGTTAGTCTTAATCTCGCGTGGTAGACCTAGAGTGGCGGGTTCGATTCCCGCCCTGGGCAGTAGAAATTTATTTAGTGACGGACTCAATAAATATACTCCTTAGGCCCACCCTGGCTAGAAAAGGCTGGTAGCCTGTAGATAACCTGTCCCGATTAGCCATAGTATCATATATTGGACGTAAATAATAATATGATCAAAATAATAATAAACAGACAAAACAGAGAAACTGAGATAGAAACAAAATAACGTTTTCACCACCAAAGAGACTGTTAACAACCTTCTTCATAGAGATGTGGCGTTGAAAGGTAAAGTGGGCTAATGAGCTTCCATTAAAAAGGCCTAACATTCACTTTAAAGAATTTTATTTCGGGGTGAGGTAGGCCTCTCATCTTTGACACGAGCTACAGCTGTTCGTCAGCTGACCATATTCTTCTAAGCAAGACTTTATTTTATTTTGCTTGTTCCTAAGTACAAACGCAGAGGACTGCATCGCTCTCGAACGAGGCCTTCGGGTTAATTGCCTAATAAGCTAACTGGCAGAGCTCCGGAAGGAGAGAAGGCTTAATCTGAAATGAGCCCCGTTGCCATTATACTCACGGACCCTTTAGCCAGTAAAATATAACTCTGTGAAGAGAGAGCATCGCCTCCCATTACATGCCCTTTCACAGCTATATTCCTCATTTCTCTCTAAAGCCCAGCTTGTCTTGGTCTAATTTTAACTTGTTTTGATCACCAGCTCGCTCTCTAAAGCTTTCCTGCACTTGAAAACCAATTTGGTCGAGTTAAAACTGGTCACAGTCGAGACCTCAATTACTGGCCGGTTATCTGAAATTAATTAAGATGTTAATTGGTTTTCCTGTCGTATCTACTGGAGTAGTAAGTAGACGTATTTATTCCTTGTGCCAGTATGAGTTAGTAGTGTATATTTATCTGTGCTGTTTTTCAATATTAAATGAATATTTCCTAAATGAGACCCTAACTAATTATTTTACATGCTCAATATATATTCAAAACCAATTACAAAAAATTGATATATTCTTCATATTTTATGGCAAGGGTCTCCAATAAAAAAAACACTTATTTCGGTGGGAACTCTATTGAAACTGCCCATCATGTTTCGTGGCTTACTTGCCACCTCTTCAGGAGCTATCCCTTTTCAAAAAAAAAATAATAACATTAATTTAACACGTACCTTAATAATTCTTTTGCTAGATATTGTATTAATAGGTACCTAAATCTATGACATATTTATTAAATCTAATTATAGATTGCTACCTACATTTCTGAAGTGTTCGTTTCCCTTTTACATTACGTTGCGACTCTTTTCACTAAGGAGGTAGTTGATACTGAGGTTCCCGAGGTAGGTAAGTCATCTACTACTCTATATCGATTATTTACGCGTTATAATTTAAAACCGATCAATTTAAGATAAAATATTTAATCGATAAAATTAATAGATTTTAAATTATGCGCGATATAATCGAGGTCAAGATCGACGTGTATAGAATCTTATCTATCTTGCGTCAATTAACTCGAATTTAGCACTTTAGTCATATGTGGCTATTATTTTGTGCTTCCGATCCAGTATTTATATTTCAAGGAGAAACCATTATTATATCAATTAGCTTTCGGATAACAGAAATTCTAATCATTTTATGATTTTGCGCTTAACTGATTTTACATCGGTTAAAATAATTAATTGTATTCTTAAAATACATGCAAAAATTTTTCGGAAAATATTTGCACTCTGACTGAAAGAGAAAAATGCCATTTATCAGCCAGTCTAACAATGTAATGACAATAAATATCTAGTCGCAGACTCTAAAGAAAAAGTTTCATACTATTTACAATAGGCCATTAACGGTTCACGATCCCTTTCTGACTGAACAAGAAAAAATTTCATTTATCAGCAAGTAAAACAATGTATAGACAATAAATACAGGATTGCAGACTTCAAAGAAAATTTTTCATACTATTTCCAAAAGGCCATGAACAGATCACGATCTCTTTCTGACGGAATGGAAAAAAAAAATCATTTATCAGCCAGTCCAACAATGTATTGACAATAAATACAACATTGCAGACTTCAAAGAAAATATTTCGTACTATTTACAAAAGGCCATACGTAAACGGGTCACGATCTCTTTCTGTCGGAATGGAAAAAAAAATCATTTATCAGCCAGTCCAACAATGCATGACAATATATACAAGATTGCAGACTTCAAAGAAAATGCTTATACTATTTACAATAGCCCATAAACGGGTCACAATCATTTTATGACGGAACTGAAAAAAAAATTCATTTATCAGCCAGTCTAACAAAGTATTGACAATAAATACAACATTGCAGACTTCAAAGAAAATATTTCATACTATTTACAAAAGGCCATAAACGGGTCACGATCTCTTTCTGACGGAATGGAAAAAAAAATCATTTATCAGCCAGTCCAACAATGCATGACAATATATACAAGATTGCAGACTCCAAAGAAAAAAAAATTCATACTTATTTATACCTTGTAACTGACTTTATGATATATTACGAGCTTTTAATAAACTTTAAACCTCTAAAAATAATATAAAAATCTGTTACGCAGGGGCTGCGTGACCTAAGCAGATTTCCCACGTGATGTTTTACAATAGAGAAATTTCACGAGTGCCAAGCAGTTAAGGAAAGGGCCGAACTAGCTTTTGGCGGGAAAGTCACTCGTCCGTTAGCCACCTAGATTTAATAAAAATGCAAATATCTCGGTTAATATTCAAGATAGAGAATAAATGCATAGAACAATATTTATAGTAAATTTAATTATAGTAAAAATTGATTTTGTACAATTTTTCGATCCGACGTATAGTAACGGAGATATTTCGAATTTTCGAAAATCCTCCCCTCTAAACCCCCCCCCCCTCCCACTGGTCCGATTTCAGCCGTTAACGAACTTGATCTTTCTTTTTACATAAATCGACTAAATATCAAGTTTGGTAACGTTCAAACAAAAATTGCGACCACTAGAGCGGAAACAGACAGATATATATATATATATATATATATATATATATATATATATATATATATATATATATAAAATTGTAACCTCTGTCTGTACATTGATTTTTTTCTCGAAATTTCACGATAACTTTTCGTTTCACATGTCATAGAAACCATAACTGCATTTTGTTTCTTTGGTGTCTGTTTGTTTGTTTGTTTATTTGTTTGTTTGTTACCTTTTCACGAATAAACGGCTGAACCGAATTGTATGAAACTTGGTATGTATATTACTACTAACCCAACTTAGACTTTAGGCTATATTAATATCCTCTGAGACGAACAGGAGTGGGGGTTATAAGGGAAGCCAGAAATTAAAAATAGCGATATTTCGTTTCCTATTGGTTTTTCGGCAAATATGAGCATAACAAAAGTTGTTTATTTTGTTATTTAAAGTAACTTTTGTTATATACACTTTTTTCGTATACCGAACTATAAAGGCGTTATACGCTAAAAATTATAGCGGGAGTCAACAATTTTATTTGGCACAAAGACTCAACCGAACTAAATAAAACTCGGTATGTGTATTAGCACTAACACCTTCCTTATAATAAGCTATACAACCATTTCTAGGGAAGGGCAGGAGTGGGGGTTATAAGGGAGGCCTGAAACTAAAAATAGTGATATTTCGTTTCCTATTGGGGTTTCGGCAAATATGCACATAACAAAAGTTGTTTATTTTGTTATTTAGAGAAACTTTTGTTATATTCACTTTTGTTGTATAACAAATTATAAACGAGATATACACTAAAAGCTAAAGCGAGAGTGAACTATTTTATTGGACACCAACGGTTGAACTGATTTCTACAAAACTCGGAATATATAAATTAGCATTAATTCTTACATGGCTATAAGCTATATTAAAATGTTTATGTTATAACGGGAGTGGGGGTTGTAAGGGAGGCCTGAAATAAAAATTCGCGATATTTCATTTTCTACTCCAAACCAACTACGGGTACTAACCCTAAACACTGAAACGGGGAAATGTCAAAATATTGTGCAAAGTAAAGTCTTGCCGAAAAAATACCATCACCATTCAGCCTCAAATGAATTCCCGGGCGAAGCCGGGTACCTTAGCTAGTATATATATATATATATATATATATATATATATACAGTTTTGACGGACCTCATTTTCGTCATATAATAGGTAGGATCGAAGGACATTTGAAGAAAATTTCGAAAATTCCGTCATGAGTACAACCTAAATAGCTGATTTCCCTTATGGGAAATCCGCTAAAAACAATGTAATTCCCACATACATAAAAATATCATTTCACGTCAGTTTAATCCACGTTTTAAGTGAATGTTAAATTAGTATAGTAATTACTTTTAATTGTGCTATCATTCTTTGGGTAGACGAATGATACACTTATGTAGTATGTATGCAATGAAATTGCTGCAGTGGGTTTGTTGGTGCATTTTCTCGGCCCTGGCATCAAGCCAAACACAGTGATGGCAAGAAACACAATTGGGTTAAGTGCTTCAGACCATATTGAATTAGTGTATTTTATATTCCTTTTTACTTACTTTTACTTAAGCCTAATAACTTCAGTCATGGAACATCTTAGCTCAAGACCAAGTGCATATTCAGAGAGCTTAAAAAGTTTGGTGTTGTTTAAAAAATGGGTTCTGGATGGACAAGATCTATTAAAACTTCCTTATTTCTATTTTGGAAAGATGCCATATGAACGGCATTAACAGAGAAAATTTAGAGTTGTAAATACTTGTATTTCTATTTGTGTATTCTCTTGAAATTCAATTTTTATTTCAGCAGCATTTTACTTTGGACTTTTTTAAACAGAAAAAAGTCCGTTACGCAGGGGCTGCGTAAACTAAGCAGATTTCCCATGTGAAGTTTTACAATAGAGAAATCTACGCTAAAAACTATAGCGGGAGTCCACAATTTTATTTGGCACAAAAGACTCAACCGAACTAAACCAAACAGTACTAACGCCTTCCTTATAATAAGCCATACTAACATTTCTAGGAACGGGCAGGAGTGGGGGTTATAAGGGAAGCCTGAAATTAAAAATAGCGATATTTCGTTTCCTATTGGTTTTTCCCCAAATATAAACAAAAAAGAAGTTGTTTATTTTGTTATTTCGAGTAACTTTTGTTATATACACTTTTGTCGTATACCTAAGTATAAATGAGTTATACGTTAAAACTTTAGCGGGCACTAACGGCTGAACCGAACTTAACAAAACTCGGTATGTTAATTAGCACTAATTCTTCCATGATTATAAGTTATATTAAAATTTTTAGGTTCGAACGGGAGGGGATTATAAGGGAGGCCTGAAATAAAAATTCACCATATTTACATGTATAAGAGACGGTAAATATAAAAATATCGAAGACTGTGAAGCCTTATCGAAGAAATAATTCTATTATTAGTAAATCCAGGGCAAAGGCGGGTATCAATCCTAAACACTGGGACGGGTAAATGTCAAAATATTGTGTAAAGCCTGCTAAAAAATACCATCACCATTCAGCCTCAAATGAATTCCCGGGCGAAGCCGGGTATCTGAGCTAGTATATATATATATATATATATATATATATATATATATATATATATATATATATATATATATATATACATATACAGTTTTGAACGGCCTTCATTTTCGTCATCTACTAGGTAGGATCGATGGACAATTGAAGAAAAATTTCGAAAATTCCGTCATGAGTACAACCTCAATAGCAAATTTCCCTTAAGGGAAATCTGCTAAAATGTGTCCTAACATGTACTAAATGAAATTTACAGGATTAAGAAATAATTCTATTAAAAATTCTCCTTAATCAATCAGTCAAGATTTTATTTAAAAAGCACTGAGAAATGTGGTTTAAGCAACCGTTCAACTATGTTCAAGCTTAAAACAAAGTATGAGGTCGAAAACTATTTATAAAAGTCCGTCACGCAGGGGCTGCGTAAACTAAGCAGATTTCCCTCGTGAAGTTATACAATAGATAAATCTGCCTACTAATAACAGTAGCAGTAACGAGTCTCTAAACCAATTCACGAGGTACGTACAGTTACGGAAACGGCCAAACTAGCTTTCGGCGGAAAGTCCCGAACATAGCCGACTTTTGCCTACCAGACACAGAGTACAAATGCGAAAATCTCGGTTAATATTCAAGATAGAGAATAAATGTATAAAACATTATTGATAGTAAATGTAATTTTCAATAAGATTGATTCTATATAATATTTCGACCCGACGCATAATAACGGAGATATTTCGAATTATCACAAGTCTCCCTCTCTAAACCCCCCTCCCACTGGTCCGATTTCAGCCATTAATGAACGTGATCTTTCTTTTTACATAAAACGATTAAATATCAAGTTTTTTTACCGATCAAACCAACATTGCGACCGCTAGAGTGTTAAAAGACGAATATTAATATAATTTTGAACGGACCTCATTTTCGTCATCTCCTGGGTAGGATCGATGGACATTTGAGGAAATTTTTCAAAACTCGGGTCATGATTACGACCTCAATAGCTGATTTCTCTTAAGCTATATTTTTGATATTGTTTTTTCGCACTAATATTTGCCGACACATGCTGGTTCAAGAACGCGTATAACTTTGTTTTTTCATTTACAGGTTTGGTTAAGTGTTTAGCGAGTGAGAATAATACCGACATCTCTGAACCTGACATGAAACTATTAAATGTCTTGAAACTTAAACATTTCACACATTCACTAGTGCAGGGGGCTCGGAGCTAAATCTAATGGTGTAGACCAAATCTAAAAAAACTTTTATTACAATAAGTTATCGCTTTTTATTGAAAAAGAAAGAATAAAAAAAAGTCCGTCACGCAGGGGCTGCGTAAACTAAGCAGATTTCGCACGTGAAGTTTTACAATAGAGAAATCTGCCTAATAACAACTGTAGTAGTAAGAAACCTCTAAACCTAAAACATTATTTAGGGCGTAATAACCCAGTAGTTTCTAGCCCCAAAAAACAGTTAACCTAACCTCTAAACCTATACACGAGGGACGAATAGTTATGGAAACGGCCACCAGAGCTCTCGGCGGAAAGTCCGAACATAGCCTACTGATGACCACATGCAGAATACAAATGCAAATATCTCGGTTAATATTCAAGATAAAGAATAAATGTATAGAACAATATTTATAGTAAATTTAATTTGCAATAAGATTTATTCTACACATTTTCGATCCGACGCATAATAACAAAGATATTTTGAATTTTCAAAAACCCCCCCTCTAAACCCCCCCTCCCACTGGTCCGATTTCAGCTATTAACGAACTTGATCTTCCTTTTTACATGAAACGCTTAAATTCCGAGTTTGGTAACGATCAAACCAAAATTGCGACCGCTAGAGCGTTAACAGACAAATATATACATATATATATATATATATATATATATATATATATATATATATATATAGATATATATAATTTTGAACGGACCTCATTTTCGTCATCTCCTGGGTAGGATCGATGGACATTTGAAGAAATTTTTCGAAACTCCCATCATGAGTACGACCTTAATAGCTGATTTCCCTTAAGGGAAATCTGCTAACAGCCCGAAGAGACTACAAATTTCTCTTGCAATGAAATCCACGAAACATCTCGAAAGCAAGTGAAAAACGCCCATCAGAGTAAGGTTGGATGATAATAGTGTTGCGTGAAAGATTGGCAGAGAAAGAGAGTCGCGTGTTTGATCTAATTAGGGTCAATCTATGTAGGGCCGCCGGCAGAATCTAATAGGGCCTTCCTGGAACTTCTGAACCTTTCTTTGGCTAGGCCCTTCTACAGGTATATATAAGGGACTCTCACAGCACCCCACAGTTCAGTGGACGGTCGACGATCTTCGAGGGATGTTCAGCGCTACAGTGCGACTTAGTGCAGTGCGGTAAAGTGTTGTGCCGTGAAGAACAGTGTTGTGCCGTAACTGTAAGTAACAGTTTAGTGCCGTGTTTAAGACAGTGCAGTGCCGCGAAGTAAAGGACAGTGCAGTGCCGTCGTTTTATGTGAATTTTAGTGGCCGTGAGTGAATTATTGGACTGTGTAATCTGAAGGACAGTGACACTATCAGTGTAATATTATGAGTAGTAATAATTAACCAAGAGTATTGTACATTGTGAAATAAATTGAGCAGTGATAAACTGTGAAACTTGAGTGTGTTTAATTTTGCAATCTAAAAGAACTCTTATTAACAACGTTTTATTACTGGTTTTGCAATAAAACGTAACAACTGGTGTCAGAAGTGGGATTGCAAAATTAAAATCAACAAAAATGAAGTTTGAAGAACTTAAAGTGGAACATCTGAAGAAGGAGCTGGCTAAATTGGACCTGCCAACAACAGGAAACAAGGCTGAACTACAAAGGCGGTTGATTGATGAATTCCAAAGACGAGGAATCGATGTAAGTACACACGAGTTTGACGATAAAGAAGACATTGCTGTAAGTAATCCTATCTCAAGTAGCAATTTGGACTTAAATGAAATGTTAGCCGCTATGATCTCGAGATGTCAAAATCTCAAGAGCCAATGTAAAACTAGAACGAGCTCGCACTGAGGGGCAAGAACTAGCTCCTAAAACCGATGGCTCTACCATCTCCATTTCCATTATACGGCAGAAGAACAGCAACCTTACTGCTCGTGGACTGATCAACGGGAGGAAGCAGGTCCTCACCATGGACATGGGAGCGACACACTCCATCATTCGGCCCGATTTGGTAAAAGGGGCAGTGGAACCGTTGGAGAACGTACGACTGCTAACTGCTATAGGGGAGTCAGCCACAGTCTACGGAAGAGCCAAGCTGAGAGTGACTATCGCCAACATCAGCACTGAACATGTCTTTGTTGTCGCTGACATAATGGATGAAGTGATCATCGGTGTAGACTTCATGATAGCCCACGGTATTGACCTGCAAATTACTGCCGTAAAACCAACAAAAAATTGTTACGTTTAATAAAACAAAAACAGTAATAAACGCTGTTTAGCTATTACGTCTTTTGAATTGCAAAATTAAACACACAAGCTTCAGAGTTTTTATCACTGCAAAATGTATTACTCAAAGTATCCACTGATAACTTCACTTCTTATTACTAAGTAAAATAACTCACGATCACTGAATTTCACAGAAACACGGCACCGCACTGATCTTTAGAAAGAACTCGGCACTGCACTGTTCCTTATATAAACACGGCACTACACTGTACTTTACATAAAACACTTGCACTGCAACTAATATTGCACTGTTCACTAAAGCTGCGATGGACGCATTGTTATTCACTTAAGGAGAACTGAGAACAAACTTAACTCAATTGGTGGATGAACCTTTAGATAGTTTTAGGTTTAGTCATTAAGGGTCGAACACTCCCACTTAAAGGTAATACAATTCTTTATATTTTCATACTAGTGGGATGTGGGGTTTAGAGGGAGATTTCGAAAATTTGATATACATTAAAGTCTGATTGAAAAATTGTACATAAGGAATCTTATTGCAAATTAAATCTATATATATAAAAATGGATGTTTGTCTGTATGTCCTTTATAGACTCTTAAACGGCTGAACCGAAGTTTATGAAACTTGGTATGTATATTACTACTAACTCTGGCTAGGTATCTAGCTATATTAGTATTCTTTGAGACGAACAGGAGTGGGGGTTATAGGGGAGGCCTGAAATTAAAAATAGCGATATTTCGTCTATTATTGGTTTTTCGGCAAATATGCACAAAACAAAAGTTGTTTATTTAGAGTAACTTTTTTAATACACCCTTTTGCCGTATACCGAACTTTAAATGAGTTATACGATAAAAACTATAGTGGGAGTCAACATTTTTATATGGTACAAAAGACTCAACCGAACTAAACGAAACTCCATATATGATTTGGTATTAACACCTCCCTGATTATAAGCTATTTTAAAATTTCGAGGTATGAACAGGAGTGGGGGTTATAAGAGAGATCTGAAATATAAAGTCGCGATATTTCGTAACATATTCATTTTTCGGCCAACGTGCATATAACAAGAGTTGTTTGTTTTGTTATTTAAAGTAACTTTTGTTATATAAACTTTTCCCGTATAACGAAGTTTGAATGAGGTATACACGAAAAACTACAGAAAGGGCCAATAATGTTAAAGGACGCGAAAGGCTAAATCGAAATTAACGAAACTCCGTATTTTGGACTATAATTATATGATAATCTATGATTATGTTATATATAAAAAAAGATAAATGTGAAACGGGTTATAAAAATATTGTGTATTTTGTAGAATTAAGTACAGAACAAATACTTTTATTATTAACGTATCCCAGCACGCCGGACCAGGGTGTAAATCCTAAGCATTGATACGGGAAAGTGTAAAAATATTGTACAAAGTAAAGCCCCCCAAGAAATACCATAATCATTCTGCTTCGAATGATTTCCCGGGCGAAGCCGGGTACCTTAGCTAGTTACCTATAAATGTTGTTTTATACATACTTTCTCTATCATGAAACCACGCCATGAGTACTGTCTTAATAGCAGATTTCCTTTAAGGGCTGTTGGAAAATGCATCTTGTCTGTTGAAGGTTGTATCGGGATTGGAGAAGGAAGTAGGAATGAGAGAAAGAGAAGAAAATGCGCCTCGCTAGCCACGTTACAAATGTGAGACCCAACTAAAAGTCCGTAGCAGCCATCAATTACAGTGGCAGACTGCGGTCTGATCCAATATAAACTTGGTCCTCTCACATTGACCGACCTTACCTATCATCGACACTGTATTAATTCTTCTTCCCCTTCATCCTTTTCAAATTATTTCTATTTTCATCTAGCTGTCTTCCGCACGATTCGCAATTACTTCAATAGCAGACGCTCAGTTATTATGAAATCGGGAATAAAAACAAAATTAATTTAAAAAAACAAATCTGATTTGTGCCCACATAATTTCCTTTTTTTTTTCTCCTCATAGTAACCCTATGAGGAGTTATTTATATGAATACATGTTCCACTGCCAGATGACATATTACATGTATGATTATGCATAAATACATTTTTATTTTACAATATATATACGTTAATCAACTATCTACTCAAATATAATATTGTTACGTTTTATTACAATACCAGTAATAAACGTTGTTAATAAGAGTTCTTTTGGATTGCAAAACTAACCATACACAAGATTCACAGTTTTTATCACTGCACAATTTATTTAACAATGCTCAATACACTTGGGTAATTATTCTTAATTACTACTCACAGTATGCACTGATAGCGTCACTGTTCTTCAGATTACACAGTCCAATAATTCACTCACGGTAACTGAAATTCATAGAAAGACGGCACTGCACTGTCCTTTAACACGGCACTAAACTGTTACTTACAGTCACGGCACGACACTGTTCTTCACATAAAAACACTTTACCGCACTGCTCTAAGTCACACTGTAGCACTGAACGCACATATGAGCACTTGGGATCAAACTAAAAACTGACTAGGGTCGGCGAGGGTGTCTTATATAGATTGGCGGCTAAACATCAAAGGGACGGCCCAGACCCTTCCAGAACAGGACTCGAACGAACTCGACCCTCTGTCGGCTTCTTTGATCTACCTCGCACTTCCCAAATACGCGACTCTCTCTGCTAATCCTTCATGTATCTAATTTTAGCAACAATATAAAAGAAATAATAAAATAAAATATTAAAATAAGTAAGATAATTACAAATAAATAAATAAAATAAGAACAAAAATTTATCAATTAAAGTTATACTCGACCAATGTTTAATATGCGAGTCTATTATGTAAGGTAAATATATTGCATTATGATTCCCATTCCTCAGAATCAACTCTACATTCTAATGTATTTTTGCTACATCCATATCTATACTTTTGATAAACTTTATAAGTTCTTTATTATATTTGTTAAAAAAGTTATGGTGGGTCTGGCCAATTAAC
Source organism: Riptortus pedestris (assembly GCA_019009955.1). Taxonomy (NCBI): domain Eukaryota; kingdom Metazoa; phylum Arthropoda; class Insecta; order Hemiptera; family Alydidae; genus Riptortus; species Riptortus pedestris. The sequence goes on from CM032231.1 coordinate 121,068,208, forward strand.
TCCTTTTAAAATTATATTCATTATTAAATTTGATCTATTTTCATTAAATGTTGAACAGCCATTAAGCATATGTAAAAACGTATGTGTTGTGTGTGAGTCGCAAGTACATTTGTCATTGTCTTAAATTTTAAATCTTGATAAATAATGTCCTGTCTGTTCGTGTTCCGTTAGAAATTGTGTGCATTTGTGATGGTGACTCTTAATTGTGTTGTAGTTGTTGTGGGTTATATTTGGTATGCATTGATATAAGCTGTAAGATTTGCTGCATAATTTCCTTGTACTCCTAATAAATTAAAAAAAAAATTTTTTGATTGCATTTCATTTAATATTATTTCATTTGAAAGTGACGTATAATGTCACAGTTCCAAGGAACAGGGCTGAAAAGTGGTCATAGAAGATTAGATTCAAATTTTATATTCACTCTACCCTATACCCCTTCTCTCCCTTAGTCGATTTTGATCAAAAGAGGAGTTTCACAAAAATCCCAAATGAGAAACATCAAAATTTTGACCCTAGCCACTTTTGAGTTATGCGAAATACGAGATACGTCAGATACAAATACGATATTTAGTGTTGAATGGAAGGGTAAACTATCGAGTATGGCATAAATCAAATAAACATTTTATGATTAAAGAACGGAAAAAAAAATCGTAATTCATGAGGTCATCTCATAACGCATTTACACGTGTCTTGCAAAGTAAAAGTCCATTGAAAACAACATTTGGTAATTTACCTTGTAATGAAGTGGTTCGTGATATAAAAGCTTATTGTTAATATCAAATGACTAGGAGTGGGGGTTTACTGAAAGACAAAAATTATATGTTCCAAATATCTCGGTTAGTATACATGATATGTAAGTATTGAATAACGTTTATAGATCATTCAATTTGCAATAAGATTGGTTATGTACAATTTTTAGATCCGATTTATAATAACAGAGATCTTTCAAATTTTCGAAATTTCCCTCTTCTAACACCCCCTCCCATCTCACTGGTCCGATTTCAGCCTTTAACGAATTTAATCTTTACTTTTAAATGAAACTTTCAGTATGAAGATTGGTAACGATCAAACCAAAATTGTGACTATACCCGTATATATATTGATGCGCAATGTACATCCATTGGTCTACTTGTTGGATTTTGTTACTACTTAAAAATTACTTATATTGAATCACGTATTTAGAAGTACAATGAAAAGCAAGGCATCCCTGCATAGTATAGGAGTACACGGAGTCAGTACGGGAATCTAGAACCTTCTAGACATCGACCCGGCTTCCAACAATTAGGCGAGTTGGCGCATATATATATCTATATATATATAAAATTGTAACCTCTGTCTGTACATTGATTTTTTTCGCGAAATTTCACGATAACTTTTCGTTTCACATGTCATAGACACCATATCTGCATTTTGTTTCTTTCGTGTATGTTTGTTTGTTTGTTTGTTACCTTTTCACGCATAAACGGCTGAACCGAATTTTATGAATCTTGGTATGTATATTACTACTAACCCAACTTAGACTTTAGGCTATATTAATTTTCTCTGAGACGAACAGGAGTGGGGGTTATAAGGGAAGCCTGAAATTAAAAATAGCGATATTTCGTTTTCTATTGGCTTTTCGGCAAATATGCACATAACAAAAGTTGTTTAATTTGTTATTTAGAGTACCTTTTGTTATATAAATTTTTGTCGTATACCGAAGTTTAAATGCCTTATACGCTAAAAATTATAGCGGGAGTCAACAATATTATTTGCCAAAAAAGACCCAACCGAACTAAATAAAACTCGGTATG
>CM032231.1:121072500-121215000 GCA_019009955.1 Riptortus pedestris
GGCTTCGCTCGGGAATTCATTTGAGGCTGAATGGTGATGGTATATTTTTGGCAAGGCTTTACTTTGCACAATATTTTGACATTTACCCGTTCCAGTGTTTAGGGTTAATACCCGTTGTTGGCATTTGTTAGACAAATATATATATATATATATATATATATATATATATATATATAATTTTGAACGGACCTCATTTTCTTTATCTCCTGGGTAGGATCGATGGACATTTGAAGAAATTTTTCGAAAATCGAGTACGACCTCAATAGCTGATTTCCCTTTAGGGAAATCTGCTAAAATTCTTAATACCTCGGTTATACGCCGGATCGAGAAATTATATAGACTCAATATTATTGAAAATGTAATGTCCTGTAAATGTTGTTTTATATGATTATGCGCTATATTGATTATTAACCGATATATTTGTTAGAAATACTTGTTCAGAAGAGTATTAAACATTATGTTTCGTGAACGTATGTCACGATTTGTTTTCATTGCCGTAGGTGCCTGGTCTGTCTCTGCCAGATATCAAGTTACTCCAACCTACGCACAGAGTAGCTGCGTTTAATTTCACTCATGTGTGTAGTCTAAAAGGCCAAAGGGGGTCTCTGAACTTTCAGTCTAGAGACAAGAGTAAAGTTGGATTTTGGGGTCGCAATTCATGAAGCCTGATTTTATTTAAATGTTTTTATAATTTTTTTCATAAGAGAATATATCCAATCGTTTCCTCATATTTTTATTCTGGGGAAAGACATTTTTATTTTGTATTTTACTCCTGGGACTTTTAATTGCTTAAAAAATCCTAGTATTAATCTATATGTGCTGTTCACCTTTTTATATAAGAGCCCAAAAACATTTTATAAACACATTTCATTTAACATTACACAGGTCTACAAAAATAATCTTTCTGAAATTTGATTTGATGATTTTGGCCAATCTTTGTGTTTTTTGATGTGCTGAAGCCGAAGGTCAGTTTTTTTCTATCACGTAAGGAAATTGTTCAATCTCAAGTAAGGGCAGAGGTACTACCATTAAAAGAAAACAGAATTGGCGAATAAGAGTTTTCATTTATTTCCATGATCTTTTATTTATTTCAATCTTGTTTACTGTACAAAATACATAAATGTGTAGAAATAACAGCTTCAGAATTAACAGTGGCATATTTAGTTATTATTTTTCTGAAAACTTTTTTTTTCTCCTGAAAATTTCTCCGTGTTCGTTTCCGGGTGTAGGACTCTTCAGATGATTCACGCTGCAGTATCCAACAATAGTCAGCCATCATGTTTACGTTCCATTTCCTTGATGTCCTGATGGAACTTTTCCCCTTGTTCTTCACTTACTTCCCCTAAGTTTTCCGGAAAATAGTCCACATGCGAATGTAAGAAGTGAACCTTCAAACTCATGTTGCAACCTTGTAATTGAAATGCCTTCAACATGCGTTCCACATCATTGGGATAGCAAATCCGAAAGATTGTAACTCTCCTTTGTACCACAAGCGAAGTTTTTCTACGCAGCTATGACATACTTTGTGAGGAGCCCACACTTTATCTTGATCTCCTATTCTCAAGCCAAAATATGCATAATATACATTTTTGACAAAACCTGTTATATTTCGTTGGTATTTCTTAACTGTGTACTCACCACAGATAAAACAGAAGTAGTCTGGACTGGTAACACAACGACGATGAGACATTTTGTCAAAATGCACTTTCAAACCTTAAAACGTTCTTAATCACTTTGACACAACTAAGAGACCTCAGTGAATGTGTTCACTTCAGTTGATACTACTGAACTGAGAGAATGAACAGAAATTTAGCTCCAAGTTCCTGATACAACAAGTTCAATCTCGTTTAGCTTTAGACGGTGACTACTGAGACCAAACAAGTACGTTCCTGTCTGAACAGATCGTGCCTAGACACCCTCAGGCCTACAACATCTCCTGAGGGAGTCATTGCCTACACCACCTAGTGAAAGATGTGTGTTTATAAAAAGAGAAATCGTTTGAAAAAAAAAAAAAAAAAAAAAAAAAAAAAAAAAAAAAAAAAAAAAAAAAAACCTACTTCTTACCAAATTTATGTGTATAGCAGGTATATTATGTTCTATGGATTTGAAAAAAATCTGTACGTGTTAGAGAAAAACGGACTTCATTTTCGGTTTCAGCACACCAAAAAACATAAAGATTAGCTAAAATTATCTAATCAAATTTTTGGTTGTAGACCTGTGTTATTTATTCTTGCAATAATCGCATTTCGCGACTGGGGCGATTTAGCGACGAATCAGTTATATTCCTATAATCACTTTATTATATTTACGTAAGTATGCTCATTTCTGTAAATATTTTCAGTTTTGCCCTACATTATAATTTTTTGAAAATGTTGTTATGTTTAAAGTAGTGTAATACGTGGTCTATATACGGGCTACAGTCATGTAGTAATTCAGTCAAAGTGTATGGTAGGTCTATGCGAGTCCTTAAATAGCAGTCAGTAAGCATATTGTTAGGTTTTATTACAAAATCAGTAATAAACGTTATTTATAATAGTTCTTTTGCATTGCAAAAATCAACGTACACAAGTTTCAGAGTTTTTATCACTGTACAATTTATTTAACAATGCACTACACACTTAGTGAATAATTCTTAACTACTACTCTCAGTATGCACTGATAGTTTCACAATTTTTGTTATTACACAGTCCAGTAACTCACTCGCGATCACTGAAGTTCAAAAAAAAAAAAAATACGGCACTCCACTAATCTTCGTGATGTTAACGGCACTGCACTGTCTTAAACATGACACTATACTGTTCTTCACAGAGCCACGGCTCAATACTGTTCTTCACATGGAAACACTTTACAGCACTCCAACTAAGTCGCACTCTAGCACTGAACGCACTGACGATCGCTTGAAAACAGCTGAGTACAAACTAAAGCTGTCGGGCGAGTTTCACATGCTTATATAGAGGAGCGGCAACACCAAAGGACAAGGTCTCGAAGGTGCTGGACTCTTTAGTCTGGTACAATCCAGTCACCACAAGCGCCAACAGTCCTTCCTCGATCGACTTCTTTCATCTCCATCGTACCTCCCAAATACGAGGCTATCTCTGTTTAATTTTTCATGTATTTAATTTTTGCAACAATATGATTTATAGTAAGTCTTCAGTTACAGTGTTGGCAGTAGAGTTCGTCTTCTCCAGTAAGTAGGTAAGTGTGAGTTAGTCGTGAATGGCCAATTCTTAACTTCGTTATTTATTTATTTATTTATTTATTACGTAGAGCTCCGCAACTATGGTGACTTTGCTCTTCTTAGACATGGATGAAAACAAAACAAAAACAAAAAACAACAACAAACAAAATAACAGAAAATTGAACACGAAATAATATATAGAACAAAACTAAGGGAACGCAACACAAAACAAAAGAAGAAACACGAACATAACATAGAAATAAAAACAGTCGGTAAATAAATAAGTGAAAAGAAAACTTGATAACTTTGAAACAAAAACTAAATAGGTCTCTCTCTCTCTCACACACACACACACACACACACACACACACACACACACACACACACACACACACACACACACACACACACACACACACACGCACACAGACACACACACACACACACACACACACAAACATATAAGCACGCACACACGTTAAAAAAATGTAAAATATGTAATTAAATATTCTCAAACTGCCCAATTGTTTTTAAATATATCAGAATCGTGGTAATATGTGGGCTACCCTCATTCAGTAGTTCGTTCAAGTCATGTGGAATGTTTAAGTAAGCTCGTAATCTGCATTCTGTTAGTAAGTGTTTTATAGTTAGTCCAGTGTTGCAATGAGTACAAGTAGGCTTGTCTTTTTTGTTCATTATGTAAGAATGTGTCAGGTATGTATGTCCAATACGTAGTCTTGTGAGCACGACTTGGTCTCTTCTTGAATCTACGTACTGTCTCTTTGACCATCCAGTAACATTGCGTTTTATTTCCAATAGTTTGTTGTCAGTACGTAACCAGTGTATTTGCCAGTCTTGGAGTATTTTTGTTTGTACAATCTTGTTGAGGTCTGTTGGTGTTAGTGTAGTTATGTCAGTAGTAGTCATTTTTGTTGGTAGTTTTGCATGTTTGTCGATATCAGTCATTTGTTTAATGCCCTTGTGTCCGGGTAACCACAACATTTTAAAATTTCAAGTGTTTAGTGCGTGAATTAGTTTTAGTATTTTTGTAATTAGTGGGTGATTGGAGTAGATGTTTCCCATGGAAAGTAAAGAACTTAAAGAGTCTGTGCATAAAATTACTTGGTATGATCTGTTTTCTAATTTTGAAAGTGCTAGTATAAAGGCCTGTAGCTCTGCAGTATAAGTACTTGATTCGTCGTGTAGTTTAACTTTGTAAGTTTTGTTTTTGATAGTGGCGGCTGAGCCTGTCCCGTGTTATTTTGAAGGTGGCGGATTAAAAGCGGTTTATGTTTGGGACAGATTTGAGAATATTTATTTAAAAACATGTTATTTAAAAATGTATTTACACATGGTTTGTCTAATACCTTTGACAGGGATAAAAATTTAAAACACAGCATTTGTCGTCTATACTCCAGGGGAGGTTCCTCAGCTTCAACACATAAGCTGTCAGTGGGACTTGATCTGAAAGCCCCTGTAGCGATTCTAAGTCCTGTGAGTGAATCGTGTCAAGGAGTTTTAGTGTACTACAGCTGGCAGAAGAATAAGCAATACAACTGTAATCCAGCAATAACCTGGTATAGGCACGATAGAGTTAACCTCGTTAAAACTACTTCTTCTCTTCTAATTAGCCTTTTTGGGGGACAAGTATATGTTTTACTTCTCGAAGTTTGTTATCAGTTGTGGCAAACCAAGATTTCTGCCATGAATTGAATATCATATGCTTTGCTTGCGACTGAATATCTTGATGTGTACAATATGTGTTGACGTGAGTTCTTTTTGGAGTATTTCATTTAATAGGAGTACAAGGAAGTCATGAGTTATTCCGATCAATTTTTTTTTATTATTATGAAATCAAATACTCAAAGGGATTATCCTGCGGCGTTATTCCCGAGAACTTGTTGTGAAATTACATTTGACGAAATGTGAATAAAATTGCGGGAAGAATAGCGACGAGAGTTAAGGCAGTCAAGACTTCATTTGCTCGTGAGGGGATAATTAGGTATTAGATCAAAGGTGAGTACAGGGGTAGGGGTGGGGGTTGTTGTAAGGGTGGGGGAGCGATGTAGGGGTGGCAACCCTTCCCCTCCCCCGGGTCCTTCCTACCCTCAGTAGTGATGTAGCCCTGATGTCGTCAACACTAGGCTTCCTCTTGCTCCAACTGTTCGCGAGCGTTCGCTCCGACGGACCCCTTCAACCGCTCGTCCAAGATAACACCGGTACAGCACCCATCATTTTTAAATCAATGAAACAATTTCATAAAAAAATATAATTTTTTTTTTCCTTCAGTTCTGAGACATGTAAAAAAATATATGTATAAGAAAATATTTGACATTTTAGGGCTGCATTTTAATATCATTCATTTATTTAGGAATTCTTTTCAAAATGATAATTTACTTCTCACAATCTCTTTTTTATTTAGGATCTACAATTTTAAACAAATACAAAACAGTATTCCGTCCATTAGAATTAAGAAAATTAACATATTTTTTTTACATTTATATTTCTTCATCCTTGCATTCAATGCCTTTTATCATCTTGTTTAATATGATTTCTTTTGTAATTTGTACGTTTGATTACTCAGTCTGTGAGTTATTTATTTGATTTATATAGCCAAACTATCGATAACTATTAGTTAATAATAATGTAGAGATCCATATTATTTTGTCTGAGTACTTGGGAATGGTCAGAAACTGATATTTCAAATATTTAATTGCCTTCCAGCTTTTAACCAAAAATGCGTTTATATAATATATTTTGATTCTTCCTTTTGATTTTTCAGTGTGAGAAATATTAGTAATTTTACTTCAGTATATGCTAAGCCAATGGCGTAAACTCATAAACATGATTTAGAAATTAGTTATATTTATTATTAAAATAGACTATTAATAAAATTAAAATAATTTCTATCTCTTTGGTTTTTATTGGTTTAGTTAGAACTTTATGAGGGTTTCCTATTAGGAAAGGAGCTTTTATTCTTTGGTTTTGTGAATAAATGTGCTTATCCGATTGGTTCGCAGCCTTTGCTCCATAAGTTTATCAGCCGTTTTTATATCTTACACTACATCTATAAAACTTATAATTATTATCTTGAATTAGATGCCTGTTTAAATGCACGAAAAAATAATGGTGTTTATAATGCCCTCCAGTCTGTAATTAGATGTGGCTGTAATCATGTAAGTTTCCACATATCCCTTTGAATGTCAATGTTAATCATTACGTATTATTATTTATTAACGTCCACTTTTTCTACTATGGCTAATTGAGACGGGCTATTTGTAGATTACCACCCTTTTTTTATACAGGGAGGGCTAGAAATGTGTTTCGGATGTGTGGCTTAAATGTGTTTCGTCATTAAATAAATTTCTATTGCCCAGGTGGGAATCGAACTCGTCAATCTTGGTTTACCAAATGAGATTTAAGGCCAACGCTTTAACTCACAAGGTCAACCTGAGTCCCAGTGTTAGTGTTCTAGATGTTCAATTCGGATGTATTTGTATTGTAGTATTTTGGTTAAGTGTATTACGGCAAATACAGCCCAAGTACATAATTTCATGTTCTTAACCTTTTATTTCATATTTGAGCAATAACCGGCCGGCGGGCTGGATTCGGCCTGCTGTAAGTTTTGATCCGGCCCGCGAGACATTTTGAAAAATTCAATTAAACAAAAATATTACACTACTTACTCCAAATGAGGAAGGTGAGGAGAGATTTGTGCCTTTGGCAGTACTTATAATTGCGAACAGTTCTTTTCAATGATGAGAGTTAATAACTCAAAACATCGTACAAGGCTGACTGACGATAATTTGGAAAATTCTTTTCGTTTTTGTATCAGTGGAATTAATCCAAACATCGATGGATTAGTTTCCCAAATTCAAGCTCAATTGTCTCATTGATTTCGGTGTCGCTATTTAACTTTCGTTGTTTGTAATAATTCCAAATTTTACGATTTAATTATAATGTTGTACCTATTTTTTTCATTTCATTGTGTTATTATAGTAAATTGCATTATAATTAAATTGCCGTATAATTTCATGTGTGATATATATCGTTAAAAATTATGAACACTACATTAAAATGCACTACTTTTAAAAGCGGTCCGGGAACGTGTTTGGACACTAAGGTTTGGTCCGCAACATGCCAAAGGTTGCCCATACCTGTTTTAGGTGAAGTTCCTAGGAAGTTGTATGGATATTTTGCTGAAAATACAGGACATGTACTGAATTCGATGTTCTCAACCTTGTGGTTGGATGGGTACATTGTTGATGCTATTCTTATTTATTGATATCGATATCTTTTAATTTCTTGTTGCTAAAATGTTTTAATTAAAAAACAACATAATAAAAGATTTATTGGTAAGAATAAATGCTATATACTGTATATTTTTCCAATTTATGATTCAATAAGTTTATTAAAAATGAATATTAACTCTTATATTTTTTGAATCATAATCATGTACAGCGTCTACAGTAAACAATTATTAATAATATATTTACTTTATAATGTTATTTTATATGAGAGAAAAATTGTTCAGACCTATTACCAGGACTTCGGGGTACCCATTAATTGGTCCACAGGTACAAAAAGACTTCTTTCTAAACCAAACTCTTCAGATGTGACACAATCCACATTACGGTTAATGTTACCAAGTCTATATATTAAACTTGATTGATCTTAATAACGGAATATCCAGTAGATAATTCCTTATTATATGAACAACAAAAATTATTATTTACTAAAAATTAATAATACCCGAAATTATTACTTATATTATTTATTTATATATATATATATATAAATAATCTCTTAAGAATATTAACAAATGCTTTAGTAGTTTATGTTAGAAGAATAAATGAGGAGTTTTATAAGTACAAAATAAATTTAGGGCAGTCTCAAATAAAGTCACTAGTCTCTGTTTGAATATTTTGAAACAAAAAAAAACCTAGAAAAATACTATTCTAAACTTCCTTTATTTAGTCAATTGCTCACTAAATAAATTCCTAGGAACACACAACTCTTGTAAAGCAATTAAGTGAACAATTTTTTTAATTTAAATTAGATTTACTTATAAAACGAATTTTTATCGCATCGTAAAGTATATTAAAATTCTCCATTTGAATCTAAACAATTAACCAGAGTCAATTGAAAAGTATATTATCACTCGAAAATAACTGAAGGAAACCTGGTTGAAATGACGGACCAAGTAATTGTAACTTTTGTGGTGTCATGTACCACTTTTGTGTTCGCAATGTTTTAGCAGATTTCCCCTAAGGGAAATATCACCCACTGAAGTCGTACTCATGACGCAATTTTCGAATTTTTTCTTCAAATGTCCATCAATCCTTTCCAGGAGATGACGAAAATGAGGTCCGTTCAAAACTGTGTGTGTTTATATATATGTAAGTGTGTGTGTGTGTGTCTGTTACCGCTCTAGCGGTCCAATTATTGTTTAATCCTTGCCGAACTCAATATTTAGTCGTTTTATGTAAATGGAAAGATCAAGTTCCATTGGGGAGGAATTTCGAAATATCTCTGTTACTATACGTCGGATCGAAAAAAAAGTATGAACGAATCTAATTGCAAATTAAATGTGCTCTAAATATTGTTTTATACATTTATTCTCTATCTTGATTATTAACCGAGATATTTGCATTGTTCAGTTTTCAGACTTCAGTAAACCCCCACTTCTACTAGTTTTACATAAACCATACTCTGTTATATAATAAAACACATTATTCGAAGCTTAAATACTAAATATCGTTTTTCAGAGACCTTTATTATACGAGATACCTGTAAATATGTTCTAGTGACCTCCCTGTTTTAAATTCTCAGACGTCTAAAGTTTGATTTGAAATTATTCTGATTCATTATAAATTACAGTTCTAGATATAGTAAATAGTTTTCAATAAAAATAATATGTTATATTCTGAAAATGTTTCAGTTATTGTTTTTCTTTCCGGTTAGCCGTTGGTTGACCTATTTATTTACATTTCAGACGCTTCCCGCCGGAAGGGAAGGTGGAAGATTTTTTATTACCGTTTGTATTTATTCGCGGTGGTTGTTGTGTTAGCATTATGTAGGTTTATCTATTATTAAACTTTGCTTGGGAAATCTGCTTAGTTTACGCAGCCCCTTGAAGGACTTTTTCTGTATTGTTTGTACAAAGAGGGTACATCAGTTACTGGTTGCGATGTTGACCGTTCAAGAAGTCCGGCAAGCAAAGGCTTCGTAAACTGAGCAAATTTTGCATTTGGTAGCTTTACTTAATACTGATCTCATATCACCATATATTCTGTATTTCTAAATAAAAATCCAATGAGTAGAAGTGGGATTTTACTGAAGCCTGAAAAGAAGGAAGTACGAATAACTCGCATAATATTTGAGTTATAAAAGAATGTATATAACAACCATTGTAGAGGCTTAATAGCTTAACAATATTGATTCAAAACGTTTTTCTATCTGACTCATAACAATGAGATACTTTGAATTTTTGAATTCCACTTCTAAATCCTTTATTCCGATTTCAATATTGTTTTCCTTGTTGAATGGAATGGTTAAATGTTTAGCTTGGATTAAGTCGTTCCATGGCTAAAGGACTTATTGTTAACGTACGATTACTAAAGGGGGTTTACGGAAGGCTGAAAAAAAAAAAAAAAAAAAAAATGCAACTATCTCCAGATATTATTATTATTTATTAACGTCCATTTTTACAACTATGGCTAATTGGGACTGGTTTGGTTATCTATAGGTTATCACCCTTTTCTACTCAGGGTGGTATCTCGAGATAGAGAGAAAGTTTACGGAACAACAGATATATAAAATTAAATGTCCATCGAGATTGGCTATTTTGGGGGTTCTGACTCCTAAAAAAGGTGATATGAATTTCGGTTTCGCTGCACTAAACGCTTCTCGCCCCTGTCCGATTTCTACCGTTAACGAACTAAATCTTTAGTTTTACACACACTCTTAATTTTTCCTTATTTTCGCTAGTGTTTTAGTGTTCACTGTTTTAGAATTTAATAGAATATTAAAATACAAAAATGAAATTTTAGAAAAGTTAAAAAACCACGACCTTTCAATTGATATCCACCGAGCTACAAATTCCAAAAGTAACCCCATCTACAGAACTATATCCAGCTTTAATATATCCAGCCCGGAGAACTACCTGACATTTAAGACAAACATAAAAAAGCTAAGATCTGTTAGCCAATTAAGGGTATCAAGCTCAGAATTCACCAAACTTCAATCACGAAACAAAACTTTCTCATTCAAAGCTCAGGAGCCTTGCACTTTTTGTAATCAGTTCATCCCTAATAGCCTGTCAGATATACTTCTCTACTGTGAGAAGCTCATCGAAGACAGAAATAAATATCTACTAACAATTTCCTCAGCAGTCAGTGATGTACATAAAATTGAAGAGATACTTAGTATCGATAGCCTCGAAAAACTACACAAGATTTACTGCTTCATCACGTCAGCATGCAATACTCTGGAATCTATAAGTGCTGATGGACCACACTCCAGTTAAATGTTATATTAAGACGGAAAAGGGTTTATAGAATGCTTCTGGTTACCTTTTATGTACTATATTTTACTATTTACACATTATTGCTTTTTTTTTATTGTCATATTGTTGTTGATCTCAAGATTTTGGATATAATTATTTATTTAAAAAGACAGAATTGTTCTTTGTTTATTTAATTTGTACAAGACGTAAATCTTTAACAAATAAATATATATTATAATCTGTTTTAGAATAGTCTAATTTTAATTTTTCTAACAATTTGAATGTAGGCCGCTCTTGATCATAAAACTCAAATTCTGAATGCTAGAGAAGTAACCGACATATAATTATGTACAGGCATCATTTACGTCATCACCTAGATAGGATCGATGGCCATTTGAGGAAAGAAATCATGTTATGAGTACAACCTCAATAGCTTATTTCCACCAAGAGAAATCTGTTTAGAGCCGCGTCAACAATGTAAACACCAGCTGATGAAGCTAAATGGCGTGATGGAGAAATATTGAGATTCAATCAAAAGGCACCGCTGGAGCAAAGCCGGGTTCTACTTTAACCAGTAAGTCGAGTTCAAAGAATGCCGACCGACTCCAGGAAGGCGGAGACGTATGTGTGTTTTGACTGTACTTGCCATCCCTTTGACTTCCGTTTATATTCGTTCTTACTAGTTTTATAAAGTTATATTATTCAAATAATCTATTGGTGACTCGTGCATCTATAGAATCATCATAGAATGAGTATTTCGTAAAGTAAATAATTCAATAATCCCTTCAACCATTATCTTAAATCAGGTCTACCAAAACGACGAACCCCAGTTCTCACTGAGTTACTCGTCAATATAATGGATTACGGAAGAGCCCAGTTTTCGACAAGTTACTATAATGGACTGTGGATGACCCCAGTTCTCACTGAGTAACTAGTTACTATAATGGACTGTGGATGACCCCAGTTCTCACTGTGTAACTAGTTACTATAATGGACTGCGGAAGAGCCCAGTTCTCACTGTGTAACTAATTATTATAATGGACTGCGGAAGAGCCCAGTTCTCACTGTGTAACTAATTATTGTAATGGACTGCGGAAGAGCCCAGTTCTCACTGAGTAATTAGTTACTATAATGGACTGCAGAAGAGCCCAGTTCTCACTGTGTAACTAGTTACTATAATGGACTGCAGAAGAGCCGAGTTCTCACTGAGTAACTAATTATTATAATGGACTGCGGAAGAGCCCAGTTCTCACTGTGTAACTAATTATTGTAATGGACTGCGGAAGAGCCCAGTTCTCACTGAGTAACTACTTACTATAATGGACTGCAGAAGAGCCCAGTTCTCACTGTGTAACTAGTTACTATAATGGACTGCAGAAGAGCCGAGTTCTCACTGAGTAACTAATTATTATAATGGACTGCGGAAGAGCCCAGTTCTCACTGTGTAACTAATTATTATAATGGACTGCGGAAGAGCCCAGTTCTCACTGTGTAACTAATTATTATAATGGACTGCGGAAGAGCCCAGTTTCTCACTGTGTAACTAATTATTATAATGGACCTGCGGAAGAGCCCAGTTTCCTCACTGAGTAACTTATTATTATAATTGTCTGAGGAAGAGCCCAGTTCTCACTGTGTAACTAATTATTATAATGGACTGCGGAAGAGCCCAGTTCTCACTGTGTAACTAATTATTATAATGGACTGCGGAAGAGCCCAGTTCTCACTGTGTAACTAATTATTGTAATAGACTGCGGAAGAGCCCAGTTATCACTGAGTAACTAGTTACTATAAGGGACTGCAGAAGAGCCCAGTTCTCACTGTGTAACTAGTTACTATAAATGGACTGCAGAAGAGCCGAGTTCTCACTGAGTAACTAATTATTATAATGGACTGCGGAAGAGCCCAGTTCTCACTGTGTAACCAATTATTGTAATGGACTGCGGAAGAGCCCAGTTCTCACTGAGTAATTAGTTACTATAATGGACTGCAGAAGAGCCCAGTTCTCACTGTGTAACTAGTTACTATAATGGACTGCAGAAGAGCCGAGTTCTCACTGAGTAACTAATTATTATAATGGACTGCGGAAGAGCCCAGTTCTCACTGTGTAACTAATTATTGTAATGGACTGCGGAAGAGCCCAGTTCTCACTGAGTAACTAGTTACTATAATGTACTGCAGAAGAGCCCAGTTCTCACTGTGTAACTAGTTACTATAATGGACTGCAGAAGAGCCGAGTTCTCACTGTGTAACTAATTAATATAATGGACTGCGGAAGAGCCCAGTTCTCACTGTGTAACTAATTATTATAATGGACTGCGGAAGAGCCCAGTTCTCACTGTGTAACTTATTATTATAATGGACTGCGGAAGAGCCCAGTTCTCACTGTGTAACTAATTATTATAATGGACTGCGGAAGAGCCCAGTTCTCACTGTGTAACTAATTATTATAATGGACTGCGGAAGAGCCCAGTTCTCACTGTGTAACCAATTATTGTAATGGACTGCGGAAGAGCCCAGTTCTCACTGAGTAATTAGTTACTATAATGGACTGCAGAAGAGCCCAGTTCTCACAGTGTAACTAGTTACTATAATGGACTGCAGAAGAGCCGAGTTCTCACTGAGTAACTAATTATTATAATGGACTGCGGAAGAGCCCAGTTCTCACTGTGTAACTAATTATTGTAATGGACTGCGGAAGAGCCCAGTTCTCACTGAGTAACTAGTTACTATAATGGACTGCAGAAGAGCCCAGTTCTCACTGTGTAACTAGTTACTATAATGGACTGCAGAAGAGCCGAGTTCTCACTGTGTAACTAATTATTATAATGGACTGCGGAAGAGCCCAGTTCTCACTGTGTAACTAATTATTATAATGGACTGCGGAAGAGCCGAGTTCTCACTGTGTAACTAATTATTATAATGGACTGCGGAAGAGCCCAGTTCTCACTGTGTAACCAATTATTGTAATGGACTGCGGAAGAGCCCAGTTCTCACTGAGTAATTAGTTACTATAATGGACTGCAGAAGAGCCCAGTTCTCACTGTGTAACTAGTTACTATAATGGACTGCAGAAGAGCCGAGTTCTCACTGAGTAACTAATTATTATAATGGACTGCGGAAGAGCCCAGTTCTCACTGTGTAACTAATTATTGTAATGGACTGCGGAAGAGCCCAGTTCTCACTGAGTAACTAGTTACTATAATGGACTGCAGAAGAGCCCAGTTCTCACTGTGTAACTAGTTACTATAATGGACTGCAGAAGAGCCGAGTTCTCACTGTGTAACTAATTATTATAATGGACTGCGGAAGAGCCCAGTTCTCACTGTGTAACTAATTATTATAATGGACTGCGGAAGAGCCGAGTTCTCACTGTGTAACTAATTATTATAATGGACTGCGGAAGAGCCCAGTTCTCACTGTGTAACTAATTATTATAATGGACTGCGGAAGAGCCCAGTTCTCACTGAGTAACTTATTATTATAATGGACTGCGGAAGAGCCCAGTTCTCACTGTGTAACTAATTATTATAATGGACTGCGGAAGAGCCCAGTTCTCACTGTGTAACTAATTATTATAATGGACTGCGGAAGAGCCCAGTTCTCACTGAGTAACTAATTATTATAATGGACTGCGGAAGAGCCCAGTTACTAATAATTGACTATAAACACCGTTATTTACATGTTTATCATATCTGGAATATTGAACAGTTATTCTTTATTTTCGCCATTAAGTAAATCCCTACTTCTATTTATTTCATGTTAATAAAATCTTTTATGTCACGATATGCCTTTTTCTAAGCTATTTACTCTTCACTGTTCTTCAGATTACACAGTCCAATAATTCACTCACGATCACTGAAGTACACCAAAAGACGGCACTGCACTGTGCTTTACTTCCCGGCACTGCACTGTCTTAAACACGGCACTAAACTGTTCTTACAGTCACGGCACAACACTGTTCTTCTTATAAAAATACTTTACCGTACTGCACTAAGTCGCACTGTAGTACCGAACGCACGTATATGCACTTGAGAAGAAAACTGACTCGCTCGCGGCTGGCTGGTTCTTTTTATAGGTCGTCGGCATACATCAAAGGGGAATTGTCTGGACCCTTCGACGCTGGGCTGGGCGGGTCTATAAAGGCCGGTCCAGACGGTCCGTTTTGCACAACGATTTGTCTGCGCAGTTCAAAACGTTGCAGATAAAACGTTGCGTGTGGACTTGAAAACTGTGCAGTTTTGAACCCATTTCGAAGACGGTACAGTTTTAGTATAAGTGAGCCAGAGAGCATAGATTTCCTTGAACTGCGCAGACAAGTCGGCGTGTGTGGACGGTAGCACCGTTTTTCGATTCATTTTGATACTCAGTTTCAATTCGTCAGGCGACAATGGCAATGATCTAGGGAGTTTTTAACAGATTTCATTGCTCTGTATGAAAGTTTCCCGTGCATTTGGCGTGTTAAATCAAAAGAATACAGTAATAAGAAGGGGGAGGCGTATGAAAGTTTAGCAAATAAATTTAAAGAAATTGATGCAACGACAAATCAGGATACAGTTGTGAAAAAAATAAATTCATTGAGAAGTGTGTACAGAAAAGAATTGGCTAAAATGAATAAATCGATTCGATCTGGGGCTGGAGAAGACGAAATATACAAGCCATCTCGCTGGTATTTTGATTTATTACATTTCCTAAATGATCAGGAGACACCAAGGCAGTCTAGGAATACCATGGATGAAAATGAAAACTCTCAAATAATTTGATATGGGAAAAGTTCTTCCTTTTTAGCAGCCACTTCCGCGACCACTTTGAACGCCGGGTTCTTCTGAGATGTTGCAATTTTTTTTTTTTAACAAGACACATCGCGAAAATCGACCAGAGTAGTACCTCCTCCATGACGTATTCACGAAAACTGAGCAAAATATACAGATATATCTGTGCCGTGTGGATGCTCTACAAATTGCAACGTTTTCATTCCGTCTGAAGACTGCGCAGACAAAACGTTGTGCAAAACGGAGCGTCTGGACCGGCCTTAAGGAACTAGACTTTCTGTCGGCTTCTTTGATCTACATCACACTTTCTAAATACGCGATTCTCTCTCTCTGAAGGATTATTCATGTATTTAATTTTCGCAACAATATAGTGTCTAGCAGAAATTTCATTCCTTGTTTCCGTTAAGGGTGGTTAGGGGTTTTGAATTAGGTCTTTACCAGATGAGAAATGTGGGTTTATTTATTGAATTTCGCAAATTGGGACGATTTACTCGATTACATTATCACTTAATCCGTTGAAGATGTTAGCCGTATACGCCATACCTAAGTTATTTCTAAGGCGAAAGTGGATTTCGCTTTGCATTTTCTCGTTTTGAATTTGTGAATGACTTTTTTCTGTAGTTGACGCAATACTTTCTTTTAATGGAGGGTTCAATAATAATAGAACAGAATTTTTGAAAGCATGAAACATTTACCTAAGGAAGTGATTTTACTCGCTTCAGGTGAAACACGTTTCGGTGTTCATTTTAATTACAACTGAGAAAAAAACTTGAGCTTCCAAATATCAAAGTTTCCGTATAATAGCCTTTAATAAATGTGAAATCTGTAAACAAAGTTTAATCAGTATTATTTGTATTGAGGGGGTGACAGGTGGCACTCTCAATATTGCCCTCAGCAATCAATGGAGGGGGCTTCACTCCAATGGATTACTTCCTAAAATATCCTTTCTCAGCATATTACTTCCCGCCGATTTTTATTCGACTTCGACTGCCTTCAATCAGAAAAGTAAATGTTACACGAAAAAGGTACGGATTTCTATCTGGAAGATGAAATGCAAACTAAAGTGTCGGAAAGAGTTGTTTCAGACAGATGAAACTTATTGAAATTTGTCCTTTACACTTTCGACTTGTAAATATTCCTGTAGCGAGATAGCGTAGATTATGGATCATCGAATAAATACGCTAAATTGGATTTAGCATTATATGTAAATATATATTCACCTCCTTGTCTAAATTCTCACAACATGTCAGTGGAGTAAGACTGGAGGGTAGATTAAACTTGTAGTCTGCATACTGCAATGCTACTGAGGAATGGCTGTCTAACAGCTCTAGCCTTGAATAGATATTTTCTCCACTCGTGCCTTTACTGGTGTGAATGGAATTTTTCTCATGATGCCTTTATTTCTAAATGGTCTGTTGGAGAAGGGAATGGGAAACCACTGCATGTCCTTCTGACCCTCTTATTCCTTTGTTCGGTCCCATGAAAATCAGGTTTACCTGTTCATGAGACCAATTATCTTTCATCTGAATAGTGTAGCACAGGGCTTCTTAAACTTTTGTAATTTACGACCCCATTTATGATTGCTAGTTTCTTCACGACCCAATTTATGATTGCGAGTTTCTTGACGACCCCATACAAATATAAAAGAAAAATAAATTAATATTTTTTGATGATTTATTTATTAGGTAACAATATACATATACATATGAAAATATATAAGTTTAGAATTCGTTTTGAAACATACAAAAATCTAAAATTAAAAATTGCACAAAAAATTATAGAATTGTATTTATTATAGTTTCAAAAATAAAAGAGGATTCTGACCGTCTTAATTCTCTCGAATATATTCAAGTAGTTGCGTGGTAAGTATTAAATTAAAGTATAAGTTAAAAATTTAATGAGATGGATGTGCCTGTTTTTTATTGCCTACATACATCCGGAAGTAGAAAATCGCCTCGTCCTTCCAAAGGAAAGATAACCTTCTCTTTGTAAAAGAAGCATCGTCGAATCGACGAATAAGTTGTAATTGTAGATAAAGCATATTCGTCTAATCGACGAATAAGTTGTAACTGAAGATAAAACATAAATTGTATTTTTATCTCTCGCGACCTCAGAATTTTGCTACGCGACCCCAAATGGGGTCGCGACCCATAGTTTAAGAAGCCCTGGTGTAGCATATAGTTTTACATATGTGAATTAAATTTGTGATAAAAATAGTTTGGAAACTGACGTCAATTATTAAAAAAAATGAAGAGCATTATAATACTCATTTTATAATATTATTTAATTCTTTACGCCCGGCGATGAATGAATTTAAGAAATAACTTCAAAAAAAGCATAGGTATAGTATAATAGTTTTACTCTTCTGTCAAGCAATAAAACCATAATGAACAAGAATGAATTTATTCTAAATGTCTACATGCATCATATTATTACAAAAATAATTTACGGTGTATATTAGAGTTCTTTTGGATTGCAAAATTAAACACACTGGCTTTAGAGTTTTTATCACTGCACAATTTATTTAACAATGCACTACACACTTGGTTAATTATTCTTAACTACTACTCACAGTATGCACTCATAGCTTCACTATTTTTCTTATTTGCCAGTACAATAGCTCACGATCACTAAAGTTAACAATAACACAGGACTGCACTGATCTTCACAAAGAACACGGGACTGCACTGTCCCCTTACTTTTGCACGGCAGTACACTGTCCTTTACATAAAAACGGCACAACACCTATTGCACCGACACAACACGGTTCTTCACATAAAACACTTTACCGCACTGCAACTAAGTCGCACTGTTCACTAAAGCTGCACTGAGCACACTGTTGATCTCTTGAAGAGAGCTGAGAACAATCTAAAACTCGGGACGAGCTGAGCCACTTTATTAGACGGACGGTAAACATAAAAAGGGAGTTGTATATTATCCAGGCTGAATATATTGTTGCGAAAACTATGTATATGAAAAATTAAACAGATTTAATCATATATTTAAGAAGTACGATGTAGATCAAAGGAGACGACCGATGGTCTAGCCCGTCCTCGGCAATACCCGTCCGCGATCTAGAAAGTCTACACCATTCTTCTTTGAAGTTCCCTGCTCATTTATAAAAGCGGCTCAGCTCCTCCCGAGAGTTCAGTTTGTTCTCAGCTCTCTTCAAGTGATCAACAGTGCATTCAGTGCAGCTTTAGTGAACAGTGCGACTTAGTTGCAGTGCGGTAAAGTGTTTTAAGTGAAGAACAGTCTTGTGCCGTCTTTATGAAAAGAACAGTATAGTGCCGTATTAAGTAAAGGAAAGTGCAGTGCCGTTATCTTTGCAAAGATCAGTGCAGTGCCGGGTTTTTGTGAACTTCAGTGATCGTGAATAAGTTATTGGATTGTGGTATAGCAAGAACAGTGAATTTATCAGTTGCAGTGATAAAAACTCTAAAACCTGTGTGTTTAATTTTGCAATCCAAAAGAACTCCAATAAACAACGTTTATTACAGATTTTGAAATAAACGCAACAATATTACGCCGTCGCGCGCTCTAGGAGGATCGAGGCCCAGCTGATTGGTTTGAGCCGGGTACCTTGAAGGTTCTAGATTCCCGTTTGGACCAATCTACGTCCTTCTCAACAACAAACACCATTAAATAGACCAGTGGATGCATATTTTGCAACACTGTATATAATTTCGAACTGGTCTCATTTTCACCATCTAGGTGAGACTGATGGACGGAAATTTTCGTATATCTCGACCTGAGTACAACCACTAGAGCTGATTTTTTTTAAGGCAAACCTTCTAAAAAAAAAAAAAAAAAAAAAAAAAAAAAAAGAGCAGATCAATGATTGAGTACAATATATTCTTATCCGTTGGTTGTCATGTTAATGGAGTTCTTGAGATAGAAAAAGTCTTCACTTTATAAAGACTGGTTCTGTCATATAATACACTCTACGTGTCTTTTTTTGAGATCTCTTTTTTGTATTATTTAAAAAAAAAAAAAAAATACTTTTTGAAAACACACATGCCCCGAGTTAGGTACAAATAACTGTTTGTGCGAGGAAAATCGTCACAAAGGGATATAAAGTGATAGAAGCGGGGGGTCGTGGCCGTGACAGAGAGCGAGATAACTTGTCACGGCGAATCTAAACAAGAGACACGGCTGACAGCGGGGTCGGACGCCCTAGGCCTTCGCTCACAATGACTTTAACACTGTTCTATCACATTAGCACTTTAACTCCTACACGGTGTAGTTTGCTGTTTCGTTGTATATATCCGTTTTAAAATAACACGGCGATTGATGATATGGGATTAGAATTTATGAAAAAAATTTCTACCGCAGAAATACGAAATTAATCCGTCATGAAACGGACTGCCTCTACTAAACAAAGTACGTCACGCAGGGGCTGCGTAAACTAAGTAGATTTCCCACGGTGAAGTTTTACAATAGAGAAATTTCACGAGAGCCGAGCAGTTAAAGCTTTTGGCGGGAAAGTCACTCGTCCGTTAGCCGCCCAGATTTAATAAAAATGCAAATTTCTTGGTTAATATTCAAGATAGAGAATAAATGTATATAAAAATATTTATATTAAATTTAATTTGCATGAAGATTGATTCTGTACAATTTTTTGATCTGATGTATAGTAACGGAGATATTTCGAATTTTCAAAAATCCTCCCCTCTAACCCCCCCCCCCTCCCACTGGTCCAATTCCAGCCGTTAACGAACTTGATCTTTCTTTTTACAAAAAACGACTAAATATCGAGTTTGGTAACGATCAAACAAAAATTGCGACAGCTATTTATATTTATGTAATTATAATTATAATTATAATTATATATATATATATATATATATATATATATATATATAATTATAATTATATATATATATATATATATATATATATATATATATATATATATATATATATACAGTTTTGAACGGACCTTAAGGGAAATCTGCTAAAAGTCCGTTACCCAGGGCCTGCTTAAACTAAGCAGATACTCCTCGTGAAGATTAATTATAGATAAACCTACATACTGCTAACACTATACCACCGTGAATATTAAGTGAATAAATAGATAAATAGATCCCAGTCGGGTATCGCCGAGAACATTCTTTGGCGCCAAAGGTCATACTTTCATCCAATTCCTATCATCTAGTTCGTACTTCTTAAATATGTAATTAAGTCTGCTTAATTTTTCATGTACGTTGTTTTCGCAACAACAATACAAGCAGCTCTCCTTCTACAGAGTTCCAATCTATTTATATAACTAACAGAATCACGGAATGGAAAACTGCAAAACAGTTACTGTAGTCATTGGCTGGATTCAGAGGGTTGCCTTTTTTTTTTCTTTCTTTTTTTTTTGCCGATTTTTGAGAATTTCAAAATGAAACTTTGTTCTGTTGGACGAAATTTTCTTTTGGTGATGAATTCGACCTCCTGGTCTCATACAGGTTTTCTAAACCACACAAGCTATCAGTCCACACTGTGTGTAGTAATTAAGAATAGTTAACCAAGTGTGCAGTGCATTGTTAAATAAATTTTTCAGTGATAAAAACTCAAAAAACTGTATGTTTGATTTTTCAATCCAAAAGAACTCTAATAAACAACTTTTATTACTGATTTTTTTAATAAATGTAATAATATTGTTAACTTAATGGACTTCAATTTTAAGATAATATAACATTTCTACCTAGCAAGCTGTTTACCCTCATCATAAGGAAAATAAATAAGAGCATATCAATCATTAATCTACATACAATGAACAGAATATTCAAAAATCAATGGCCAAAAACTTGAAAAAATATCATGGCTCAGCTGTAGAAATGAAATATTTCTTCTACGAACTGGAATCAATGAGGGTTACTGTCGTTGCTATTTGTATTGCGAATGGATTGTGTCTAAAAATACTGTTAAAAGCACTCTCAGATATCTAATACTTGGGGAATAGTCAGAAAACCTTTCAATAACCAACAAAGTAACCCTTTTTACCGCGTAGGTATATCTTCTCCAGTAAAAAGGTTTCCACGAAACTGAGCTCCCCAATATGATAGCATTGCTTTTATTACAATATTCGGTCGAATAGACACGGGTAAACAGACTCATTCATAGTTATATCCTAATTTTTTTTTTTTAAATCCGTTTGAAATAGCAGATTTTACTGACGTGATACATCTTTTGAGGTCGTACTCACTAAGGGGAAATCTGTAAATAACTATGGCAGTGACTTCGTCTGGTCAAGCCCGTATCTTTGTTTCTACGTGACTGACTAAATAAGTTCGTCACGCAGGAGCTGCGTAAACTAAGCAGATTTCCCACGTGAAGTTTAGTAATAGATAAACCTACATCCTGCTCCACGCAACACCACCGTGAATAGTAAGTGAACAAATACAAACAGTAATAAGAAATCTTTCCCCGTCCGGCGGGAAGCGTCTCAAATGTAAACAAACATGTCTGCCAATGGCTCACCAGAAAGAAAAACAATAACTGAAACATATCGTAGTTTAACTTATTAATTTTATTGAAAACTATGTAATATATCTAGTAATGTAATTCATAATTCAGAACAATTTTTACCATACAAAAATTGCGACTGCTAGAGTGGTAACAGACAAAGATATATATATATATATATATATATATATATATATATATATATATATATATATATACACACACACACACGCTCGCACACACACTCACAGTTTTGAACGGACCTCCTTTTTGTCATTTACTAGGTAGGACCAATGGAAATTTGGAAGAAAAATTTCGAAAATTGAGTACTACCTCAATAGCTGATTCCTTATTCACTTCAATGCTGTTTGATTTCAAACATTGAAAATACATCTAACCTTAAAACCTTTTTGATATTAAGTTATACAATTGAGAAATCTCCATACGAGAGGGCCGAAACTTTTTTTTTTATTTACAAAGTTTTAGCAGATTTCCCTTAAGGGAAATCAGCTATTGAGGTCGTACTCATGACGCGAGTTTCGAAAAATTTCTTCAAATGTCCATCGATCCTACCCAGGAGATGACGAAAATGAGGTCCGTTCAAAATTATATATATCTATATATATATATATATATATATATATAGCTTTCTATTTATATTATATCAGTCTAATTATATATATATTTGTCTGTTAACGCTCTAGCGGTCGCAATTTTTGTTTAATCGTTACCAAACTTCATATTTAAGCGTTTTATACGTAAAAAAAAGATCAAGTTCGTTAATGGCTGAAATCGGACCAGTGGGAGGGGGGGTTTAGAGGGGGGGGGATTTTTGAAAATTCAAAATATCTCCGTTACTATACGTCGGATCGAAAAATATTATAGAATCAATCTTATTGCAAATTAAATTTACTATAAATATTGTTATATACATTTCTTCTCTATCTTGAATATTAACTGAGATATTTGCATTTGTATTCTGCACGTGCTCGGCAGCAGTGGCTATGTTCGTACTTTCCGCCGTGAGCTCTGGCGGCCGTTTTTGTAATTATTCGTCCCTCTCGTGAATAGGTTTAGGTTACTTACTACTACAGCTGTTATTAGGCAGATTTCTCTATTGTAAAACTTCACGTGGGAAATCTGCTTAGTTTACGCAGCCCCTGCGTGACGGACTTTTATGTTTTAACTCTAATTCTTGTCCATCAATATGTACATTTATTTCTTATTTTTTTAATTAAATGACATATTATACAACGTTTTTTATGGCAAATTTTTGCCAGCGATGATGGAGCGTATGCTCTGAAAGCGCTACTGTCGAAATAAATTCCGTCACGCGGGGGCTGCGTTAACAAAGCAGATTTCCTA
The DNA here is from genome assembly GCA_019009955.1 of Riptortus pedestris. NCBI lineage: Eukaryota > Metazoa > Arthropoda > Insecta > Hemiptera > Alydidae > Riptortus > Riptortus pedestris. Next base: position 121,095,776 of record CM032231.1, read on the forward strand.
CTTGCGTCCTGTATTTGCATTTATCTCATGACGTAAAGTTTCAATGAGAACAATATTTGTTATTTAGGTTTCAAATAAAGTGCTTCATAATATAACAGCTTATTGTTGATATGACATGAGTAGGAGTGATGGTTTACTGAGGGCTGAAAACTAAAAAACGCAAATATTTTGGTTAATATTAGAGATAATGAAAATGTGTAAATAACAACATTTATAGATCTTTTTATTTGAAATAAGATTGGTTTTATACAAATTTTCGATTCGACATACAGAAATGGAGATATTTCGAATTTTCGAAACCCCTCCCCTTTTAACCCCACCCCCCTCTCCCCCTGGTCCGATTTCAGCCGTTAACGAACATGATCTTTCTTTTTACATAAAACGACTAAATATCAAGTTTGGTAAGAATTAAACAATAATTGCGACCGCTAGATCGGTAACAGACAAATATATACAGTTTTTAATGGACCTCATTTTCGTCATCGCCAAGGTAGGATTGATGGACATTTGAAGAAAAATTTCGAAAATCGCGTCATGAGTACGACCTCAATAGCTGATTTCTTATAAGGGAAATCTGCTAAAACCTGTGAAGGAACGAGGCTTTTTTTTTTACCTGATATTATTTATTATCTTCTTCGAGGATTAATTTGAATACAAAATATCAATAACATGTGAATTTTTTTAAACCATTGTTGGTAATTAAAAAGTCCGTCACGCAGGGGCTGCGTTAACTAAGCAGCTTTCCCGTTGCGTCAGGTTTTGCATTTATCTTAAAACTTAAAAGTTCAATGAGAACAATATTTGGTGTTTAAGCTTCCAAATACCAATTGATAAATTGATCTTTCATTTTACATATAACGACTAAATATCGAGTTTGGTAAGGATTAAACAAAAATTGCGACCACAAAAGAGGTAACAGACATATATATATATATATATATATATATATACATACATACATACAGTTTTTAAAGGGCCTCATTTTCGTCATCTCCTAGGTAGAATCGATGGGCATTTGAATAAAAATTTCGAAAATCGAGTCATGAGTACGACCTCAAAACACTACAAAATAATACTAAAATATGAATAACATGTGGATGTTTTAAACCATTGTTAGTATTTAAAAAGTCCGTCACGCAGGGGCGGCGTAAACTAAGCAGATTTCCCATGTGAAGTTTTTCAATAGAGAAATCTGCATGCAGGTAACACAATACCACCGTGATTAAACACAAACGGTAATGAGAAATCTTTCAGTTAATTAAAATAAATTCCCAACTGAAACGGCTTCTGAATTGTAAGAATAATTTATATTTTAATAAATCAAATTTTAGTAGTCCAAGAACTAAAGAAGAGGGGGGGGGGTGGCGGATGAACAGAATTTATTTGCATAAATCTCACAAAGTAAGGAAGGTAAGGTAAGGTTAGAAACGACAGGTTAGGTTAGAAGAAGCTTCCACCAGAGCCGAACAGTTAACGGAATTGGCCGAACTAATACGAACATACCCCTCCACCACACGTCCCATAGACTTCATAAAAATGCAAATATCTCGGTTAATATTCAAGATAGAGAATAAATGAATATAACAATATTTATAGTAAATTTAATTTGCAATAAGATTGATTCGATCCTGTGCAATTTTTCGATCCGATCCATAATAACGGAGATATTTCGAATTTTCGAAAATCCCCCTCTAAAACTGGTACGATTTCAGCCATTAACGAACTTGATCTGTTTTTTTACATAAAACGGTTAAAATATCGATTCGTAACGATAGACCGCTAGGGCTTTAACAGACAAATATATATATATATATATATATATATATATATATAATATATACTATTTACTGCCTGTTTTATACTTGTTGTCACATTACCCTTATATTGGCCTACTTGTTTCACGTCCTATATACTTTTTAGATGTTGCTTTTAATTACAAAGTACTCCTCGTCTACACTCGTCGAATGGATCTTTCCGCAGTTATAAATTTGAGAAATAATTGAATATTGGGCTATATGAAAGCTATAAGAAACGAAACATATATAATAATTGATATTTGGCACCTAATAAATTAAATTTGGTGGGATATATTACTAAAGGAGAACGGTCTATTGGGTTTTCTATAAATTTCTAGTTCAATTTGGGAAGGAATAGGAAAATGTTCTTACTTGTGTATTCTAAAAGGGGATGGAAATAAGGGGAATAAATCTGAGGAGGATAGAATTCCCTCAGGCCTGATTCGTAAGCTGATTGAATATGGTGGAACATAATACCCTTATATACGATCCTGCTGGACCTGCGCTGCGTTTCCCTTCTATTTACCATAAGCCTTTTATACGTTCCGCCGGAGCTAGTTGTCTCCCCCCTCCAGAAGATAGCCGAGGTGTTACTCTCTTCATTTGATTTGTCTCCCGCAGCCATAATTGGATTTTATCCTCAACTCATCATAGACACGAGGAGAGGTGAATAAATGGAGCCGAAGTATGAGTTCCCTTTGTCCGGCAGATTTTCTACGAGTAATGTCATAATGGGTTTAGCCATGCGAGTTATGGAAAGGAAAGAATCTCAATTCGTACGGACTGTATTTCTATTGACACATCCATTGGGTTTTTTTGTTCTCCGTCAACTATAACTAATAAGAACAGGATTGCTTTATCCTTTCTAGCGCGAGTGTAAAATGAAAGATCAAATTGAGCACAAAGTCCACAATTCAACAAAATCAATCCATCCATGTAAATTTATCGCAAGAATACATATTTACAATTTAAGCTTCTATTTTAGAAGTTCCACCGGCGAGAATTTTAATAAATGTATCCGATGAACAGAATATCCTGTCTCTTAAACAATACGATTATTGAGAAAAAGTACACTTTTAGCAGATTTCCCCTCAGGGAAATCAGCTATTGAGGTCGTACTCATGATGCGAGTTTCAAAGATTTCTTCAAATTTCCATCGATCCTACCCAGGAGATGACGAAAATGAGGTCCGTTCAAAATTATCTATCTATCTATCTATCAATCTATCTATCTATCTATCTATCTATCTATCTATCTATCTATCTCTCTATATATATATATATATATATATATATATATATATATATATATATATATATATATATTTGTCTGTTAACGCTCTAGCGGTCGCAATTTTTGTATGATCTTTACCAAACTCGGAATTTAATCGTTTAATGTAAAAAGGAAGATCAAGTTCGTTAATGGCTGAAATCGGACAAGTGGGAGGGGGGGATTTTTGAAAATTTAAAATATCTCCGTTATTATGCGTCGGATCGAAAACTTGTATAGAATAAATCTTATTGTAAATTAAATTTACTATAAATATTGTTCCATACATTTATTCTGTATCTTGAATATTAACCGAGATATTTGCATTTGTATTCTGCGTGTGGTCAGGCTGGTAGGCTATGTTCGGACTTTCCGCCGAGAGCTCTGGCGGCCGTTTCTATAACTATTCCTCCCTCGTGAATAGGTTTAGAGGTTAGGTTAACTGTTTTTTGGGGCTAGAAACTACTGGGTTATTACGCCCTAAATAATGTTTTAGGTTTAGAGGTTTCTTACTACTACAGTTGTTATTAGGCAGATTTCTTCATTGTAAAACTTCTCGTGGGAAATCTGCTTAGTTTACGCAGCCCCTGCGTGACGGACTTTTATCTTCAGCGCCAGTTGACAGAAAAAAATTCGAATGTCAACCACATAGCAATTTTGAAATTAATCGAAATTCAACTAGAACGACGAAGATCTACGAAATTTTGTTGTGTGATTGACATTTTAGGGATTTTTTTTTACTGTAGATGGAGCTGGGGGTCTGAAAGTGTACTTTGTAGTAACTCACTTATTGCGGAGGAAAACAGGCCAATTTCGTACGCGATTGATTCTTTTCTCTAACTCTCAGTATCCCTGGATGAAAAATGTGTGTGTGTGTGTGTGTATATATATATTCATTTTTGTGTGTGTGTTTGTGTATCTGTGTCTCCGTTCAAAATGTTTGCATCTAAATTATGAACCAGTTAGTTCCTTTAAAGTGTAATTCTACTGTAAATCTTTTAGTAGTCCATCGATCCGACTTAGGTGGTGACGAAAATGAGGTGCATTTGAAAATTATATATATATATATGGCTATTGAATAACGAGACTGACGCTAATACAGAAGAAGTGCGCATGCGTCAAACGCCAGCAACTAACAGCTGTTATCGTGAAGCTTCCTCTTTCGAATATAGTTCCTCTCGCTTCTGTAAACAAATCAGTACAGCCGTAGCCTTCGTTCGCATTAGAGTTGTTTTTTTGTTTCGCCGGAAAAATGTTAAGTGTAACAGTAGAGCAACGAATTGTTGTGAAATTTCATGTGAAACTTGGAAAAACCGCTTACTTACTGGAAAGGATAATAATATGTGACGAATCATGGTTTTTTATGTATGATCCTGAAACTAAGCGCCAATCCATGCACTGGAAGAGCCCATCTTCACCGAGAGCCAAAAAAGCTCGAATGAGCAAATCAAAATTCAAAGCAATGTTGATTGTTTTTTTCGATATTCATGGGATTGTAAACCTTCACTGGGTTCCTGAAGGTCAAACGATTAATCAACATTACTTCCTTCACGTTCTTCTATTACGTTGAACTCCGCGAAAGAATAAGGAAAAAACGACCCGTATATTTTCTGTCACCACTCTGGCGGTAGAAATGTTTGTGTTGTTACTAAACTCGAATTATTATGTTCTTATGTAAAACTTTGTTTACGTCTGAAATCAGTCCAGGGAGAGGGAGGGGGGTCTATAGTTAGGATTACGAAAATTCGTATATCTCCGTTTTTACTCATCGGATCAAAAAAAAAAAAAAAAAAGGAATAAAAGAAGGATCCGATTTTTTACAAATTTAATCGGCTATCAATGCTGTTCTATAACTATTTTCTGTTTCATGAATGTTAACGAGATATTTGCATTTTTCAGTTATCAGCGTTCAGTAAACGTCCACTCTGACTTAGGTCATATTAACAATAAGCCGTTTTATCGTGAGCCACTTTATTAAAAGGTTAATTACTAAATTCTTTTTTATTGAACTGTTAAGTTTTGGCTATATTTGTTTTTCACTAATTTGATTATTAAATAAATACCGAATATTGTCCTCATTGAAGGTTTACTTTGTGAGATACAAGCAAATACGCGTTCTTAACCCGAAAAGTGTTCTGTCATACTCTATATTTAACTGTTTCATTCAAAACTAATGATCATGTTCGTAATAGCTGAAATCAGACACAGAGTAGGGGGGGGTGGTGTAGAGACGGGAGAATTTGAAAATTAGAAATATCTCTATTACTATGAGTCTGATCGAATAATATTATACAACCAATCCTGTTAAACTATTTATTGATGCTCTACAATTGTTGTTTTGTACTTTTAACTCGTTTATTAAAGTTTAAGCGAGTTATTAATAATTACTTTCTTCCTTTCATCCTTCATGTATAACCCGTTAACTCACCGAAAATTAACTTAGGAAGAGAGAATTTAGTGGTGGATGGACATTACTTGTCCTACCAACACGTGGGAACTCTACTTAGTTTACGGAGCCTCGTTCGAAATGCGTGACGGACATTTAAGCAAATTTCCCTTGAGGGAATCCAGCTATCAATAGCTCAAGGTGGTACTCATGACGCAATTTCCAAAATATTTCTTCAAATGTCCATCGATCCTAGCAAATAGATGATGAAAATGAAGTCCATTCAAAACTATAAAATTGCAACCGTTAGAGCGTTAACAGACATGTATGTATATATATGTCTGTTAACGCTCTAAGGGTCACAATTTTTGTTTGATCGTTACCAAACTGGATATTTTATCGTTAAAAGAAAGATCAAGTTCGGTAATGGCTGAAATTGGGACAGGGAGAGGGAAGGTTTAGAGGAGAAAAATTCGAAATATCTCCCTTACTATAAGTTGGATGGAAAAAGCGTATAGAATAAATCTTATTACAAATTTAATTTACAATAAATATTGTTATATACATGTATTTTCGATCTTGAATATTAACCGAGAAATTTGCATTTTTCAGTTGCCAGCCTTCAACCCCCACTTCTTCTCAAAAAAATACTCTGTTGTATAATAAACAACATTTTTCGACGCTTAGATACAAAATATTGTTTTACAGAGGTCTTTATTATACGAGATTCATGCAAATATGTTCTTGTGACCCCCCCCCTCTCTTAAATTCTTGGACTACTAAAATTTGATTGATTGAGATAAAAATTATTTCCCGTCGGGAGGTTTCTTATTATCATTTGTATCTATTCGCTTTATATTCACGGTAGTGTTGTGTTACCGATATGTACATTTATCTGTTATTAAACTTCACGCGAGAAATCTGCTTAGTTTACGCAGTCCCTGCGTGTGGGACTTTGTAATATAAGTGAATATGTTTCGGGTGTCTGCTAATATGTGTAATACACTGCTCACTAAGTAGCAGGTTCCCATTGTGACCAACACATAGTCTCAATTACTATCTTTTAGCTAAGGAAATTCCTAGGAGTATTAAGAAAAAAAGCATTGTCTTGTTGAAAGAGTAAGGCGGGGTTTCTTTTATTGAACACGTGACCGGAGTTGTAAGTTAACGGTGCGATTCTCAGAGCTAATGGTTAGCAGTTACAAGCCCTAGGTTGGGGAGGGTTTCACTGGCAGTGCTTTGGCTTCAGCCGTTCTGGCTTCGACTACGATTTACCGCCTTGAAACCATATGACCGTTCTTAAACCCGTCGATCGCCTCCTCTACATCCTTCTCTGAGCAAGTGTTAAGTGCTCTATTGTGTGTGTGTGAGCGAGTCCCTGATATACATGCGTATATATATATATATATATATATATATATATATATATATATATATATATATATCTTCTATATATATAAAATTGTAACCTCTGTCTGTACATTGATTTTTTTCGCGTAATTTCACGATAACTTTTCGTTTCACATGTCATAGACACCATAACTACATTTTGTTTCTTTCGTGTATGTTTGTTTGTTTGTTTGTTTGTTATTTTTTCACGCATAAACGGCTGAACCGAATTTTTTGAAACTTGGTATGTATATTACTACTAACCCAACTTAGACTTTAGGCTATATTAAAATTCTCTGAGATGAACAGGAGTGGGGGTTATAAGGGAGGCCTGAAGTTAAAAATAGTTATATTTCGTTTCCTATTGGTTTTTCGGCAAATATGCACATAACAAAAGTTGTTTATTTTGTTATTTAGAGTAACGTTTGTTATATACACTTTTGTCGTATACCGAAGTTTAAATGCGTTATACGCTAAAAATTATAGCGGGAGTCAACAATATTATTTGCTAAAAAAGACTCAACCGAACTAAATAAAACTCGGTATGTGTATTAGCAGTGAAGCCTTCATTATAATAAGCCATACCAACATTTCTATGTTCGGGCAGGAGTGGGGGTTATAAGGGAAGCCTGAAAATAAAAATAGCGATATTTCGTTTTCTATTGGTTTTTCCGCAAATATAAACATGACCAAAGTTGTTTATTTTGTTATTTGGAGTAACTTTTGTTATATACACTTTTATCGTATACCTAAGTATAAATGAGTTATACGTTAAAACTTTAGCGGGCACTAACGGCTGAACCGAACTTAACAAAACACGGTATGTCAATTAGCATTAATTCTTCCATGATTATAAGTTATATTAAAATTTTTAGGTTCAAACGGGAGGGGGGTTATAAGGGAGGCCTGAAATAAAAATTCACCATATTTACATGTATAAGAGACGGGAAATATAAAAATATCGAAGACTGTGAAGAATTATCGAACAAATAATTCACCGGCAACGACGGGTATCAATCCTAAACACTGGGACGGGTAAATGTTAAAATATTGTGCAATGTAAAGCCTGCTAAAAAATACCATCACCATTCAACCTCAAATGAATTCCCGGGCGAAGCCGGGTATCTGAGCTAGTATATATATATATATATATATATATATATATATATATATATATATATATATATATATATATTCTTCATATTTTATGGCAAGGGTCACCAATAAAATATATTTATTTCGGACCAAACTTTGTTGAAACTGCCCTACATGTTTCGTTGCTTACTTGGCATCTCTTCAGGAGCTATCCTTTTTCAAAACATTAATTTAAAAAAAAAAAACCCGGAAAAGGTCTAGATATTGTATAATAGATACCAACATCTATTATTTATTTATTAAATCTAATTATAGAATGCTACTTAAATTTCTGAAGTGCTCGTTTCCCTCTCGTTGCGACTGTCCTAATTGATTGCTTGGTAGTTGATACTGAGAGGTTCCCGAGGTAGGTTAAGTTAGCTGACTACGACTCGATTATTTACACACCAATCTTCAACTCGATTATTTCGCGTCGAAATTTAAAATCGATTAATTTAAGATACAATGTTATAGAATCTGTAATTGAGGTATGTAAATTCTGTGTTTTTTGTTTACTGTTTTTTATTCTATCTTTTATTATTTGAATATTCGCTTTTATTTTTCGTTAAGTATAATACTAAACGAAAAATAAATGAGAATATGCCACGAAACATGTAGGACAGTTTCTATAAAGTTTACACCGAAAGAGTTTGCTTAAGGCTGAAAACATAGAAATACCAATATCTCCGTAAATATTCAAAGTAATAATATATAGAATATTAAATTTCTAATAAGATTGGTACTATCCAATATTTCGGTCCGTATAATATCGGAGATATTTTGAGTTTTCGAAATAATTCCCCTCTTACCCCTTTAATTTATAAAAGACAACTATGCTCCACATGAACAGACGATTTGCAACATTTACTCTGAGAATATACCTGATTTGTTTGATGAATTACTTTGATACATTGTTTAAATCTCATTATTATCCGTAGTTAAATATAAATGATAAGAAAATTAATGTGAGAAACTTGAGAAGAACTATTACAAAATGCGCATTCAAATAAAATAATTATATTGCTGAGCTAAACAATAAATTTGTAACATTTTTTTTAATAAAGTTTAGAAATTGAGGTTTAAATATTATTTTGTGGAAGACAGTTTTATCCCTTGATCTTTTGGGATTAATTATGCTATAATACTCTATTCAAATTGAATTATTTATTAACGTCCACATTTTTCCACTACGGCTAATTGGGACGGGTTATCTACAGGTTACCACCCTTTTGGTGGGACTAAAGACTTTATTTAATAAGTGCGTCACTCAATAAATTCCTATTGCCCAGGCGGGGATTGAACTCCGACTTTTTGTTTACCATGTCAGATTAAGGCAAACGCTTTAACTCACTTGGCTGAGCTCCCCATAGTCTATTAGAGTAAAAGAAACACTAAGAATAAGATAGACATTCGGTGTCTTTAGTACACTTGAATGAATAGATTAGCAACTTTAAAAAAAAATACTACTGCACAACCTCTAAGAAGAAACTAAAATATATATATGCATTCGGCAGAATCATTTCAAAAGTTGGTCTTGAATATCTCTTCAAAAAACAATAAATTTCTTTCTATTTGCATGTATAATTTAAAATTACACATGAAGGAAGTGAGTAGAGTTAAGAATTAATTTGATTTTAAAAAAATTATCTTTTAATTTCCCAGATAAAATTAATAAATGAGAAGGAATAATTGGTTAATATCTAACACATTTTACTTTTGTTCACAATCTTATTTACTGAAACATAATACAAATCTAATCTGTTTGCTATGTGATGAAATGAATACAGACTTAAAAAATAGTAATAATTAATAAATAACAGTGATATTTGGGATAAAATAACAATTATAAAGAGATATAAGATGATGAAGAGATCACACACACACACACACACACACACACACACACACACACACACACACACACACACACACACAAACACACACACACACACATATAAATGGATACATATATACAAACAATACAAATGAAATAAATGATTAGAGGCTGTCTGAAATATATTTAGGTATTTCATTAATACAGTAAGATAGATGAGGCATAGAAATTTAGTTTTAATTTATTAGCTTGTAATGAAAATTTAATTTCTTAAAATGTCTGATGGAACATAAAATTTGATAGATATGAATATATATCCATAAAAAACGTTGCAGATCATTAAGTAGAGCACAGAAATATAAGCCTTTCTGTCAAGAATATTATGTAAATAGGATCTCAATTTCGTCTTATACTTGCCTACTAAAAAGAATTTCATTAAAATATATTAAGGGCCCGAAAAATATAAATTAGAATGCAGTGAGAAGAAAAGAAATATTTTTGATTTTAATAATGTACCTTTAAAGGTGAGGGGTATCATTTTAAAAATATTATATCATTTATTTCTAAAGAAAGGATTATACTTCCCTTATTACTAGCTATTTGTAGAACATGTTTTTAACAATTTTGTTGTCCGTGGGTGTTAATTGCACCTTTGATTTTCTCTTATAAAAATCTATCACAGCTACTGTACATAAGAGAGGAAACCGTAGGGGGGGGGTGTAATGAGAAATATTTCTTGCCTAAAATTTTCTTTACAAGTTCGATATTTCAATCTCTGTGAGGTTCTTCTTCTACAAGTTCCATTGGAGTTCTAATAGATCATATCATTGAAATGTGACAATTCTTTCCCAAGATTGCATAGTGGTTTGAAATAGTTATATATGTCTGTCTTTCTAAATAATCAGTGGTATTGCACAGAACTGTATCTACGGATAGTGGGTTAGCTTCTGCGAATAGTTTGAAAACAAAGAGAAATAAGCCAAATATTCTTTAGAAATACAGAACCAATGATATGTGGCCAAGAAAAAATAGATTTTCATTTATCATTATTGATTTTGTACGTCGCAGTATGATATGCACTTAACACCAGCTAACCAGGCTGGAATTATCTGCGCTACTGTACTGAACTCTTGTAATCCTGACAGGAATGATCTGCAGCACTGCACTGAACACTTGTTATCCTGGCAGGAATGATCTGCAGCACTGCACTGAACACTTGTTATCCTGGCAGGAATGATCTGCAGCACTGTACTGAACACTTGTTATCCTGGCAGGAATGATCTGCAGCACTGCACTGAACACTTGTTATCCTGGCAGGAATGATCTGCAGCACTGTACTGAACACTTGTCACCCTATCAGGAATGATCTGCGGCACTGTACTGAACACTTGTCACCCTATCAGGAATGATCTGCAGCACTGTACTGAACACTTGTCACCCTATCAGGAATGATCTGCGGCACTGTACTGAACACTTGTCACCCTATCAGGAATGATCTGCAGCACTGTACTGAACACTTGTCACCCTATCAGGAATGATCTGCAGCACTGTACTGAACACTTGTCACCCTATCAGGAATGATCTGCGGCACTGTACTGAACACTTGTCACCCTATCAGGAAAGATCTGCAGCACTGTACTGAACACTTGTCACCCTATCAGGAATGACCTGCAGCACTGTACTGAACACTTGTCACCCTATCAGGAATGACCTGCAGCACTGTACTGAACACTTGTCACCCTATCAGGAATGATCTGCAGCACTGTACTGAACACTTGTCACCCTATCAGGAATGATCTGCAGCACTGTACTGAACACTTGTCACCCTATCAGGAATGATCTGCAGCACTGCACTGAACTCTTGTTATCCTGGCAGGAATGATCTGCAGCACTGTACTGAACAATTGTTACTCAGATTGGAATTATCTGCACCACAGCATAGAACAATTGTTACTCAGGTTGGAATTATCTGCACCACTGAAATGAACAATTGTTATTCAGGTTGGAATGGTCTGCACCACAGCACAGAAGGATTGATACCCAGGTCGGAATGATCAGCAACACTGCGTTGAACAATTGTTATTCAGGTTGGAATGGTCTGCACCACAGCACTGAACAATTGTTATGCAGGTGGGAATGGTTCGCACCACAGCACTGAAGGATTGACACCCAGGTCGGAATGATCAGCAACACCGCGTTGAACAATTGTTATTCAGGTTGGAATGATCTGCACCAGTGCAATGAACAATTGTTATTCAGGTCGGAATGGTCTGCACCACAGCTCTGAAAGATTGATACCCAGGTCGTAATGGTCTGCAACACTGCTTTGAAAAATTGTTAAACAGGTCGGAATTATCTGCACCACAGCAATGAACAATTGTTATTCAGGTCGGAATGGTCTGCACCACAGCACTGAAGGATGGATACCCAGGTCGGAATGATCTGCAACACTGCGTTGAACAATTGTTACTCAGGTTCTTCTCACTAAGCCGTTATATCGTATGTTCTTTTCACCTTTTTAGTAAGTTTTCGGTATTGGGAATGAATTTTTCAAAAAGTTTCCAATAATTGAAATATCGTTATTATGCCTGCTGCATATTTTTACTCATACAATCGTGTACCTAAATTTATTTTTTGACGTGATTGATTTTCTGTTGAATGTTCTAACGGTAACCCAACTGTTGTTTTGTTTTAATCTACGAAGCGATGTTACTTATTGTGCTTTCAGTTCTTGTAAGACGTCAACGCCCAGTTAATATTCCCATAAAACTCCTTTACAGTTTAGTGTTGAGTGAGGATTTCTTGGAACTTCATGGTCGTAAAATAGTCTTTCTTTTCATACTTTGTTGGTATTTGGATATTATATAAATAGAGGATCAAGATTCTTATTTCTCTTCTTCACAAGTCGTGAAATCTTTTGTACATGATTTTAGTTGCTAAAACCGATATGCTCTGAAGTTCAATATTCCCACTAGGAGTTTTCATTTTGGCTCCACGTTTTCCCGGTAGACGATTTATTGAGTTGTATTTCCTGAATTACACCACTCGAATGGTGTGGTGATATTCGAGGCAGATAAATGTTTAACACACTGACTCCCGCTGCTAATTGCGTTTTGTGTTAACAATATTGACAGTGAAAATAAATATGAGTCTCGGATGAACTACTGTCATGTGAATTAGGCAATGGTCAGGTTTTTGAGCAGTTAATGTAAAACAAGAATTGAAAGCCTGAATAATTCCGGTTTCATTCGTTCTCTTCAATATTTAAATTAGCTCATGGCGTGCTCCGTCACTTTACATCGTGATTGTTTAATTTCCTGGTTTTGAGGTTATGGGCAGAGGGGAATTCTCTCAGTTCCTAATTGATTTGCCGATGCTAATGCTCAAAAGGTTTCTGGACAAAAGCAAATTTACCGAGTTGCCCAACAATGGGACTATTAAAGAAGGTTGTATAATGGAAATGAAAAGGAGGAATGAAGGTACACTACGAATGTGTGCGTGTGCCCTTAGGCGTGTAAATGGCTTCACCTCCACCCCCGCTCCTCCCCTCACAGCTGTGTACACAAAGGTCTATCCTGCTGCACAAACAGATTTGTGTAAGCTTGCCAAGAATGAGGAATGAAACAACAACTTGAAAGTGGGGCTTTAACTTGGCTCGCAAAGGACACACAGTAAAACTTGCTTAATATGAATCCTATAAACGAGGCGGCAGTCTTGTTTACTATTCATATTAAGGGTAGGGAAGGAGGTTCATAATTTATCTCAGCTAAGAGTAATTAGTAAACAAAATTTAAACTGTGTTATACATTCTAGCTCGAGATAAGTAGGGATTTAATCAACCTGCATTGTTTGGCCGATTTCACTTTAATTAAATTCATTTGCCGTATCGGGTTGTTCATCATAATAATGTTCATATGCCTTGTTTTCAGTTGAAATAGAAAATCTCATTTATTGTTTGATACACTTCAAGAAGCTTCGAACTTAAAGATTATGCTAAATCATCTATAATCGATCTTGATAATTGATTACACTGGTTATCCTAATGTTACCAAGTTATACTACTAAATTGTGCTACATTTTCGCTAGTTTTTTGGTTATACGTTGGTTATTCAATGGCTGGGTATCGGCTACAAAAACACGTAACCCGTCAAGGTCATTGATATCCTTCTTCAGATCAATGATGTTGTAGAGCAGGAACCGGGAAAAAAACTAACGACAGATTAGAGGTCACTCTTGAATCTTTTGCCCCTGTTTGTTTCCTGTTATCATTTAGAGGTGGTCTTAAATCAATGGAACTATAACGGGAGTATACAAATCTGGGAGATTTGGGACCTATGCCACCGTTTTGCCAATTCTGTGTGGTTGCAACCTGACCCTGTCATTTTCCATTCATCCTCAGTGAAACACCTCTTAAGTCACACAGCCACCTTTTCCTTAGACTCCCACTCGGCTCATTTGGTGTCCGATATAGCAATTGTTTCATTCTTTACGTCTTACCTAAATATCGTAAATGCTGAAAACATTGTCTCTTATTTCTCAAAAACCGCTAGATTTAAAGGTTAAAGTTTAATATTTGCATTTAATAAATATTCTAGTTGAGCAGCTTCCTAGTTGATCAAAATTAACAAACAGAGAAGGGGGGAGGGTTTAAAGGAGGGCAAAAATAAAAACTTGGAAATTTCGCCTTACGTAATTCAGATACTTTTTTGTTAATTATGATTATGTTTTGTCAACTCTAAATTATGTCCGGTGACCTTCTGCGATACGATACTAGTAACGGAAATGTCACTTTGAAATGAAATAATTTAAAAGTTTAGGGCAACATTTTGGTTATTTAGTTTAATAGGAGTAGAAGGTGACGCTCATATCACATATTTTTAGCAGATTTTCCTTATGGGAACTCAACTATTGAGGTTGCACTCGTGACTCGATTTTCGAAAAATTTCCTCAAATGTCCATCGAACCCACCTACGAGATGGAGTCCGTTCATAATTATTTCTATCTATATATGCACTTTCTGTTAACGTTCAAGCTGCCGCAATTTATGTCTTGTCGTTGCCAAACTCGATATATAAGAGTTTTATGTAAAACTAAAATGAAGTTCGTTAACGGCTTAAATCGTCTAGGGGAGGAGGTGCTTAGAGGAGGAGATTTTCAAAATAGCTCCGTTATTGTACGTCGGATCAAAAAATTGTATTGAACCAATCATATAAAAAATTTAAATTTCTATGTAAGATTTTTATAATTTCTCTCTCTCTCTCTCTCTCTCTCTCTCTCTCTCTTTCTATATATATATATATATATATATATATATATATATATATATATATATATATAATATTTACCGTGATATTTGCATTTTTTAGTTTTCGTTCTTCAATAAACTCCTACTCATGTCATATTAACAAAAAGCTTGTGTGCCACTCAATTGGAAGCTTGAATATCAAGTATTGTTTTCATTGAACTTTTACTGTTTGAGGTTCATACTAATAAGTTGTGTAATAACGTCATAATTTAAGATTTTATGTTCTTAACGGGCAAATGTTAGGTTGACCGATACCATAATTATTATATAGCAGTTTCATTAAACACTAATGTCCGGCTGAACTCTGTCCTGGAGTAGAGGAGTTTGGGGGGGGGGGTCGAAAATTCAAAATAATTGTCATCAGTCGGTTCGGAAAATGCCAAACCAAAACTTGTATATAACAGAGTATTTTTTATGTGACATGAGTAGAAGTGGAGGTTTGCTGAAGATTGAAAATGCAAATACCTCGGTTAATATTCAAGATAGAGAATAAATGTATTTAACAATATTTATAGTACATTTAATTTAAAATAAGATTGATTCTATGTATTTTTTTGATTCGACGCAGTTATGGTGTCTATGACATGTGAAACGAAAAGTTATCGTGAAATTTCGCGAAAAAAATCAATGTACAGACAGAGGTTACAATTTTATATACATATACATATATATATATATATATATATATATATATATATATATATATAATTTTGAACTTCATCTCCTGGGTAGGATCGATAGACATTTGAAGAGGTTTTTCGAAAATCGCGTCATGAGTACGACCTCAATAGCTGATTTCCCTTACGGGAAATCTGCTAAAATTGTATAAAGAGCATGTGAAACTAAAACAAAATTAAATTGTAAAATTTCTTTGGGCTGTAAATAATTTGGTAATATTCGACCGTTCAAAGGAGATAATTCCGAATAAGTTAAGAAGAAAAAAGAGAAAAGGGTTGGCTATTGTAAAAATTTAAAGTTTCAATAGGGAGAAAGAAGTGAAAGCAAGAAAGAAAGGAAACGTAAGTTAAATGATTTCCAGTAGAGACATTTGGTCTTCAATTCTAACCAGACGCCCCATTTAACCTAACAACCTCAAAGAAACATCAATTTAAATTTCTTTTCCCTTCAAAAGGCCTCATTAATATTCTTTGGCATTTTATTGAGTTATAGAACTTTTCATTTTCTCCCCGGTCTTAAAAATAATGTCTAATCAACATAATTTATACATTTTACAAGTATATAGGACCTCTCCGAATATCATAAATAGGCTTTCACATTTAATAATATTTATATATTTTTTATTCAGGGTTATTAAACATTTATCAGTTGTTTCAATTTTGTTATCTATTATATCAATTAAATCGAGCGGTTGGTAGCCGTCAAAATCTGCCTTTCTAGACTTCCTGATTAGTACAGAAGTTTATTCATAAGATAAGGAGAAGAGGTACCTCATGCTGGTTTTGAAATTTCGACACACTTAATCTAAAGAACAGATTAAACAGAGGTTTATCAACAAAGTAACATAATAATGAACTAAGTAAATAATGGGAAGTAAAAAAAAAAAATAGTAGTGAAGGAAGAGGTGAGAGAAATGAAGGAAATCTTCCTTAGCCTAGAAATCTTGAAACCTTTCACTACTTCCCATGTGACATCATTATAATAAAAAATATTCCCGATGTACAAAAGGACCATTAACTATTTTTGTGAGTAATGTCTAATTATGTTAGAACAAAATAAATGTTAAGTATTCAAAAAACGTGGAGGAATTTTCAGCCAAATTCAAAAATGGCCCTCTTACAAAAAAGTCCGTCACGCAGGGGCTGCATAAACTAAGCAGATTTCCCTCGTGAAGATTAAAAATAGATAAACCTACATACTGGTAACACAACATCACCTTGAATATCAAGTGAATAAATACAAACGTTATTAAGTAACTTATCCCCAGCCGGCGGGATGCGTCTCAAATGTAAACAAACAGGTCTGCCAACGGCTCACCGAAAAGAAACACAATAACTGAAACATATCAGAATATATCATATTCATTTTATTCAATACTATGTACTATACCTAGTACTGTAAGTTATAATGAATCAGAATAATTTTGATCTCAATCAATCAAATTTTAGTAGTCCAAGAATTTAAGACGGGGGGGGTCATAAGAACATATTTGCATCTATCTCATATAACAAAGGTCTTAAGAAAACAATATTTGGCACTTAAGCGTCGAATAATGTGGTTTATTATGTAACAGAGTATTGTTTATGTAATAGGGGTAGAAGTGGGGGTTTGCTGAAGGCTGAAAACTAAAAAATCTAAATATCTCGGTTAATATTCATGATCCAGAAAATATATATAGAACAACATTTATAGGAAATTTAATTTGCAATAAGATTGGTTCTATACATTATTTCGATCCGACTTGTAATAACGGAGATATTTCGATTTTTCAAAATTCCCCCTTCTAACCCCCACTTTTCCGATTTCAGCCATTAACAAAAATCGCGACCGTTAGAGAGTAAACAGACAAATATATATATATATATATATATATATATATATCATTTTGAATGGACTTCATTTTCGTCAGCTCCTGGGTAGGATCGATGGACATTTGAGGAAATATTTCTAAATTCGCGTCATGAGTACGATCTCAAGGGAAATCTGCTAAAATGTACAAAACGACTGTTAACTATATTTATAATTAATATCCAATTATGCCCTGAACAAAATAAATGTTAACTATTCAAAAAAATTGGATGAATTTCCAGCCAAATTCATAAATGGTCCCCTTACAAAAAACAGAATTGATTAGAAGAACAAAGATTTTTTTTTCTTTATGCGGATCATTCATTGTCAATTCATCAAGGTAAAAAAATTCTCTCCCAGAATCTCATATCTTGAATAAACTTTAGTTTCAATTTTTCGTTCATTTCAATTTTAAATCGTAGCATTTCATCTCCGGCCAATTTCTTTTTACGACATTTCATTTATGAAATGCATTACGTAAGTTCTGACTTTTTGGATCGCTGTGATGATGTGTTCCCAGGTCGAATATTCATGTGCTTTTTTTAAAATATTTATTATTATTATTTATTAACGTCCATTTTTTGCAACTTAGGCTAATCGGGACGGGTTATCTACAGGTTACCACCCTTTTCTAGCCAGGGTGGGATTTTAGGATGTTATTTAATGAATTTCGTCACTAAATAATTTCCTTTCCCAGGCAAGAATCGAACTCGCCACTCTAGGTTTACCATGTGAGATAAAGGTCAACGCTCTAACTCACATGGCTAACCTGAGCCCTTTTTTTTTTTTTTTTTATTATTATTTAAGCAAAACAAAATTTAAAATACTAGGAACAAGTGTATACCTAGAAAAAAAATAACTCGTAAAAAATAAGGTAATATTAATTACTAATTAATTAAAATAAAACTATTTAAAATTGGTTTAACAATTATTTACGTTTGTCTCATTCATTCCTAGTACATTCAAATTAACATAAAATTTATTCAGTTTTAATTACAATTAACACTCCAATACACGCGCGTCATCTCACAGATGACCAGTTCTGTTTTTTCGTCCTAGGTTTGATGGTGGGAGGTGAGCCTGGTCCCCCGCCCTAGTATTCCTCAAGCTCGTCTAGCTCGGCAATTCTGTTGCCGGTGAACGTATCCAGTGCAGTTTTCGCGTGTTTTGGCCGAGAGAATCTCACAGATGACACGCGTGTAAAAATGTAAGTTTTCATGATGCCCGATTTCGATGTGGCTGGTAATAACGGCCAAGTCATCAGTCTGGGGAACGGACAAAACGTACCAACTCGACGACTTTTCCTTCTGAACTGGGGATTGAACTCATCAGAGATCAGTTGATTATGCGAGTGCAGCTCAGCAATTTGCCACGCACCATGACCTCACGTCTTCGAGAACTCCTTCCCAATCATCAAATACAACCACGAGCTTCAAGCAACTCAGCAGCTACTGATGCTGGTGGACGCCAGCGCTGCGGATTTTGCTTGGAAAATAAAACAAAACAATACACCAAATATTCTTGCAAGGAATGTGGCCAATATTTATGTCTGCAACACTGTGCCTTTTCTTGTGCTGATGGATGTAACATGGGTGTGGGTAATGAAAGTGATTCACAGTGAAATGTAAGTTTAATTTTTTAAAAGCAAAGGTTCTTGGTTTTTTTAGTATTTTTTATTATTGGCCTTTTCCATTTGTCTGAGTAACTTTCCAAGTTCTAGAAATGAGGCTCAATTGTCAATGTGTTCTTACATTTTACAATATTATTATGTTCTCTGAAACTATCTTACAAGACTGAAAAGAGTTGTGTTCCTAGGTTCCTAGGTTTACTAGTTGATTTACCTTTTGCAAGCCAGTAATAAGGAATACAAATTTATGAACATTTATGAACTTTTTCATTTATCTATGCACCATTATTCCTGTAATATTGCGAAAAAACAATTATATTATTCACTTTTGACAAATAAGTGAACAGTCATCTGACAGATGACACGGGTGTATTTATGTCTCACTAGGGGGCGCGTGTATTGGAGTGTTAATTCAGTCAACGATAGTGATCACTTCTCCCGTTATATTTTATATTTCTGCATTAAAATGCGATAAGTAGAAGTATGGATTTACTGGAAGCTGAAAACAAGAAAGTAAGAATATTTAAGTTACGAACATTTTATAGAACAAGAATTGTAGAGCATAAATGTCTTAACAAGGTTCCGTATCGTATTTCAATACGACTCATGACAAGGAGACTTTTTGCATTTTTGCTTCCCTTCCGCCTCTTAACTAACCTCCCCCATCCATTTCGAATTTTAGCCATTAGCGACTAAGAGCTATAGTCATTCATGAAACGTATAAATATCGATTATGGTATAGATCAAATAAACATTGTCGAGGGGAAAAAAAGTCCGTCACGCAAGGGCTGCGTAAACTAAGCAGATTTCCCATGTGAAGATCTTCAATAGAGAAATCATACTGGTAACGCTACACCACCGTGATTAAATAGAAATGGTAATGAGAAATCTTTCAGTTAAATAAAATAAATTCCCAACTGAAACGGCTTCTGATTGTAAGAATAATTTATATTTTAAAAACTCAAATTTTAGTAGTCCAAGAACTAAAGAAGGTGGGGGGGCGGATGAATAGAACGTATTTGCATAAATCTCACAAAGTAACGAAGGTAAGGCAAGGTTAGAAACGACAGGTAAGGTTAGAAGAAGCTTCCACCTGAGCCGAGTAGTTACGGAATCGGCCGACCTAATCCGAACTATACCCGGCCACAGACTTCATAAAAATGCAAATATTTCGGTTAATATTCAAGATAGAGAATAAATGTATATAACAATATTTATAGTAAATTTAATTTGCAATAAGATTGATTTTATTCAATTTTTTGATCCGATGCATAATAACGGAGGTATTTTGCATTTTGAAAAATCCCCCCTCCCTTTCGTTCGATTTCAGCCATTAACAAACTTGATCTGTCTTTTTACATAAAACGGTTAAATATCGACCGCTAGAGCGTTAACAGACAAAACGTTTTATATATATATATATATATATATATATATATATATATAAAATTTTGAACGGACCTCATTTTCGACATCTCGATCGATGGACATTTGAAGAAATTTTTCGAAAATCGCGTCATGAGTACGTCCTCAATAGCTGATTTCCCTTAAGGGAAATCTGCTAAAAATGAATGTTTGTCTATATATATATATATATATATATATATTTATATATATAAATAGCGATATTTCGGTTTTGGCTTTTCGGCAAATATGCACGTTACAAACGTTGCTAATTTTGTTATTTGGAGCAATTTTCGTTACTTTTGTCGTATAAGTGAGTTATACGCTAAAAACTAAACTGGGAGTCAATAATATTACAAAAGACTCAACCGAATTAAACAAAACTCCGTATGTGATTTGGAATTAACACTTCCCTAATAATAAGCTACATTAAAATTTCGAGGTAGGATGAGGAGTGCGGGTTATAAGGGAGGTATGAAATATAAAATTGCGATATTTGTAATCTATTCATTTTTCGGCAAACGTGCAGTTGAAAGTTTTTTGGTTTTTGTTTAAAGTAGCTTTTGTTATATGCACTTTTGCCGTATAACGAAGTATAAATGAGGTATACTCGAAAAACTATAGAAGGGGTCAACAATGTTATAGGACACGAAAGACTAAATCAAAATCAACGAAACTCCGTATTTCTGACTATAAGCTATATTTTCATTTTGTTGTTAGGGAGGCATGAAATAAAAAAAATATACTTTTAGTAATGTAGAGTTTTTCTCAAAAATGTGAATTTTTTTAGGTCTCATTAATATATAATTAGAAAGAATGATCGTTGGAGAGGTACACCCAGTTATTTCTGGAATTTATTAAGTCTGGACCGCCTCAACTTATTTTAAGGGTGGGTGTCTTAGCTAGACATTAAATAAATATATCAATAACACGGCAACGATACAGACCTTTGATTTCCTTTGTTATTGAAAATCAGGATTAACCATTTCTGAATCAATGTTTACCAATTCAGCAAATGACAAGTCTACTATTGCCTCAGACAATAGATCAGTAGTTCGCTATCGATTAGTTCAATAGGAGTTTGGTGCCAACGCACAATGCAATTATTAGTATCCTAATTAGGAACGGGGGGCTGTGTTTGAAGGCCAATTACAGGAGGACTGGAAGATGCCTGGTGTAGCCTGTTTGTTGGTCGGGCGAGAGCCAACTTTGGCCGCAAGTGTCCAAGTTTTGGCCATAACTCTATCCTCCTTCCTCGCCAGATTAAATGGGAACGATAGCCAGTAGATAAAACGTTAAATGTTTCTTTGGCCAACGACTCACGTGGGTTCAGCGCCTAGTAAATATGTCACTCGGAGCCACTCCATTTATTCTGATTTGTTAGGCTATAAGTGAAAAATAAATTTATAAAATATAAAAGTCCGTCAGGCTGGTGCTGCTAACTCATCTGTTAACTAATCAGATTTCCCACGTGCAATACGCATTTGCGTTAATCTCAAAACGTTAAATTTCAACGAGAACAATATTTGGTATTTAGGCTTCATAATGTAACAGTCTATTGATTTTTTTTTTAAATATTTTTTCATATATTTGCAAGAAAATATATAAATATTACAAGCAAATGATATGAATGATTATAACAGTTGGCTTGGTTATTGACTTGAGGTGGGAAGTTCCATTGACAATACCCACATTGGAGGGAACATTGGATTGTACTATATTGAGTTATACTGGGCACTACACGAGAAGATCCCTTGGCCACTTACGCTTCAGACGTCGTCTTGGGTTTTCTGGAATATGGGTAGATGAGAGTGTTTCGACTAAAGGCTTAGGATGTATGGGAAGGAGAGAGTGGGATTTCTGATATCTTTGCGAGGCTATGGACAAAAGGAATGTTGTGGTCATTATGTAGAGTTCAATTCGATACGTAAAATGGGGAATGTGTAATTTTTCGTAGTATTCTGGATTGGAGGGTTTGAATTTTGGAGGAATTTGAAGGTTTAGTGGAACCCCAAAGTTTATGTCCGTATGTCCATATTGGTCTGAGTACTGTCGTATAAATCAGTCGTTTGTTATGTAGTGATAGTTTACATCTGTTGTCAAGTAGTCTTAGTAGAAGTCTGTACCGTCGATTCAATTCTTGTCTTTTTAATGTGAGGTGAGATTTCCAAGTTAGTCGCTTGTCTAATGTGAGTCCTAGGTACCTAATTTGTGATTTTTGAGGAATTAGTGCGCTATTGAGTGTAACTGGAGGGCAAATGCAGCGTCGGAGGGTAAATGTTACACGGCTTAATTTGCTGCTGTTGACTTTGATCCTCCATTGAGTCAGCCAGGATTCTAGCAGAGCTAGGTGTTCTTGTAAATATGCGGATGCCATATTTGGGTCTGAGTTGTGCGTCAAGATTGCAGTATCATCTGCATACGTGAGAAGGGAAGTTTCGGGGTGTGATGGGATGTCGGCAGTATAGGTAAGGAATAAGAAAGGACTTAGGATACCTCCCTGTGGTACACCTGCCAGCTGGGGGAATAAGGATGGAACCAAATAAAACTTGAAAATGTTGTCTATTGTTAATATTACATGAGTAGAAGTGGGAGTTAACAAAAGGCCGAAAACTAAAGAAATGTAGATATTTCGGTTAATAATCGAGATAGTGAAAAAATGTACATAACAAAATTTATATAATATTACATTTGTAATACGATTGCTATTGTACAACACTTCGATCAGACGCACAATTACGGAAATATTAAGAATTAAAGCACTTGATCTTTAGTTTTATATAAAACGTTTAAATATCGGGATTGATAGTGGTAAAAAAAAAAATTCCCACCGCTAGAGTGTTGACAGACAAATTCATATATATGTACATATACAGTTTTAAACGGATCTCATTTTCGTCATTTCCTGGGTTAGATCGGTGGACATTTGAGCCAAATGTTCCGAAAATCGCGTCATGAGTAAGACCTCAATAGCTGAATCTGCTAAAAAGACAATATGTTACAAGAAGCATTCTCTGCTCCAGGGAAAAAAGACAATGAATGACAGATCTCAAATAAGTAAATGCCAATTTTTTTCGGTTGGATTATAGACTTAAGATGTATTTAGCCGTCACCAAACGAGACTAGATCATAGATAGTGTTACGTTTTATTACAGAACCAGTAATAAACATTGTTTATAAGAGTTCTTTTGGATTGCAAAATTAAACACACGCAAGTTTCACGGTTTTATCACTGCACAATTTATTTAACAATGCTCAATACTCTTGGATAATTATTCTTAATTACTACTCACAGAATGTACTGATAGCGTCACTGTTCTTCAGATTACACAGTCCAATAATTCACTCACGGTCACTGAAAGTACACAAAAAGACGGCACTGCACCGTCCTTTAACACGGCTCTAAGCGTTACATACAGGCACGGCACGACACTGTTTTTCACAGAAAAACACTTTACCACACTGCACTAAGTCACACCGTTAGCACTGATGTGACCATCAAGACAGCTGATCATAAACTGACCGGTTCTTTATATAGGTCGTCGGCATATATCAAAGGGGAATTGACTGGACCCTTCGACATCTGGACTGGAAGGGTCTAGTACGAGCTCGACCCTCTGTCGGCTTGTTTGATCTACCTCGCACTTCCCAAATACACGACTCTCTCTGCTAATCCTTCATGTATTTGATTTTCGCAACAATAGATTAACTTCGGGGCTGATCGACTCTAAGTGCAACCCCGATTAAACCTAGAAAGACCTGGAGTAAGTTGTCTCCTGTGGACTGATGAGACTCCATGTACCCGGGATTTAAGAGTCATAATCGTTAGTCATCCTGAGGGGCTGTCAAACGTACATAATAGCTAGATTCGCGCTAATTCGTATACGTGCTCTGGGAGTAAACTAATGTTCTCCCTTGGCTGGGATCGAACCTGCACCTATTTTTTTAACCTCAGCGTAATTGTAGATTTACCCACGCCATAACCCCCATGGCCAACGGCGTCCTCTAATTTTTATTCTAACAAAAATATACTTGAGACACATGAAAATATACAAAGTAACTCATTGGCCCAAAGTCGTGTGTATAATTTAGCTTCCATAGTGATTTACAATGATTACAGTGTACACAGACATTACAAATATTTAAGGTTCAAAATCCTCTGTTGGGTGATTGTTTGGAGTCCTCCCTTGTTTTGTAATTTAACTACATTTTCGAATGCGAAATATGCGCTTCAAGTGTCATCCTTCGCTGAATGATTTAAGTTTGTGAGACGTAGTAAACGAGATAGATTTGAAAAAAGGTGTTGCTCTAATCGTCTATATGTTAGCAATTTTACATCACAACGAAAAAATCAGTTCACAGCAATTCCAGTTGAACCGACTATATGTCCCCTCTCGCCTTCTCTTAGTTTCTAATTATTATTATTATTTTTCGAGGAGTTGCCATCAGCGAAAGAATTTTTCGTTATAAGTCAGATGTTGATGTTGTTAGCCATCGAAGTTCTAGGCCAGTGTCATTTTTCTTTTCCTATCTCTTATTGATCAACAATTCTTCTTTATCTCCTTTTCCTAAAGGAGTTCGATGATATAATACTTTGATTTGAACTTACTGTTCTTGAAACTTTTGTGATTGTTTTGTAGTGTAATTTTTGAGAGCAGGTTTGAATTAATATAATAGAAATGGTTTCGAATGGAATGCCTTATTTTTTTAATATATTATTTTCAAAGGGTGCGTTTTAGTAAACTGCAGGATTTTCTATGTAATTGATACACGATTAAAAACACATATTATTGCATCTTAACGCACGTTATTTATACTGTGTTGTTTATAATATCCAAAAGACAATTTTTATCCAACGAAAATGTTACAAAACAATTAGTTAATGATCCTTTTTAAATTAAGGTCTGGGAGAAATTCCTGTAACATGGGGCAACATATGAAAGAAATTAGAGAGGATAAAATAATTGGCAAATGTACCTATTTGAAAGAGTTGTCAACAACATAAAAAGGTCTTTTGAGGAATATTAGGTGAATAATTTAACTTTTTATTTCAAAGCTACGAACAAAATGAAAGGTACTTATGCCAATTTAGAAGATAAATTAGAATTATCAAAGGAGTCAAATGTGGTTTATGAAATTAGTTGTCTGGATACAACACAAATGTACGTTGGTGAAACAAAACAGTACTTAGAGAAATAATTTTTTGTCAACTTAAGAGGAAAATTCTCAAAGCTATGTACATATCCAGATACCTAGAAAGTGTAGTTAATTTTAAAACTGACAGGAGAAATTTGAAAACCTATTATGCTTTTAAATTTGCTTTAAGGGTTATTATGTATTCATTAGTTTTAATTGTTGGTTGTGAAGTTTTAAATAACTAATAACTTTTTAATTCTCATTTTTTTAGTTCCTAAAATATAATCTAGGATGTTTTTAATATATATATAATTTGACAGCAGTCTAATTATAGCATAGCTCTAATTAGGGTTATAGAACCTTCCTTGTTTAATTGTAGACAAATTACAACATTGGTTAAGGCTGATAATTATTTGTTTCTTCTTCTCCTGCTGTGTTTTCAGTTTTATTGTTACTTAGGAAAATAATAATAATATAATAAAAATAATAATTTTAAAATTTTCTTCATTGCCCTTAGCTCTCAGGAAAATTATGGATGTCTTAAGTATGTGGACAACAAGTACTAATTAAAATTACTCTGTATTTTTATGCCCAGGAGTGTGAAGCGTTTGATCATAAAAATAAGAAAGAGGATTTGGTGAGACCTAAAGATCATTGCCGTAAATGTATGTAATTTAATTACATTTTTTACAATGGGTCTAACGACGAAAAATTCTTGCAATTAGTGCAATTCACTACAACACACCCTTTAATTTTTCTTGGTGGCTTTAATTTTTTGAAAAATAATTTTAGTTAGTTTTGGGTTGTTTATTGGTTACTCATAACGATATTAAATACTCAATATTGGAAAAAATTGTCTACATACGTAATAATTCTTAGACTGGAGTTACAATAAATTGAATTAATTTATATATATTGTTTTACATGTTATAGTTTTTTTTTGTTTCACAAAAACCGTCTTGTATATAAACGAATAAAAAAATGTGTAACTTTTAAATCATTGCTGAAGGACTGTTTTGTAATAGAAATGAAGTCCTTGAAGCTAGAAACACGAGGAACATCTAGGCACAAAAGATATAGAATTTTATAGACTCCTCAATGATTTATCATACACTCCTAAATTCAAAAACACTATTTCTTTGGAATATATATATATATATATATATATATATATATATATATAATTATATTTATGTATTTGTTAAGCGATAACTTTCGAAAAGAATGCCCGTTTCTTTGACACTAAAAATTCAAACATTTTGGGCAGAATTTGTTGATTTAAGTTCAGTTAAGCAAAGTCGCCTGAAGTAAAGAAGGCTCAGATGGGACCTTTTCTGAATACTATAAAAGTATATTGTAAATGAAATGGTATAGTGTTTTAAATTATGTTCTATTCCATTTTAGCTGATTTCCTTTAAGGTTATTCCCCCTTATATTGTTGTCGTACTCATGTCGCGAATTTCGAAATTTATCTTCAAATGTCCATCGATCCTACCTAGGAGAGGACGAAAATGAGGTCCGTTGAAAACTGTATATATATATATATATATATATATATATATATATATATATATATAAATATATATTTGTCTGTTACCGCTCTAGCGCTCGTAATTATTGTTTAATCGTTATCAAACTCGATATTTAGTCGTTTTATGTAAAAAGAAAGATCAAGTTCGTTAACGGCTGAAATCGGGCCCGGGGGAGGGGGGTATAGAGGGAAAGATTTTGGAATATTTGAAATACCTCCGTTGCCATACGTCGGATCAATTGTGTAGAACCAATCTTATTCTAAATTAAATTTACTATAAATATTGTTATATACATTTATTCACTATCTTGAATATTAACCGAGATATTTGCATTTTTCAGTTTTCAGCCTCTTGTAAACCCCCACTTTTACTGGTGTTACATAAACAATACTCAGCAACATTACAAATCATATAGTAAATAGTTCTCAATAAAATTATTATGTTATATTCTGATATATTCTTTCTGTCGCCAGGTTATTGAAATTGGCTGAAATATATCTTATTTCCGTTTGTATTTATTTACTTAATATTCATGGTGGTGTTGTGTTACCAGTATGTATATTTATCTATTGCTAAACTTCACGAGAGAAATCTGCTTAGTTTACTTTCTTGATTCCCTGCATACAAAGATACAAATAAATGTTACATTCACACTGTTTTGAGGTCATATACATTAAATTTCAATCATATGAGATATTTGAATTAGTGAATGGAATAGGTAACTCCGAGGTGTATCCAGGGTATTTTCCAAGTATCCACTATCACTTCGTTAGAGATCAAAATTCGAGATATTACGAGGTCAGAATGAAATTTTAACAAAATTATAGGTCCTCTCATTCTCCTAGTCATTCTATTATATGTATCTTTTAATATTTATTTAGAAAACGTTTTGTTTTGTATTGCATTTTTACATTTTATATATTTGTTTGTTTTTAAATTTTTAATATTTTGACTACCTTTTGTTGACTATTATATTTATTTATATACTACATGTTTTTTCAAAAATGTTAATGTTGTGTCAGAGCACCGAAGATGGGATGGTTCTCCCCGAAAGTACTTTGCATTTAATAAATGAAGTATTAAAAGGGTGCAGGTGTTTTGACCATATTATCCTTCTGTTGTTAAATTATAGAGTATTGCAAATATGTATTGGAAAATGTTTAAATATTTTTACACGAATTTTCAATTACTAAGTTTTATTAAAGTCCGTGCATCCAGCGCGATTGTTTTTTTTAAATTATTTATGGAAGTGTGTCAGCGAGAGACATTTCGCCCATAAATATTTTATATCCAAACACATTTACTCGCCATTCGACGTAATCAAATTACTATTTCGAGGGTGCTCTGTAGGCCTCCAATAAATCGGGATAAGTGAGAGAGAGAAAGTCGCTTAGATGTTGCCGACTGGTATCGGGGGAGAGCATGCTCGTTATTTAGGGGCTGTTAAGGAGGGACTTAGGTTGGGGGCGAATATTCAATACCGAGCCCTAAGTATCAATCCTAGCCCGATTTGGCTCCAGTTATAGGAACACGTGGGTTCCGAGGGTAGAATTTGGCGAAGGAGTGGGGGGTGCGACACATCCGCACCATACGGTCTATACAGACTAGACGGAGACAATTTAAGGGGGATATATGTATGCAGACTTTCATCCCCTCTTTCTCTTAGCTCAACCAATTTTTTTTTCCTTTTCATATATTTATTTTTTTCTCTCTCTCTCCCGGGAAAGACGTATAGGAAACCATTTTTGTCTTTCATTCCAGATAGATCCTACTTATATTGAATCCTGTTGAAGAATGACTCTCTCTCTCTCCCTCTCTCTCTCTCTCTCTCTCTCTCTCTCTCTCTCCCTCTCTCTTTTTCCTTCTCTGCCCCCGCTTTACCTTAAGGCTGCCCTTATACAAGCGATACTTTCCAATTTCTCCAATTTTAAGTAGGTCTGTGGTAATTCATCCTCGGTGCTTTCTAAGCACCGAGGACGAGCCGTTTGAATTAATTAGTGATTATAGTTAACTATTCGGTAAAACTTTTAGGGCGCCCGCAATTAAAGTGCCCCTGATCTGTTCAGCCTGGATTACAATATGCCTTTTTAAATAATTCTAAATCCTTAATTTTAACTATTTTAATTTTAAGCAATTAAACGTCTATAACAATTTAAACCTAACTTATTACTTTACACTTGTTTAAAATTATTTTATTTATTTTTATTAAATAAAAAATAAATAAATGAAACATGCCTCTCCCTCTCTCCCTCCCTCTCACTCTCTCTCTCTCTCTCTCTCTCTCTCTCTCTCTCTCTCTCTCTCTCTCCCCCTCTCTCTCTCCCCCCCTCTCTCTCTCTCTCTCTCTCTCTCTCTCTCTCTCTCTCTCTCTCTCTCTCTCTCTGTCTCTATCTATCTATATATCTCTTTGAATAGATGAATATTCATGTTACACGTGCATTCACACGTGAGATTTCGAATTAGCATTGTTATTTATTTTGGAAAACTAATCAATCCCAGCACCATGTTGTTTAATAACTCCTCTCGTTGGATCCATATCTCATCTCCAGCCTCTCTCAATCACTGAATATCTCAATTATACTTGGCGTTCATGTAAAATTAGTTCTGACGGGAACACTGTATTCCGTGGTATCACTAGATATTGTATACTCTAATAAATCGTACTGATCGGTTACCATTTTATCCCTAAGTTTAGCTAAACTTCGTAATTTCACCTTAGTACACTGATCTTTTCATCCCCTCAGAAAATACCTCATTCCAGAAAACCTGCCAAGTTACAACTTCACTTGGCACGTTCAATATTGCAGTTTTTGATGGAAATTTGGTATTAAAAATATAAAACCTCCTATTTAAAAATAATGTGAAGAAAATATTGTTTTATGGTTTTTGACAGGAGTATTGTAATCCATGCAGATTGCTGACAATGTGTGAATATTATGAGTGATGCTTATGAGATCAAATAACAAAATGTAAATATTTCATCGTTTGTTTTAGTCTAACAAAACTTAAGGTTCCATCTCTGTTTTATGTTGCATTTTTGTTGGTCGTGTTGAAAAAACCTTGGATATGGTAAACAATGTTTTGGTATTTTTATGGTCAACAGAAAAGGTCTACTCTAAACCCTTACATACCTCAAGCGACTTTTCTGATTAGCGAACTTATATTTACGAATCTCAAAAATAAGCCACTTATCGTAGGATACTTCAACATATATCACCAGGAGGCAAGGCTCAAATTATTAAAAACACTTTGTACTTTCACTTCACTTTATTATGAATTTGTTCTACGTGTCTCACGTTTTCTGTATGACCTCTTCAGGAACATAATCATAGAGCAAATGAACAGTACAGCTAAAGACCGAAGGAGAAGTCCTTTCTCTTCGTCGAAATTGCACAGCCTGGGTTCCCTTCTCAAAACGACAGATACAATCAAATGGTTGTCGATTAAATTACAAAACTATCGATATGAATAATTTCACTCTTTAACTCCTAGTGATTTTAATTTCAGAATGTTTATTCCAAGTTTCAAGGACATACCATTCTAATCTTATGGATTAACGTGTGTGTGTGTGTGTGTGTGTGTGTATATATATATATATATATATATATATATATATATATATATATATGCTTATTTATTGTGGTTTGCATTATAGCCTTATATATAATTTGGCATTATAGGCCTTTAATATCAGGAATTCCTGAGTTCTTACTTAGTGAGTGATCAAATCGACGGGCAATCCCCGTTATCCATGGAGGACCTGGAGTGAGTTGTCTCTAGTAGACTGCCGGACCCCATTGTACCAGGAGTGTCTGGCTCCAGTTCACGCCATCGGCTTGGACAGGATCTAAGAATTCACAATCATTAGTCATCTCCAGCGGCTGTCAGACGTATATACCCTTAAGACTCCCGTTGATCCATAAGCTCTTCGACGCTAGAGCGCTCTGGTAGCAAACTCGTGATATAATAATGTTCTCCCTTGGCGGGGACCGAACCTGCATGTATTTTTACATTCAGCTTGCTAATGGTAGTGCTAGGCGTACTCACCTCCTGTCACCACCTCAAACCGCACTGTCACAGGTGCTCCAATATATAAATGCAAATATATAAGCGTTTTTAGCAGATTTGCCCTTAAGGGAAATCAGCTATTGAGGTCGTACTCATGACGTGATTTTTGAAAGTTTTCTTGAAATGTCTATCAATCATACCCCGGAGATGACGAAAATGAGCTCCTGTCAAAATTATATATATATATATATATATATATATATATATATATATATATATATATATATATATGTCTGGTAACGCTCTAGCGGTCGTAAGTTTTGTTTGATCTTTACCAAACTCGATATTTATTCGTTTTATGAAAAATAAAGATCAAGTTCGTTAATGACTGAAATCGGGCGAGTGCGAGGGGGTGATAAGAGGGGGGGTTTCGAAAATTCGAAATATTTCCGTTACTATAAATCGGATTGAAAAATGGCATTGAACGAATCTTATTGGACAATAAATTTACTATAAATATTGGTATATACATTTATTCTCTATCTTGAATATTAACCGAGGTATTCCCATTTTTATTTAGTGTGTGTGGATAACGGACGAGATGAGATCGGCTATCGTCGGTTCTGTTCGGCTCTTGTCTGTTTTGAACTTGAGATTCATCCGAAAGTTAGATCGGCCATTTCCGCAACTGTTTGGCTCTCGTGAAATTCGTTTAGGGACTGGTTTATGCTTCTACTTTGTGAGATATATGCAGTTATTCATTATAAAGTACAGTACTAGATATAGTAAATAGTTTCCAATAATGTTAATATGTTATATTGAGATGTATTTAAGTAACTGTGTTTCTTTCCGGTCAAGAATAAGTTTATCTATCTGTTCAGCTCTGAGTGGATGGCAGATCTATTTGTTTGAACTATTGACAACTCAGAAGCCGTTTCCGTTGGGAGCTTATTAAAATTAACTGAACGATTTCTCATTACCGTTTGTATTTACCCCGAACACCATACTCAGGCTAATTTGAATACCATACGTTACCATTGGTTGGAGGATGAAGCAGAGTATTGGCTAGCTTGAATTGCTGGAATTTCATTGTATATTTGGCCGTACCTGGCAGGTAGATTGCCTGTGAGAAACATCTTAGGAATTATAGGCCACCATTCAGGAAAATGGCCACCTATCTTCCTTCAGACGAATCATTCCTCTATCTCTGCAAATGGGCACTGCTGAATGTCTTTTCCTAGCAACAACTTTTTTTTCCCTCTTCTAGATTGAATCATCCGACACATATTTTTAGACGGATTGCCGTTGAATTTTAATTTACTTCAGTATTCTTCATTTTAAAGACAGACAATGTGTTTTTCAAATGATATAACTATTTGAAATTACCGCAATTGTCTTACACAATTTTTAGCAGATTCCCCTTAAGATATATATATATATATATATATATATATATATATATATATATGTCTGTTACCGCTCTAGCGGTCGCAATTATTGTTTAATCGTTACCAAACTCGACATTTAGTCGTTTTATGTAAAAAGAAAGATCAAGTTTGTTAACTGCTGAAATCGGACGAGGAGAGGGGGGTTTTTAGAGGGGGAAAATTTGAAATTTCGCAATATGTCCGTTACTATACGTCGGATCGAATAAATGTGTAGTCATGTGTCAATCTTATCTAGCAAATTATTTATTTATTTGGTTTGTGCCCCACAGCGATGGTGGTTGGAATAATTAGAATAATATATTAACTCCTTCATGTACTTACCTTTGTTGTACTTTATTTTTATATTCTCTTATCCGTGCTTTCTCTAAATGAATATAATAAAAGTTAACTCTTTTATTAAATGTACTATTTATTCCCTATGTTGAATATCAATTTGCATTTTTCAGTTTTCAGTTTTCGGCAAACCCCCACTTCTACTCATGTTACATGAACAATACTCGGTTATGTAATACACTACATCATTCGAAGGTTAAATAGCAAATATTGTTTTCAAGAGACATTTATTTAAGGAGATACATAAGTAAATGTCCTGGTTACCCGCCCCCTTCCCCTTCTTAAGTTTTTGGATTACATAAATTTGATTGATTGACATAAAAAAATATTCGGATTCATTATAAATTACTGTACTAGATATAGTTAATAGTTTTCAATGAAATTAATAGGTTATATTAAGATATATTACAGTAATTGTTTTTCATTCCTGTAAGATGTTGGCAGAACTGTTTGTTTACATTTCGGATGGTTTCTTATTACTGTGTGTATTTTTTCACTTCATATTAACGGTGGCGTTGTGTTATCAGTATCTTGATTTCTCTATTATTAAACTTCACAAGGGAAATCTGCTTAGTTTACGCAGCCCCTGCGTGACGGACCTTTTTTTTTTTGGTCAGTACGGAATACGTACTCTGTGTTGAAGAAAACTAATTCATTTTAGTAAGCTGTTTAAAGTAAAAAATCTATTTAGTTTACGCAGCCCCTGCATGACGGGCTTTATATTCCTAGCAGAGTAACGCATATGCGAAAACTTCAGGTATTTAAGATTTTTGCAGATTTCCCTTAAGGGAAATCAGCTTTTGAGGTTGTACTCATGACGAGATTTTCGAATTTTTTCTTAAAATGTCCATCGATCCTACCCAGGAGATGACGAAAATGATGTCCGTTCAAAATTATATATATATATATATATATATATATAATTTTGAACGGACCTCATTTACGTCATCTCCTGGGTAGGATCGATGGACATTTGAATAAATTTTTCGAAAATCGCGTCATGAGTACGACCTCAATCTACTAAAAATTGATAAAAATGTATAGAAAAATTCAGGAAACTAAATTTACTATAAGTTTGGTTTTATTTCACTCCATTTTATTATAACAGAGGATATTTCTATTCTTATTTTACATTTCTTGTGGCTGGCCTTGGTTGCTCATAATATTCTATTTTTCCTTTTATAACCGATAACCATAACCGCATCAGTAATGAAGCTAAGTAAAATTATTATCTAGGAACTACTTATTTTAACTAAGTTGCCTTGTGGAATTTTTTCAACTTGAGAAAACTATTTGCAGCTTATGAACTACAACTATTCGGTAGGTTTTAAACCACAATTATACAATCGACCCAAAGTTAAAACAACTTAACTACTAGGAATAGAAATACCATACTATATCCATTTTAGTAGACTGTCGCTTTTTAAACTTTTATTTAATGAGCAATAAAGGTAAAAAATGTCTAAGTTGATATGTGAAATTTTACAAAATTGCTAGGAAATATAAGTTTATCGGCGATCCACTTAAAATCAACTTCTTAAATTTAAGCTTATTTCAACATGTAATATTATATGTGTTTTTATTGACTTTTAAGCTTTCTTTGGTGGGATTCCATTATGTATGGTTTCTCTCGTCACTCGTTACATAATAACTGGCTTTTTCATTATATGAAAATTATATTTATCAAGTGTATGTTATTAGGGAGAGAAAATAAATTAAGAGAATGTTATAGGGGTTTATATTTTAAGCATTAATTAAACGTATACTTCTAGTAACTGAGATAATAATTATCTGCTAAAATAATCTTCGGGAATACTTATTTGCTATTTTAGTAAACTTTTAAACAAATTATCAACCATATATCCTTACGAATATATTTATTTATATTAGGGGAATATTTTTATCAATGAAGTTCAGAGAATCAAGAGAAATATAACTGGAAAAGACACTGTTATATTAAACATTATAACTACCATTATACAAAAATTCATTACTGTGGATTGAAATGAAATGCTTCAAGTTTATAAAAAAAGTATTAAAGCAAAATTTGGCATGGTTTGGAAATAAAGGAGAAAGGGGTAAATGAAGTATTTTTGATTGTGGTAGTTGGTGGTGACAAAAAAAAAAATAATAAAATCTCGTAGGTGAATTAAAATAGTGAGGGATTGACCAGTTTTTTTCTTGGTCTCTGTGATATGGGTATATTCATACTCACCACGTTCGGCACCCACACTTATTTGAACTACGTACACCATTTTAAAAGTTCAATGTTTTTATTAGCAGATTTCCCTTAAGCGAAATCAGCTATTGAGGTCGTACTCATGACGCGATTTTTGAAATATTTCTTCAAATGTCCATCGATTCTACGATGACGAAAATGAGGTCCATTCAAAATGATATATATATATATATATATATATATATATATATATATAAATATATATATAATAACAACGCTCTAGCGGTCACAATTTTTGTTTGATCGTTACCATACTCGATATTTACACGTTTTATGTAAAATCAAGTTCGTTATTGACTGACATCGGACCATTGGGAGGGGGGTTTAGAAAATTCGAAATATCTCCGTTACTATGCTTCGGATCAAAACATTTTATAGAACCAGTCTTATTAGAAATGAAATGTACTATAATTATTGTTATATACATTTATTCTCTATCTTAAATATTAACCGAGATATTTACATTTTTCAGTTTTCAGCCTTCAGCAAACCCCCACTTCTACTCATGTTACATAAAAAATACTCTGTTATGTAATAAACAGCATTATTCGAAGCTTAAATACCATAAATGTTTTTCAAGAGACCTTTATTATACGAGATAAAAGCAAATATGTTATCATGACCCCGCCCCCCCCCCCCTTCTGAAGTTCTTGGACTACTAAAATTTGATTGTTTGAGATAAAAATTATTCTGAATCATTATAAATAACTGTACTAGATATAGTATATAGTTTCCAATAAAATTAATATGTTTTATTATGATATATTTCCATACTTGTTTTTCTCCTGTGAGAAGGTGGCTCACCTGTTTGTTTACGTTAGAGGTGCTACCGTCTGGAGGTTTCTTATTGCCGTTTGAATTTATTCACTTGATGTTGACAGTGCTATTGTGCAACCAGTATGTAGATTTATCTACTGTTAAATATCACGAGGGAAATCTGCTTAGTTTACGCAGCCCATGCGTGACGGACGTTTTTTACTATAATTAATAAAGTTGGAAGCATGCTTAACCCGCAATAAATGTAGAAGATCATGTTACTCAGCAAGACTTGGTCTCGGATTTTTGTCATTTCATGCTTCTTGCAAGACTTTTGCATTTCCGTAAAGAGTGTTTGACAGAAATGCATGCTGTTCTATTAAAGGTTGCCACTTTAATAGGATTTCTGGCCGGAATATTTTCCATTTCCTTGTTATTTACCATTTTGAGGAAATTCTATTAACTGGTTAACTAAAGAAACACAAATTGGATGCACAAACTAGGCCTGTTTTCCTCTACAATGCCTTTATCGAGGTAAAGTGCACTTTCAGAAAAACAGATCTATCTCAATTTCCTTTGAGCTTGTGAAGGACAAATTCACGCTATTGCAGCCGTATGCTTCACTAAAATTATGAATAATTTATGGAACTATGAACTAGGAACAAATAAATGTGGCTACATAATTAATTTTACGGCTATTGAATAATTTATTGAATTAAAACTACTTATTTTTGGAATGTTTATTCATAATATCAATCATACATCAAGGAGGAGCTACGCAAAATAAGCAGATTTCCCTCAGGATAGAATGGCACACAGATTATATCGTATCCTCAATTTCTTCTTAGCCAGAACTCTCTGTAAAGTAGAGAAAACTTTTGGCTGTGCATGTTTAGAGATATAATATCCTTTAAAAACTGTTGTTATAGTCCAAGGAGAAAGGGGAATTGTATCAAGTATGTTATATATTAGTAATGCAGTAGCATTATTATGTAAGAGAAGAAAACATTCATTTCACAATAGATTCGTTAGTTTTCATAATTAAATGAGTGGAGTTGAAGAAGGTGGATCCATATTTTGCCAACGAAATTAAAAGGGTTTTCATAACTGTACAAATCAAACTGACATATGTTTGGGCCATGATGGCCATATCTACCGTTTTATTAGGTTTTTTTATTTTTTTTTTCTGCTCATATTTACCCTATAAGGAGTTATTTATTTGAATACATGTTCCATTGCCACATGGCATATTACATGTATGATTATGATAAATACATTTTATTTTACAATATATATATATATATATATATATATATATATATATATATATATATATATATACGTATAAACTCAAATATAATATAAAAGAAATAATAATAATTAAATAAAATATTAAAATAAGTAAGATAATTACAAATAAAATTAATAAATGAAATAAATAAATAAAATAAGAACAAAAAACATATCAGGTTAATCAATCAATTGTATTGTTAGCCGTTATTATAATAATTCAAAGTAGTAGGTAATAGTTGGGTTTCGGCTAATAAAGTTTTCTAAATTCTTCTTTTAGAGGATTTTATTTGCTGACAGTTTCGGGCAACCGTTGGTTCCCTTCTTCAGAGCAGTTTTTTTATATGGGTGAAGAGCAGAGAGCACGAACTGCAAACAGTGGAGACTACATTATGACTGGTTTAGTACATTATGACTGGAGCTACATTATCAGTCATAATGTAGTCTCCACTGTTTGCAGTTCGTGCTCTCTGCTCTTCCCCCATATAAAAAAACTGCTCTGAAGAAGGGAACCAACGGTTGCCCGAAACTGTCAGCAATTAAAAAATCCTCTAAAAGAAGAATTTAGAAAACTTTATTAGCCGAAACCCAACTATTACCTACTACTTTGAATCATATCAGGTTAAGTTAAACTCAACCGATGTTTAATTTACGAGTCTATGTAAGGTACATATATTGAATTATAATTCCCATTCCTCACAATCAACTTCACATTCTAATGTATTTGTTTTACATCCATATCTATACTTTTGATAAACTCTATAAGTTCTTTATTATATTTGTTAATTATAATATGCAGTGGTTCTGGCCAATTACCTCCTTTTAAAATTATGTTCATTATTAAATTTGACCTATTTTGATTAAATGTTGAACAGCCATAGAGTATATATAAAAACGTTTGTGTTGTCTGTGAGTCGCAAGTACATTTGTCATTGTCTTGAATTTTAAATCTTGTTAAATAATGTCCTGTCTATCCATTTACCATTAGAAATCTTGTGCATTTGTGATGGTGACTCTTAATTGTGTTGTAGTTTCTGTGAGTTATATTTGGTATGTATTGATGTAAGCTGTAAGATTTGTTACATGTCGTCAATTCTCTGTACCACTTATGTATTGTGTCGGTACGTAAGTTTTATTAATGTATGAGAGTGGTTCGAGAGAGAGTTCTGGGATTATTTTTGTATCTTGAGCTGCTTCGTTGTCAGCTTGTTGGTTTCCAATACGAATTGTGGCTATTAAATAACGAGACTGACGCTGTAAAACATTTTATTTCATACATTTTTACTTATTATCACCTTCAATATACACCCCTCCTTTATCCCTACAACGCTCCATGCGAACCTTCCATTGTTCGAAACAGTGCTGGACGTTTTTTTCTGTCAGCTCCTTCAGGATGCGTGCCGCTCTCTCTTTCACAGCTTCAACAGACTCAAATCTTGTTCCTTTTAATGCAGATTTCACCTTAGGAAACAGATAGAAGTCGCACAGCGCAAGATCCGGCGAATATGGCGGATGGTCTAACACTGGGATGCTGAATTTGGCTAGAAACCTCTTAACAGACAATGCGGAATGAGCCGGCGCATTGTCTTGGTGGAGAACCCATGACTTGTCCTTCCACAATTCAGGTTGTTTTTTCCTTATTCTTTCACGGAGTTCAGCAAGGTAGTAATGTTGATTAATCGTTTGACCTTCAGGAACCCAGTGAAGGTTCACAATCCCATGAATATCGAAAAAAGCAATCAACATTGCTTTTAATTTTGATTTGCTCATTCGAGCTTTTTTGGCTCTCGGCGAAGATGGGCTCTTCCAGTGCATGGATTGGCGCTTTGTTTCAGGATCATACATAAAAAACCATGATTCGTCACATGTTATTATCCTATAAGTTTGGGACATTTTCAATGGCATTCAAATTGTCAGTACAAACATTTTTGCGAGCTTCCAGTTGTTCAAATGTGAGAATTTTAGGCACCATTTTGGCACACACTTTTTGCATGTTAAAATTGTTATGTAATATTTGCCGTACGGATTCTTTATCAATTCGTACAGTTTCAGCTATCGCACGAATACTTAACCGACGGTCAGATCGAATCAGATTACCGATTTTTTTTATATTGTCATCCGTTTTCACGATAACAGCTGTTAGTTGCTGGCGTTTGACGCATGCGCACTTCTTCTGTAGAAGCGTCAGTCTCTTTATTTAATAGCCACACCCCGTATTGCTTGAATGGGCTTTTATCCAGTCTATGTGTATGTGTAGGATTAAATGTATAACTTCCCGAATATTTTATCTAACGTTTTCTGTGAGCGGATCGTATAAAGGGTTAATGAGAGTCGTGTTGTCTGTGTGTATGGTCGTATATTTGTATAGGTTATATGATAATTTTATAATATATTCGGTAGCTTTTAAAACAGCGTACTTCTCAGTTTGATTATTGAAGCATCGAGTAGTCTCAACAATTAATGCTGCTGCAGGCTTAGTTTATGCATCCAAATTGATTCGTTCCACTACCAACCAGCTTCCCTGAAAGAATTAAAGTAACACAGTTACGTCTCCAATCCAATGAAAGCGTTCATCATGCCATTAAATCAACTGTTGTGGCGCTGACCTTCAATACAGTGATGTAATATAATATTTACATTTAAAATTTTGATTTAATTGATCGAAAGTTTATGTTCCCATAATGAAAGAGACATACCAATGAAACAACTTTTAATAATGAATTATGTTATATTGAATGGCGTGAAATGAAAAGTAATTTTCAATTTCTTTTTTGCAGGAATTCCTCCGCCAGTGTCGAGCTCTGCGATGCTAAAAGGTATGTTAAGGTTTTTAATTATTGTGACCATTAAGAATATATATACTGGAAACGAGAGTTCCAAAAGCTCATACTTCAAAGGTGGAAGTCAGACTGGACGAAGAAACACGACAATAAACTGCGACATATCAAAGAAATTCCCGAGCGTTGGAACACTACAAGTAGAAAAATCTGAAAAGAGGAGGTTGTTCTTGCCCGGGTCCGAATTAGACACACAAAATTAACACATAGTTATTTATTGAAGGGTTTATTCTCACCAACCTGTGATTGTTGTAATGTCCATCTTACCGTCTCACATCTTCTCATCAATTGTAAAAAATACGATCTTCCAAGAAGAGCTTTAAACCTTAAACCGAACCTAAAAGAACTCCTTAGAGACGCTGAAGAAGATATAAAAAAGCTTTTTTTATTTTTAACTGTAACTTCTTTGTTCCAAGAATGAACCACCTCCGGCAAATGACAGTAGTAGATGCGGCATACTGTAATAAATAAATAAAAATATATATTCCGCTATTTCTATAACACTAATGGGTAACTTATGTTATTGCATAAGTTCTTCAATATGAGCAAATTTGTTGAGTTATTTGATAGCAGAAATGCAATTTATGATGCCTTCATCAATCTTCTGTTGGACACCATATGTTCATTTGTATATACATGTTTCTTTCTAATCCTTTTAGTTTGTTCTATCTAACAAATGTTGAATTCGCATTACAAATACTAATTATCTACATAGCTCAAGTGAAGTTAACATTTAATTAGTCATATTAAGTAATTGAGCTTTGCAGTTTCTTACCACTGATTGAACTAAAAGGAACATATTAAATTTTCATAGGTTCCGACAGATTCTTTTACTGAGGAAAAAATGGAAAAGTAATTAGTGATAACCTATCACACTGACTGAAGCCTGTGTTAGTTAAATGCTTGTAGTCCAGAGCTCTCTCTTGTCCTATACATACACTGGCTAAGGTGCCTGGCTTTGCTCGGGAAATTATTAGAGCCTCAATGATTAACGTATTTATTTTGGAAAGGCTTCAGTGTGTACAACTACACTTACCGTCTGGGCGTATTGTTTTTCCATAAGGGTCAGGTAACTGTAAGAGGCTTATAGAATAGAAATTTTAGTGTTTCAGTTTAGAAGAATAAATGAAAATAGGTTCCTAATCAATCCCTCTCTGCTGTTTGACACACCGTAAACATTTCAAATCATACCCATGAATATCATTTATTATAATTAAATGTCAAATATAATATACATATTTCCTGTCAAAAACCAATTTAAGCACACATTGTATGAACCTCCTAAATTTAGTGCTGAAGTGAGGGAAAAAATTCTATTTTACCAATATAAAAAGAATAAAATAAAATTTGATTGTTGGAATTATCTGGCGGGAGGTATACCACGGTTCCCTTCAAGCCGATTAAACTCTAATATATTGTCTGTCCTATCTGTGGCAGTCACACTGACGTAAGGTGGACGAGAGCATAGGACAATGGCGGAACACAAACGCCCGTCACACAGGGGCTGCGTTAACTAAGCAGATTTCCCACGTGAATTTTAGGTGAATAAATATAAACAGTAATAAAACATCTTTCCACTCCCGGCAGAAAGCTTCTCAAATGTAAACAAACAGGTCTGCCAATGGCTTTCAGTTATTGTTTTTCTTTCTGGTGTCGAAAAGAAAAACAATAACTGAAATATATCAGAATATAACATATTAATTTTATTGAAAGCTGTATACTATATCTAGTACTGTAATTTATAATGAATCAGAATAAATTTTATAAAATTTTAGTAGTCCAAGAATTTAAAAAGGGGGAGGCACAAGAACATATTTGCATGTATCTCGTATAATAAAGGTCTGTGGATAACAATATTTGGTATTTAACCTTCGAATAATGTGTTTAATTATTTAAGAGAGTATTGTTTACGTAAAATGAGTAGAACTGGGGGTTTACTGAAAACTGGAAAATGCCAATATCTCGGTTAATATTCATGATAGGGAATAATATTGTATAACAATATTTTTATTTCATTTATTTTGCAATAAGATTTATTCTATACACTTTTTCGATCCGACTTATAGTAACGGAGATATTTACAGTTTTGAACGGACCTTATTTTCGTCATCTACTGGGTAGGGTCGGTGGACATTTGAAGAAAAATTTCAAAAAATTGCGTCATGAGTACTACCTCAATAGCTGATTTCCTTTAGGAGAAATCTCCTAAATCAGAGGCACTACATTAACTTATTTAACGCTGTATTGTGTAGGACTATCCCTTCCCGAGGCGAACCCGGAACACTGAGAGCTTCGTAGTAATCAATTATCCCCACTGGCGACTTAATTTGTTGGAGAACAAGCCTTATGTGTCAGATATT
This sequence comes from Riptortus pedestris, assembly GCA_019009955.1. Classification (NCBI taxonomy): domain Eukaryota; kingdom Metazoa; phylum Arthropoda; class Insecta; order Hemiptera; family Alydidae; genus Riptortus; species Riptortus pedestris. The sequence continues at coordinate 121,138,385 of CM032231.1, forward strand.
GGGGCAGCTTTGTTAGAGCGAGAATAAAAGGCAATAACTTCATTAAAATAAAGAAAGGTCTGAGAGTATCACGTTTTATTTCAGAATAAAGAAGGGTAATGCGGGAGAGAAACGGAAAGAAAAAGGAGTAGGAATGAAAATATAAGACGGCGACGGGAGACTGTATTTGTAAAGGTTGTGGGAGAAGGGTGTGTGTATGGGCGAGGCTATTGTCCGTGTGTTTTATAGGGGATGGAACACTTGAGCGGACACATAGAGAAGCAAAGAACGCTTAAAGATGGGAGGGTAGGGGTATCTGGGGGAGATTGAGGCCGGAAATAGAAAACTGTTATATCTACAGCCAAATGACTTCTCTGTCGGCAATATTGCCTTAGGTTGGGCCGCTGTCTTTGCCGCAGTGGAGTCACCTCATTTTCAGACTTTTTTTTTTGTATCGGCCCCTTGGGACTCTTCTTCTTGTATGGGCAAATTAAATGAATACTTACAATACATGATGCAAAATAAAATATGAAAAGTCCGTCACGCAGGGGCTGCGTAAACTAAGCAGATTTCCCACGTGAAGTTTTACGAGTACAGCAGAGAAATCTGCCTAATAACAACTGTACTAGTAAGAAACCTCTAAACCTATTCACGAGGAACGAATAGTTAAGGAAACGGCCGCCAGAGCTCTCGGCGGAAAGTCCGAACATAGCCGAATCCTGGCGACAACACACAGAATACAAATGCAAATATCTCGGTTAATATTCAAGATACAGAATAAATGTATATAAAATTATTTATAGTACATTTAATTTGCAATAAGAATGGATCTATACAATTTTTTGATCCGATGCATAATAACGGAGATATTTCGAATTTTCGAAGCTGTCCCCTTCTAACCCCCCCCCCCACTGGTCCGATTTCAGCCATTAAAGAAACTTGATCTTCCTTTTTACGTAAAACGATTAAATACCGAGTTTGGTGACGATTAAACAAAAATTGCGACCGCTAGAGCGTTAACAGACAAATATATATATATAGTTTTGAACTGACCTCATTTTCGTCATCTCCTGGGTAGGATCGATGGACATTTGAAGAAATTTTTCAAAAATCGCGTCATGAGTACGACCTCAATAGCTGATTTCCCTTAAGGGAAATCTGCTAAAACGTCAGTCACGCAGGGGCTGCGTAAACTAAGAAGATTTCCCACGCGAAGGTTTACAATAGATAAATATACATACAGGTAACACTACCGTGAATGCCCAGCAAATGGACACTACTAGTTAATAATCTCTAAAACGGAGAGCGGCTGAATTGTAAACAAACAGGCCAGCCAACCTTGTATCACTGCATTGATAGACCGGAAAGACAAACAATTAATGAAATATATCTGAATATAACATATTAATTTTATTGAACACAATTTACTAAAGTTGGTGCTGTAAATAGGAATGAACAAAAGAAAAAAATGCAAATATCTCGGTTAATATTAAAGATAGAGAATAAATGTATATGACAATATTTATGGTACATTGGATTTGCAATAAGATTTAATCTATACACTTTTTCGACCCGACTTATAGCAACGGAGATATATGGAATTTTCATAATTCTCCACCTCTAAACCCCCTTTCCCTCTCGTCCGATTTCAGCCGTTAATGAACTTGATCTTTCGTTTTACATAAAACCTGATTTTACATGAAATCTGCTAAAAGGGTACATAAATCTTGCATCGCAAAGGAAGTTTGTAGGCCGCAGTGGTAATATAAACTACATGGTGTTTACTTACTGCTTCTTTAATATTACAAAGTCCGTCACGCAGGGGTTGCGTACACTAAGCGGATTTATCACGTGAAGTCCCATGAGCCCTATTGTATAGGGAAATCTCCATGCGAGAACCGAGCAGTTACGGAAAGGGGCGAACTAGCTTTTGGCGGGAAACTCACTCGTGCGTTATCCGCCCACATTCAATAAAAATGCAAATATCTCGGTTAATATTCAAGATAGAGAATAAATGTATATAACAATATTTATAGTAAATATAATTTGCAATAACATTGGCTCATACAATTTTTCGATCCGACGTATTGTAACGGAGATATTTCGAATTATAGAAATCCCTCCTTCTAATCACCCGCTTTCCTTTTTACATAAAACGATTAAATACCGAGTTTGGTAACGATTAAACAAAAATTGCGACCGCTAGAGTGTTAACAGACAAATATATATATCTATATATATATAAAATTGTAACCTCTGTCTGTACATTGATTTTTTTCGCGAAATTTCACGATAACTTTTCGTTTCACATGCCATAGACACCATAACTGCATTTTGTTTCTTTCGTGTCTGTTTGTTTGTTTGTTGTTTGTTACCTTTTCACACATAAACGGCTGAACCGAATTTTATGAAACTTGGTATGAATATTACTACTAGCCCAACTTAGACTTTAAGCTATGTTAACATTCTCTGAGACGAACAAGAGTGGGGGTTATGAGGGGGGGCTGAAATTAAAAATAGCAATATTTCAGGAGTGGTGGTTATAAGCGAGGTCTGAAATTAAAAATAGTGATATTTCGTTTCCTATTAGGGTTTCGGCAAATATGTACATAACAAAAGTTGTTTATTTTGTTATTTAGAGAAACTTTTGTTATATACAATATCGTCGTATACCGAAGTATAAAGGCGTTATACGCTAAACATTATAGCGGGAGCCAACAATTTTATTTGGCACAAAAGACTCAACCGAACTAAATAAAACACTCGGTATGTGCATTAGCACTAACACCTTCCTTATAATAAGCCATTCTAACATTTCTAGGAACGGGCAGGAGTGGGGGTTATAAGGGAGGCCTGAATTTACAAATTTTATTATTAACAAATCCACAAAAACGACGGGTATTAACTCTAAACACTGGGACGGGTAAATGTCAAAATAGTGTGCAAAGTAATGCCTCGCCGAAAAAATACCATCGCCATTCAGCCTCAAATGAATTCCCGGGCGAAGCCGGGTATCTGAGCTAGTATATATATATAGTTTTGAACGGACCTCATTTTTGTCATCTCCTGGGAAGGATCGATGGACATTTGAAGAAAAGTCAGAGACTAAGAGTATAAACCATAGATTCTGTGTCAAACCTTCCTGAAAATGTTATCTTCTAAAAATTGCTCTAGACATTTTTCTTTAATTCCAAAGTTAAGGGAGTTATTTGTATTTAACAGTATTAAGCAACCCACTGCTCGTAGCCATCTCTAGCACTAAGCTAATATGTTATGAAACAGCTTATTTCAACCGCAAAATCCCCTTTACCCATCTTAATCCCTTAATCCTGCTTTAATATGTGAGATATGTGGGATGTCATATCTTCAATGAACGTTCTTTGGTCAAAAGGCCGCAATTTCATTCATTCATAAATACCATCCTCGATGTTAAACCATATTAAGTAATAAAGTCCGTCACGGAGGGGCTACGCAAACTAAGCAGATTTCCCACGTGTGCCACGCACTTGAATTTATCTCAAAAAGTAAAAGTTCAATGAGAACAATATTTGGTATTTGTGATTCAAATGATATTTTTCATTATATAACAACTTGTTAATATTACATGAGTAGTAGAGGGTTTATTGAAGACCGAAAACAATAGCATGCAAATATCTCGGTTAATAATCAAGATAGACGTACATAAAAACATGTATAGAACATTACATTTGCAATGAGATTGGTTCTATTCAATTTTCAAAATTCCTCCTCTCTAAATCCCCCTCCCTCTCCCCTCCCACTGGTCGGATTTTATCCATGAACGAACTTGAACTTTCTTTTTACATAACATGCTTAAATGCCGAGTTTGGTAACGATTAAACTAAAATTGCGACCGCTAGAGCGGTATCAAATTTACCTGACAAATATATATATATATATATATATATATTTATATATACATAAAATATTTATTTATTTATTTGAAAAGCTCCGCAACTAAGCGATGTCGCTCAGTACCATTGATTTGAATACTCTAAATTAAAATTTAAAAATAAAGAAAAAATGTTTTCGAAATTAATAAAACATAGAATAAAATATGTGGAAATGAAATTCAGGAAATGTTAAAATAAAGCTATGTAAAACTATAAATTTTGAGATAAATCCTGACATGAGGGTATGGAAGATACAAGATTAAAAAAGTCCGTCACGCAGGGGCTGCGTAAACTAAGCAGATTTCCCACGTGAAGTTTTACAATAGAGAAATCTGCCTAATAACAACTGTAGTAGTAAGAAACCTCTATACCTATTCACGAGGGACGAATAGTTACAAAAACGGCCGCCAGAGCTCTCTGCGGAAAGTCCGAACATAGCCGACCACACGCAGAATACAAATGCAAATATCTCGGTTAATATTCAAGATAGAGAATAAATATATATAACAATATTTATAGCAAATTTAATTTGCAATAAGATTGATTTTGTACAATTTTTCGATCTGACGTATAGTAATGGAGATATTTTGAATTTTCGAAAATCCTCCCCTCTAAACCCTCCCTCCCACTGCTCCGATTTCAGCCATTAACGAACTTGAACTTTCTTTTTATATAAAACTACTAAATATCGAGTTTGGTAACGATCAAACAAAAATTGCGACCGCTAGAGCGGTAACAGACAAATATATATATATATATATATATATATATATATATATATACACAGTTTTGAACGGACCTCATTTTCGTCATCTAGTAGGTAGGATCGATGGACATTTGAAGAAAAAATTCGAAAATTCCGTCATGAGTACAACCTCAATAGCTGATTTCCCTTAAGGGAAATCTGCTAAAAGTGTTATACAGAGACTTAAAACGCAGAGAAATGAGTAGGGTAAGTGAGTTTTAAAGTTTGTTGTAAATACCTGTTGTCTTCAAGTGGTTTTCTGTCAATAGTTCGTACAAGTCGTTGGGTAAGTTCAAATGTTCACGTAGTCTGCAGTCAGTCAGGAGATGTTTAATGGTCAGTACTGTGTTACAGTGAGTGCATGGAGGTCGGTCTTTACGGTTTATGAGGTACGAATGCGTAAGTAGTGAATGTCCGATTCTAAGCCTAGTCAACACCACTTCATCTTGTCAGGTTAGATTTTCCAGAGATTTTCCTTTGTTTGGGTTGTCTAGTATTTCTCGGAGTTTGTTGTCAGTTTGTATCCAGTCGGTTGTCCAGTCATTGAGTACATCTGTTTTAATTACTCGTTTCATGTTTTTTTTTTGTTTTGTTTTTTTAGCTAAATATTAAACAACTTATCCACACTCTCAAGTTTTCGGATATTTGTAAACCCCCACTTGTCCTCATTGAATTTTGAGTTAGCCATAGAAAATATATTTGGAGAACAGACCAATAGTCAAATCATGACTTGGGAAATCTGTTTAGTTAATCTAGCACCTGCGTGACGGACGTTTTGCTTGCTTGCGAACGTAGATTTTTTTTTTGTACTTCAAATAAATTGAGAAATACAATCATATATATATATATATATATATATATATATATGTGTGTGTGTGTGTGTGTGTGTGTGTGTGTGAAATAATCAAGTTTTAAATTTACTAACCATTGCTTCTGATATAGGAGTTACAAAGCTTTATTTGTGCAAGCAACTGCGAGGTTATTAAGCCCTTTATCTTATTAAACACCGTCGTATAATTATTTATTTTGGTGTAACTCACTCAGGATTTTCTGTCATATTGGTGTCATGTTTTCATATATGGTAATGTTTTAACAAATGTAGGTAATGTGCTTAACTGTCGATTGCAACAGATTTTTTTTTTTTTATTAACCTACCGTCCACTTCATACTAATTTTTATATTGCTGACAATTTATAAAGATATGGCTCGTTATAGGGTAATATGTACTTATTTATTCTTTTCTTTTTTCCCCCATAATTATTTATATGTATGTATATGTATATGCACATACACACAAACCATTTTTTTTTAAATCATGCCTTACATATTTATACTTATATCTAACAATTTACAATAATAAACTTGACATCATATTTAATTATACTAATAAAAAATTGTTAATAAATGAATAAGTAATTTAAATTATGCGTTACACTATTAAATTTTATTATATAATTTGATATTTTTTAATAAGTTTATGACTGCGTCTATCGATTTTCGAGAATAATCTTGTAGTGCTGGTGCTGCATTTCGTGGAGCCCCGTGCTCAGAATGTTAAGCAAGCTTTACGTTTCGTTTTTTTTTTTTTTTGGTATTAAGTCTTCAGTAAATGGTCACTTCTACTCATTCGATTTTCTCTTTGAGTAACTAAAGCCCTGAATGTTTCAGCTTACAATCCGATCCCCTTTTTACATGGGGACCTATCTACGAGAGAAAAAGGGAATAGACAATGTGATTAAATCACCAGCAAGTCATTCGTGTATGTGGGAAATCTGCTAAGTTGACGGTCATTAATTAAGTGAAAAATGCTAAGGATAAGACAATGGTTTTTCATTTTATGGAAAAGACCCAATTCTGTTAATATATATAGTGTAGCTCTTGTTAAAAAAAACTACGAAAATTACGCTATTCATAAAGTGCTTACGAATGAATGGAGAGATTTCTTTTCGTAAAGGGCAAATTTCGTTATATATTTCTTCTGTCATTGTCTACTGAATTTTTTATTGCTGGAGTGCTTCTCGCTTCCCTACTTGAATCAAGCAGTAACCGTAATATCATCTTCACAAAAATTTCGCAAACCCGTTTTGACAAAGGAAATCTGCTATTGAGGTCGTACTCATGACTGTTCAAAAACAGTCCTCAAATGTCGATCGATCCAACCCAGGAGATAACGAAAATGAGGTTCGTTCAAAATTATATATATAGACACACACACATGTCTGTTAACTCAAAGTAGGTAGCAAATCTTGTTTGAACATTACCAAACTCGATAATTAAGTGTTTTATTTTATTATAACTAAAGATCAAGTTGGTGAATGGCTAAAATCCTACCACTGGGGGAGAGTGGTGGGGGTTTCGAGGGGTTGGATTTCAAAAATTCTTAATATATCCGGTATATTAGAGGTGGAATTTCGGAAATTTGAAATATCTTAGTTATTATAAATTTAATGGAATAATTGTTTAAAAGCAATCCAAAAGTAAATTTTGTAATGGATATTTTTTTTCTTTACGGTCATAATTAACCGAGATTTGCATATTTTAGTTTTCAGGCTTCCGAAAACCTCTTCTCTTACTCACGCCATGTTAACAGTAAGCTGTTATATCAGTAATCACATTATTCTAAGGTGAAATATCAAATGATATTTATATTGAAAGTTTATTTGGTGAGATTCATGCAAATACGTTGTTTCATGCCGTCATTAATTAAGATTTTACATTATTTTATCGATAATGGTTATTTGATCTATACCAAACTCGATATTTAACCGTTTCATTCAACACTTTTAAATGTATTCATTAATTGCTGAAATTAAACGAGGAACGGAGGGGTTAGAATATTTCCGATATTATGAGTTGGATCGAAATATTTAATAGAACTCATCTTTTTAATGTCATCGATTCTACAATTATTGTTATATACAGTTATTCGTTACTTTAATATTAAGACAGTTATTCGTATTTTATTGTTTTCAGCCTTCACTACCCCCATCTACTCATCGTTTTTTCGATCGACAAATTGTATATTAACAATCTTATTGCAATATATATATATATATATATATATATATATATTGTTCTAGATATACATATTTTCCATATAATGAGTATTAACCGAGATATTTGGGTTCCCCACTCCTACAAGTTTCATACTGATAATAAGCTGTTATATCAAGAACTACTTCAAGAAATACCAAATATTATTTTCAAAAAAGCTTTATTTTAGGAGAAAAAAGCTTTATTTCATTAATTGAACATGTTTCCGGTCTATAATAATTTTATCTGAGAAGTTGGCTTCCCTTGTTTGTTTCGAATTCAGACGCTTTCCGTTGTAGATATTATTAACTTTTAAATTGACAGAGTGATTTCTTATTACTGTTTGTATTTATTCCCTTAACATTCAAGGTGGTTTTACCAGTCGTAACCACTGGTGTATGTAGATTTATCTGCTGTAAACCTCCCCTTGGGAAATCTGCTTAACTTACGCAGCCCCTGCGTGACGGACTTCTTTTAATACTTCTTTCCAACAAATAACTCCGCTGAAAGTTTGCTTTGCTTCAAGAAGCTCTTCAAAATATGTAACTTTTTACTCTTTTCCTGCGGCCGTCAAGTTCTATTGTGCTTCTCCTAGACCACATGGCTTTTCCCAGCTGATACCACAACATACAGCTTCTGAAGGGTTTAATGAAACACTCTTGGAAGCGTTCAATTAGACAAGGTATTTTACTGAATAATCTTAATGAGCTTTCTTTAATATATTTATGAAGATGACTAACTTTCCGCTCTCACCTTCCAGTAATCTGGAATGAAATTAAATTCTCTGACTACTTCCTTATTTTTGACCAAGGAGAATTTATAAACCAACATTTCATTGATATGATATTTATCTGCCTTTTATTTTAGCCCTTGTTAGAACAGATTTGCACATATGAAAAATATGAATTTCAAATATGGAAACACACACACACACACACACACACATCACACACACACACATATATATATATATATATATATATATATATATATATATATATATAAAGAAAGATATTGCAGGCCTTAGAAAAGGTAATAAATTTTCCCGAAACGATAGCAAATTGATGTAGTTTCATTTCAGCCAATGTGTGCGACAACCACATAAAAAAAAGATATTTCTAATAACAATTATCACCAAAAACATTCATTCATATGGATCATCTTGAACATAGATATGTATCTGAGTTGTAGACAACAACAGGTCCATGTCTGAAAATCATTTCTTCATCACTGCTTACGTACTCATGTACTAAGAATATGAGGTAATATGCACATCTGTTGCACGTTGCACAACGCTAACACTTTTCCTGAATGACATTTTACTGGAATATAATTGGCATCGACTTTTGTCGCAGAGGACCACTGCTGAGGGGCTTTTTACGTTTTTTCTCTCTCTTTTCAGACAGAATTAAAAGAGCGTTACATCGGCAAAAAATAGCATCGCTCTCTGCCCTTTGGCTCAAGACTCAAACCTTTTCGTTTCATCTGGTTTTTTTTTTCCCGTACAGTTTGATTCTAATTGACTTTGTTCTTCAGCAAACTTTCTTTCTACAGTTTTTAAAAGGACGGCATGGTAAATGGCACGTGTTATATTTTCATTGCCCATGAAAACGGATGTTTTTTTTTTCTTTTTGTATTGCATGAATTTGGTAAAAAAAAAAAACTAACTTCTCGTTAAGCTATATAATAAAAGAAATTACTTATTCTAAAAACCAAGTAAATAGACTTCAGAGTGCATATAGCGTTTGGCCAAGATAAATAAAATTCTAAATGATTTATACAATCACTTTATTGTCTGACTGGTCTAGCGTGCAGTTGATGCTTCACCCGGAGCACTATATAAAACGGAAAATCACAGCTACATTTTTTGTAGGACCATCCGCCAACAAATTCGGGGATACAAATAATTAAATGCGATATAGCAGGTCATTTCATCTTGTATTGTTTATATTATTCTAACTACCCCCTAAACAGAGATCTTATCTATCACCATCCATGTGGGGCATAGACCAAATAAATCATCTTGTGTTCAACTTCACTTTCCGCCATATACTCTGTGAAGTGAATTTATACGACCGCTATTTCACCTAATAAATAATTTACTATCCAAAAAAAAATATGGCAAATATCTACACAGTTAATTGAACTTATAATTTATAAAAGAAGGCTAAGGGAATTATCACTAGACATATATTATCTCCAACTCCTTTGTACATTGAATTTATTAATACAATTTTCAACTATCATATCACATCTCTGGGCCTTCAGAACATCATTGAGCACCTACTTTTTAATATTTACTCCAGCATTGAAGGGCAAGATCTCAAACATCGGAAGTAGTGTAGGATTGTAATTTTTGGCATTAGTTGGTACTACAGCCATTTGGAAAACTGGTCAGTTCTTGCTATGTTTTTATCAGTCCATAACATATCCTATTTAAAGACCAATTGCAACAACTAACTGTTTGGTGTAATTTCATTTGTGAAAATATAATGCTATCAAATATAAAATTGACTATGGAATATTATTCAAAAAACTGATACTGACTTTTTAGAGGATTTCTCTTAAGGGCTAATTTCCTCAAATATCCATTGATCATGAGGTTCGTTCAAAATTATATATATATATTTGTGCAATTTGTGTTTGATCGGTACCAAACTCGATATATGAGATTCCATACACAACTAAAGGTCAACTTCGTAAATGGCTGAAATCGGGACAAATGTGAGGGAGGTTTACAGGAGAGATTTCGAAAATTAAACTATCTCTGTTATTATGAGTTAGAAACTTGTAGAAGAGCAATCTTATAGCACATTTAGTAGTTTTTAAATAATGTTACATTCATTTATTCTCTTTCATTTATAAAATTGTTATTTTTATTGTCATATTATTGCTGATCTTAGAAACTTGGGTTAAATTATTTATTTAAAAATACAGAATTGTTCTTTGTTTATTTAAATCGTACAAGATGTAAATCTTTAACAAATAAATATATAGTCTATTCTATTCTACATTCATTTATTCTGTATGTTTAATATTAACCGATATACTTTTTTAGCAGATTTTCCTTAAGGGAATCAGCTATTGAGGTCGAATGTCAAATGTCCATCGATCCTACCCAGGAGATGACGAAAATTAGGTCCGTTCAAAATTATATAATATATATATATATATATATATATAATTGTCAGTTAACACTCTAGCGGTCGCAATTTTTGTTTAATCGTCACCAAACTCGGTATTTAATAGTTTTATGTAAAAAAGAAGATCAAGTTCGTTAACGGCTGAAATCGAACCACTGGGAGGGGGGGGTTTAGAGAGGGGGATTTTTCAAAAATTCGATATATCTCCGTTATTATGCATCGGGTCGAAAACTTGTATAGAACCAATCTTATTGCAAATTAAATTTACTATAAACATTGTTTATACATTTATTCTCTATCTTGAATATTAACCGAGATATTAGCATTTTTCTGTATTCAGCTTCTGATATGAGATCGGCTACCTTCAGGGAAAGTCGAGAGTTTCCGTCAAGAGCTAGTTCGGCCATTTGCCGTAACTGTTTGGTTCTTGTATGGAGATTTCTCTATTGTATAACTTCACGTGGGAAATCTGCTTAGTTTACGCAGCCCCTGCGTGACGGACTTTAGTTGTTATTCTACCTTCAGCTAACCCACGCTCCTACTCAGTTCAGAATAGGAATACTCTTCATGAACCACTTCATTCTAGGCTTAAAAACCAAACGTTGTTTTCAAGCGACCTTTATTATACTCATCATAGAGATCACAACCAACACTTGACTGCTTAGTTAACTAAGGCTAACCTTTGCTAAATTTACAACAGAGCTATTTTATTTATATTAGCAGATTTCCCTCAAGGAAAATCAGCAATTGGGGTCGTACTTTCGACGCGATTTTCGAAAAATTACCACTTCATTGTAAGGTTAAATACCAAGTATCGTTTACATTAAACTTTTACGTTTTGAAGAAGCCAATTTATCGCTGTTTCGTTTCTATTAAATTCGAACGAAAATAATATTGTGCAATGACTGGGGAAAAATGCAGAAAAATAATATTATCATTCGTGCACAAATCTTTGCCCCCTCACCCGTTATTTCTGGGGAATTGAATCACATCCCAATGGGATAGACGGACAAACAGTGTACGAGAGGCGAGAGATACCGAAGGCCATGTACAGATATAGACGTCTGATGTAGGCAATGTTTGTGTATCCACTAGGGCTGATAGAAAAGTGTTATTGGTTCCGAGACACACGATATTGTCTACAAAAAAGGAAAATTGAAGGAGGGTCTTACAGGCACCTGCTTTGTGTGGAGAGTTTCCTCCTTTTTGTTTTCCTCAGGTATATATATATATATATATATATATATATATATATATGTGTGTGTGTGTGTACCTATACAACCTATAATAAATTATTTATTAACGTCTACGTTTTGCAACTAAGGCTAATCGTGACTCAATGTTTCGATTTCCAGCTTTGTACGTAGTTTTGAAATTTATCTTTGTTTGTTCCATTGATATATGCTTCGTTCTTTTTAGTGAGCTCCTTTTTTGTTTCTAAGTTCCATTTCCGTTTTTGTATTTATTTCCAGTTTTGTTTTAATGCTTTTGTGGTTATATATTTTTTTGTTTTCCATTCATGTTGTGTGTTCCGTTTCTATTTGTTCACCATTTTTGTTTTTTGTTCCTTTTCTGATTGTTTTTGTTTTATTTCTGTTTCTTGTCCCTTTTCTGTTTTGTTTTCCTTTTCTGTTTTGTGTTCCTTTTCTGTTTTATTTTCTTTCTGTTTTGTGTTCCTTTTCTGTTTTGTTTTCTTTCTCTTTTGTGTTCCTTTCCAGTTTTGTGTTCCATTCCTGTTTTGTGTTCCTTTTCTGTTTTGTTTTCTTTCTCTTTTGTGTTCCTTTCCTGTTTTGTGTTCCATTCCTGTTTTGTGTTCCTTTTCTGTTTTTGTTTTCCTTTTCTGTTTTTGTTTTCCTTTTCTGGTTTGTGTTCCTTTTCTGTTTTGTGTTCCTTTCCTGTTTTGTGTTCCTTTTCTGTTTTGTGTTACTTTGCTGTTTTGTGTTTCTTTTCTGTTTTGTGTTCCACTTCTTTTTGTTAAAGTTCGTTGTTTTTTTTGTTTTGTGCAACATCACCATTGCTGCGAAGCTCCAAATAAATAAATAATCGGGACGGGTTATGTACAGGTTACCAGCCTTTTCTAGGCAGGGTGGGACTAAGGATTTTATTTAATGAATTCCGTCCTATATAAATGCTTCAAATTAGAGCCACTCTAGGATAACCTTGTGAGATTAAGTTCTACGCTTTAACTCACGTGGCTAACCTGAGCCCCAGTTTTATATATATTATACAATGATAACAATTTTTTTTTTATGCAGCATTCATTGCCAAAGTATTTTCCGTAAACATCGGATAAAAAAGTGGCAAAAATAAACTATTTAGCACGTTGGATACAATCCAAGATGGAAAAATACATTATATTTGTAAATTAGAGTTTGAGGGCGAATAGTTTCGTAAACACCCTTTTATCTGAGACTATTCATTCTCTGGGTCCTAAAAGAAAAGAAAGTGGAAAATATGGCGATAAGTCATTTTCTCTCTTCGTTTTTTTATGTTTCCCGCTTTTCTTGTTTTTTTTTATTTTTTTATTTTTTTTTATATCATCTTGACAGTAGAAGCTCCAAAAGCAAACTCTGCATATGCGGAATTACTTCCATCTTTATGGCGTCGGGGTTGTTGAAAAGGAAGCGAGGGAGGGAGGGGGGGGGGCTGAGACTTTTTCTAGACCTTTGAACCCCTGCCAACTGGTTCACAACTATCAAACTATTGGCAAGAGACTCCCCTCTCTGAAGCCCTTCTCGCAAACACACATTCATTTCAGAGCCCTGGTCTCAAATAAATGCTCCGCCACGCGTTTGCGTAACCGAACTCCCTACTTTGTGTCCGCCCCTTAATGTGATTGCTGTAAGCGGATAAACCTTTCTTTTTCTGCCCTTCTTAAGGGAACTCAACTATTGGGGTCGTACTCGTGGCGCTATTTTTGTAAAATGTCTTCAAATGCCCATCGATCCTACCCAGGAGATATTAAAAATGAGGTCCTTTCAAAATTATATATATATATATATATATACACACACACATTCACACACATACACACACACACACACACACACACACACACACAAACGCAGTCCCAACTTCCCATGCCACCCCCTTTAGCATCTCTAATTATTTTAATACAAGGCTGATACTTGGACCATAATTGGTCCATACTTGATACGTGTGCTATAATTGGGATCCCTGGAAAATCCTTTCAGTACATATTCAACCTCCTAACATTCTCCATTTTTTTTTTTTTTTTGCATTCATTCAAGAATACCTTTGCGTTTTTCGTTTTATATACTTAAAAAAAATGTGGGCCGACGATTCTACCCTGTAAGATAAGGCACTGTTTTTTATACATCAAACTTTGCCGATGGAAAAATGTATTCCTTTTACAAATAATTACCACCTAATTCGTTTTAAAAAAAAACAATTCGAACGTTTTTTGAAGTATTTAAAAAAAAAAAATTGTTTTAGACTCCATTCCTTTCCCCGCAAACTTGTTTCAAAGCTAATTTTGTTGACTACAAACTTTTATGTCGCTGCATTTATCAATAAAATGTGCCGTTTCTGAAATAAAGATGTGTGCATTTTACGGTTAAAGGATGCGTCAACGTTTTATGTAAAAAGACAGATGAAGTACTCGGATTTCTTTGACATTTATCCTTTTTTAAAAAATATAGATGGTTTACTTAGTAGGACCCAAAGAATTTTTGTATTGCCTTTTATAGGTCTTTATTAGTTCTTGGTATAAAGTCAATATTTAGCTGTAGTTTATTACTGTAGTAAGGATGGGGCAGATTTGCCCGGCTTTGCTAGTTAAAATTACTGGACGAGTCGAAGTTATTGTATGTATTTTCGGATTGTGCGGAAGGTCGGGTTGAGACGTTCTCATTTCCGGTTTGGAGATCACTTTTATTAGCCGCCATAAACAGCATCGTTTCCTGAATGACCTGTGGTGCTTTGCCCCTTTTCGAAAATGGGAGATTTCTCTTCCTGTCCCTTTCCATACGAATTATTTTGTCCTTTGGAAGGATACTTTATTCAGAAGAAATGTGCTTCGACGCTTCTGTAATTCTGATTGGTCCGAACAGCACTGACAACCTAAGAGCTCCCTCAGCTGAATGAAGTTTGTAGGATCGATGGAGGTTTGAAAAGATTTGTCGAAAATCACGTCACGGTTGCAACCACATTCACTGATTTCCCATTAGAATAATTGCCGAATATCAATGTTACACGGCGATCTCTAAATCCCCGAAATGCTTGGGTGATAATTGAAATTCTTGTAAGGAGTTTTAGCAGATTTCCCTTAAGGGAGGTCGTATTCACGACGCTAGTTTTGAAAAATTTCCTCAAATGCCCATCGATCCTAGCCAGGAGATGACGAAAATGAGGTCCGTTCAAAATGATATATATATACATACATACACGGTCGCAATTATTGTTTAATCGTTACCAAACTCTATATTTAATTATTTTATGTAAACAGGAAGATCAAGTTGGTGAATGGCTGAAATCGGACCAGTGGGGGAGGATGGTATAGAGGGGGAATTTTGAAAATTCGAAATATCTCCGTTACTATAAGTCAGATCAAAAAATTGTATAGAACTAATCTTATTGTAAATTTAATGTTCTATACATATTTTCTGTATCATGAATATTAACCGAGATATTTTGATTTTATAGTTTTCAACCTTCAGCAAACCCCCACTTGTACTCATGTTACATAAACAATTCTCAGTATATGTAATAGACCACATCATTCGAACCTTAAATACCAAATATTGTATTCAACAGTCCTTTATTATATGATATTCATGCAAATGTGATCTGGTGACCCTTCCCCCCTCTTACGTTTTTGGACTACTTAAATTTGATTGATTGAGATAAAAAATATTCTGATTCATTATAGATTACATTACTGGATATTGTAAATAGTTTTCAATCGAATTGATATGTTATATCCCGAAATATTTCAGTAATTCTTTTTCTTTCCGGTGAGAGTCGGGAAGTTATTACCATTTGTATTTATTTACTTATTATTCAAGGTGGTGTTGTATTAGCAGTATGTAGATTTATCTATTATTAAACTTCACAAGGGATATCTGCTTAGTTTACGCAGCCCCTGCGTGACGGACTTTTTAAACATTGTTTGTTAGCGTGTCTCGTCAAGTGACGATGAATTCAAGGAAATTAATAGGCCAAGTTGAATTAATAAGTTCCCTAATTTGTCATAAATAACATCTTTGTTAGCCATTTTTCCACACGTGCTAATAAAAGAGTTAAGGCTCCGTTTTTTCAGAGCAAACCTTTTACTCAATCCCCATCACGGAAAACATTTGTATTCCATTAAAACACTCTCTCACTTTATTCAAATGAAGATATTTTTAAAGCCCTCTCAGCAAGCTGTTGGGTGCCCCTTGAATATTTTTTTTTATTGATTTCAAACGATCACTTTTGCAAATTTCATGTATGGGATTTCCTTGTTTACATTTTGCCTCTCACGATTTACATTTCCCTGAATTTTAATATTTTCGATAAAGGTGAGGGATATAGAATCTCCTGACAAGTGTAGATTATACAGTCTATACAAAGAAGAGACGAGGATAAATCTTTTTGTACTTTTAGCAGATTTCCCTTAAGGGAAATCAGCTATTGAGGCCGTACTCATGACGCAATTTTCGAAAATTTTCTTCGAATGTCCATCGATCCTAACCAGGAGATGACGAAAATGAGGTCCGTTCAAAATTATATATATATACATATATATATATATATATATATATATATATATATATATATATATATATATATATATATTTGCCTGTTTACGCTCTAGCAGTCGCAATTTTTGTTTAATCGTTACCAAACTCGATATTTAAACGTATTATGTAAAAAGACAGATCATGTTCGTTAACGGCTGAAATCGGACAAGTGGGAGGGGGGGGCTGGATTTTCGAAAATTCGAAATACCTCCGTTACCATACGTCGAATCAAACAATTGTATAAATCTTATTGTAAATTGTAAACAATAAACCAATCTTATTGTAAATTAAATTTACTATAAATATTGTTCTATACATTTATTCTCAATCTTGAATATTAACCGAGATATTTGCATTTTTATTCAATTTGGGCCATAACGGACTACAGTTTCCCGCCAAAAGCTAGTTCGGCCCTTTGCCGTAACTGTTCGGCTCTCGTATGGAGATTTCTCTATTGTATAACTTCACGTGGGAAATCTGCTTTGTTTACGCAGCCCCTGCGTGACGGACTTTTTAATTTGCGTGGAAAGCAATAAGTAAAATCAATTCATCATCAAAAGTGATCTTTGAGTGTGCAATAAACATAATAGACTTTATATACAAAAAAATAATCCGTCACGCAGGGGCTGCGTTAACTAAGCAGATTTCCCTCGTAAAGTTTTACAATAGAGAAATCTGCATACACTTAACACCACAGTGAGTAAATGCAAACGGTAATGAGAAATTTTTCAGTTAATTTTAATAAGCTCCCAACGGAATTGGTTTCTGAATTGTAAACAAATTGGTCTGCCATCCACTCAGAGCTGAACAGATAGACAGAAGACAGATTATTCACCCGAAAGAAGATCAATTACTGATATATATCCGAATATAACATATTAACTTTATTGCAAAGTATTTACTATATCTAGTTCTGCAATTTATAATAAATCAGAATAATTTATATTTTAATAACTCAAAGAACTAAAAGAGGGGGGGGTATCAACAGTACGCATTTCCATACATCTCACAAAGTAAAAGCATACAGGAGTCTAAACTAATTTCACGAGAGCGAACTAATTTATGGCGGAAACTCACGAACAATATCGGCAATAGCCGATCTTATGTCGTCTGTTATCCCTCCACACTTGCAAATATCTCGGTTAATATTCAAGTTAAGATAGAGAATAAATATGTATAACAATATTTATAATTTCAAGTTTCAATGAGATTAGTTCTATACCAGTTTTCGATGCGACGTGTATTTACGGAGGTATTTCGAATTTTCGAAAATCCTCTCCTCTAAACCCCCCTCCCACTGGTCCGATTTCAGTCAATAACAAACTCGATCTTTCTTTTTACATCAAACGATTAAATATCGATTTTGGTAATGATAAAACAAAAATTGTGACTGCTAGAGCGTTAACAGACAAATAAATGTGCCAATATATATATATATATATATATATATATATATATATATATATATATATATATATATATATATAATTTTGAACGGACCTCATTTTCGTCATCTCCTGGGTTGGATCTGTGGACATTTGAAGAAATGTTTCAAAAATCGCTTTATGAGTACGACGTCTAATGCAGATTTCCCTTCAGGGAAATCTTCTAAAAGATGTTCATGAGGTATATTAGTCTTATCCTTACAACATTAATATTATTAACGGTAGGATCAAAAAGGTCAAACACCTCCACTCTTAATATTTCTTTATTACAGGCAAAGTACTTTCGGTGCGAATCGTCCCATCATCAGTGCTCTGTGACACAACATTTATACTATCAAAAACATGTAATATATATATGAATAAATAAATAAATAAATATATATACAAAAGTCAACAAAGGAAGTATTTATTTGTAACGTTCTAGTCATAAGTGTAGCATTGCGTTTTATATATATTTGTTTGTTTTTTAATATTCGACTTCCTTTGTTGACTTTTATATATATATTTATTTATTTATTTATTCATATATATATTACATGTTTTTGATAGTATAAATGTTGTGTCACAGAGCACTGATGATGGGACGGTTCGCCCCGAAAGTACTCTGCCTGTAATAAAGAAGTATTAAGAGTGGAGATGTTTGACCTTTTGATCCTTCCGTTGATGATGGACCTCCACCAGCCAGCACAAATCCAGAGTCCAGAGAGATTAATATTATTAATCCATTTAAAAATACTAGACTTCATAGTAGTTATTATTATTCAATAGTTTGAATGGCTAAATCCCTTGTCAGTGATGGCGAAAATCAAATATTACTGAGAATAACGTTATTGTGCTCTTCTTAACTCTCGATTTTTCTTGTTTGCATTTTAATGATTCCAAAGAAATCCTTAGGCCAGTTGCACACACAGCGGATTTTTCCGAGCGGATGTTTTACCGTCGCCGCCGTTCCAATAGTAGTCCACAGTAGTACATTGGAGCTTGCACACTCGACGGGGAAAAAAAACGATCGGTAGGTTTAACGTCGGCGGTAGCTGTGCAGCCGCCCGGTGCCACTGGAGCCGACGGAAGTTTTACCGTCACTTCCAAGTAGTGGCCTACGTAACCAATTGAACGTTTGCATACACAGCGGATTTTACCGCTAATACGTTTGGCAGTTGAACTCTCTTGCATGCACCTACTGTTTTGTTTCCGCATCCGCGTATCCTCTCCCCCTTGTGTTTTGTTGTCATGAGTGAGGAAATTGATAATGCAATTCTTATTTCATTAGTGGAATCAAAGCCTGTGCTTTGGGATAAAACTTTAGACAGTTTTAAGGACCGAAATGCTACGAAAATCGCTTGGCATGCTGTGTGTGTGAAATTACGAAGTGACTTCGACCAGATGCCAGAAAATGAAAGGAATAATTTCTACCGGTTGAATACAGTTCCTCATTTTTGTATTTCTGCGCTGAATGGTATCTTTTAACCGGTCATGCAGTTCATCAAAGGAAGTCATTGACATCTTGAAATAGCTGAAAAATTTCTTGTCGTCTTGCTTCAACTCATCAAACAATGTGTAAAATGCGCCAGCCTCATTTCTTCGTTCATTAATTAGATGAATCCAAAACAGTCGATTTTTTCTTTGCCTTCTCATTCGGCGACGGAATAACAACAACGTTATGAGCTGCTCTTGGTTCATGTCGGACTTCACAACTGAACTGAAATTGGTTCCAGAACTACAACTGCTGGTACCGACGTATTTTTCCGCCTATTGGCGACGGTAAAATATCCGATCAGAAGTGGCGGTAGAATATCCGACCATAAGCAACGGTAGGTTGTCCGCTCGGAAAAATCCGCTGTGTGTGCAACTGGCCTTAGTGTGAATGATTGCCAAAGTTGCTTTTATCTTATACTATTATTATTTTTATATTTTAATTAGTGGCTGCATTATTCTATTTTTGATAAATCCATTTTACTTTAAATATTTTTTAGATTGATTTTGCTAGGTACCAATAATTCTTTTACCTCCGTCCAAATTACGTAGTAATCGTAGTGTCTTAGGTTTGGTTTTTTTTTTCGTGAAATATGTATGATGAATGATGAGTATATTTCTATAAATAAACTATCTCTGTACTTCATGGAAGTTGTCTAATTAATTTTCACAATTCGACGAAATTTTTCAACAAAAATGTAAGGCTTACTTTATTTGAAGGTGAAAAAATACACGAAAACATTGAACAATTTTTCTCTTTTTTTCTGCTGAGCGTAAGTTTAAAATTATTCTTGGAAAATATAAATCTCTCTTTTCTTTTTCTCTTGTTATCTTCATTTCCATATGCCATATGCTGAGAAACTCATTAATTAAGAACTTCTAACTTTGGTGGAAGCCATTTCAGAAGTTACGTTCTGAAAGTTCAAGTAGGACAAGTGGGTTCAAGGAATAATATTATCCAATGAACGTGGGTATTTCCAAACTTTCGTGCGTTAAGTTCTTTAAAAAGTAAATAGCTTCTGGCTCTGATATTAAGATTTCTATGATAATAAACTCGGATCCAATATTATGAAATAAATTTCAAAGTTTCTTATATTAATACTTTTATTATTATTATTATAATCTTAGTCATATTTAAGTTATTTCATCAATAGGAATTGACAAAAGTATGTATGAATTTTTCACTAAATCTGTAATTATGCCCCTTCACTACGTTTGTGGTTCGAGTAAGATCGAGTATCTTGCATCTTAATACGCTCGTCTTTGGTATTTATTTATGTACTAGCTAAGGTAACTGGCTTCGCCCGGGATATCATTGGAGGTTGAATGATAATGGTATTTTTTTTTTTTTTTTTTTTTTTTTTTGGCTTTACTTTGTACAATACTTTTACATTATCCCATCTGATTGCTAAGGATTAACACCCGAGACCGGCGTTTTGGGGATATGTTAATAATAAAAATACTTGTTATGTACTTAATTCTACAAAATACACACTATTTTTGTATGACTCGTTTCCACGCTTGTATATTTTTTTTTATACATTTATTTTTGTATAACATAGTCATAGATTGTCATATTATTATAGTCAAAAATATGGAGTTTCGTTGATTTCGATTTAGTCTTTCGCGTCCTATAACTTTGTTGACCACTTCTGTAGTTTTTCGTTTATACCTCATTCAAACTTCGTTATACGGAAAATGTTCATATAACAAAAGTTACTATAAAAACAAAACAAACAACTTTTGTTATATGCACGTTTGCCGAAAAATGAATATGTTACGAAATATCGCGGTTTTATATTTCAGACCTCACTCATAACCCTCCCCCCCCCCTCCCTCCTGTTCGTACCTCGGAATTTTTATATAGCTTAAAATCAGGGAGGCATTAATACCAAATCACATAGGAGTTTCATTTAGGTCGGTTGAGTCATTTGTGCCATATAAAATTATTGTTTTATAGTTTTTAGCGTACAACTCATTTATAGCTTAGAGTCGCCCGGCGGTCGTGGTCCAGACTACACAGCTATAATCAGGCACTGACGATGGAGCGTTGACTCCGAAAGTGCACTCTGCATAATATTAAAAATCAGTAGAGGACAAGGCCTTTTTATTGATCCTTATCAATTGGTTCCTCTACCATCCAGCATATTCCAGAGATATCATTTCATACATGGTACATGTCAAAAGTGTATATAACAAAAGTTACTTCAAATAACACAATAAACAACTTTTGTTATTTGCATATTTGCCGAAAAACCAATAAGAAACGAAATATCGCTGTTTTTAATTTCAGGTCTCCCTTATAACCCCCACTCCTGTTCGTCTCAGAGAATACTAATATAGCCTAAAACCCAAAGTTTGGTTAGTAGTAATATACATACCGAGTTTCATAAAATTTGGTTCCACCGTTTACGATTCTATATGTCTATATATGCCGTTTACGATTCTGTATGTCTAAGGACATACAGACAAACATTCAGTTATATATATATATATATATATATATATATATATATATATATATATATATATATATATTTCCAGCTCATAACTCCGGAAATGTTGCTCGGTAAATGTGTTGAAAGAAGAGAGTAAACACTGAATTTCATGGGATTGTATCTTCAGTCTCCTTCGTCACAAAATTGAATATATGTACTCCAAATTCCTTATCATAAATTCTTCCGTGAAATACAGCCATTTCAATTCAATGAAGTGCAAAACATATTCTGGAGATATCCCATATTTTTTTTAATATGGTTTACTAAAGCGTTCGCCAGCTAATCCCCATATAAAATTAACTCTGCCTACATTTAGATTTCCCGCACAGGAGAGGGCTAAAGAAAATTTAAAAAATAAAACTCATAGTTTTCTCGAGATTGACACAATGAAATGAGACTTTTTTTTTTTTAAACTGATAGTGAAAACAAGTGATGTTAAGTTTAGTTTCACTTCTATTAAAATACCAGTAAAGCCTAATTTATATTTTGGCACATGTACGTGTTCTCGCTAGACGTGTTCAGTGTTATTATTATGAGGAGCAATTAAGGTATTACTCTACTTTACACTTATACTATATTTGCTTATTATATTAATATGTATCGTTTCAGTTGTCTTTTGCGGCATATCTCCAGCGGTGTCTATGTTGTGGTGGGCCACCACATAGACACCGCTGATGATAGATTCCCAGCGACGGAGTTTAAAACAACGAATATGTATCGTACATCAAGTTCCTTAACAGTACAAGCAGAACCAGGAGCACTGGAAGTGTAGGTAAGGTGTTGTTAGGGACTTTCCGGATAGACCCCAAAAAATGGTGGGTATTTTACTTGACTCTAATGCTGGTACAAAACGAGCTTACCTGGAACCAGTTTTGGTGTCTTTTCTGCCAGAATACCTTAAAAAACTAGCCTGCCTGGGCAGAATGCGTAACGTTCTGGTCCTCCGGGCCGGATTTGAACCAGCGACCTACGGCATTGGGCAAAGTGATAGCTATCACATTCTGCTAGATTTAGTGGTAGGCTCATACTTATAACAACTAGGTGTAAAATATAAAATTACAAATACCATAGATATAAGGTTAATGCCCAATTTCGTTGATCAAGGATCAAGTATATTGATGATGAGTAGAACCTCATTAGCTGATTTCCTATATGGAATATATTCAAAGGATTATCGATTTGGACTCATCTATTAATAATCTATTGTAGAAAAAGTTATTTTATTTTGTAAGGAGTTTAAACTCATTAATTCTTTAAGGCAGAAAGCCCCAAATAATGGTAGAAAGGCAGAAATAAAGCACCTGAAATACGTTTATTAGTTGTTGAGAAATCCTTGTTTGCAAACGGGGGAGGAGATTTGTGGAAGCCATTTATATCTGGGAATAAGCTCCCTGTTCATGTCAACCCTGGATTTTAAAACGGTAGTAAGTCTCTCTGCAAACACGTTTAGCCGCTCCATACTTCTTAGAGCATTGAGATTACTTTCTTCACATTTCTATGATGTAAAGCCTGTTTCTTATATGGTAACTTTTCACCGTTTCATTCGTGTTCAGAAATTAAATTGCATTTCAACTAATGTGAACTAATTCTACAAAGAGGGCTTTTGATTCTGTTTTGCTTTTAGCATATTTCCCTTCAGGGAAATGAACTATTGAGGTCGTACTCATGACTCATTGATCCTACCCAGAAGATGACGGAAATGAGGTCCGTTCAAAACTACATCTATCTATCTCTGTTTCGTGGTCGGCATGAGTCGGCTATGTTCGGTACTTTCCGCCGAGAGCTAGTGCGGCCGTTTCCGTAACTGTTCCTCCCTCGTGAATGGGTTTAGAGATTCCTTACTACTACTGTTATTATTAGTCAGGTTTCTCTATTTTAAAACGTCTCGTGGGAAATCTGCTTAGTTTACGCAGCCCCTGCGTGTCGGACTTTTTATTCTTATTTAATGTTACTTCAAATTACGTTATTAAAATGAAGGTTAAGGCATTATCAAAGAAGCCATTAAGTTACATCGTTCCAGTGTTTTGTGAATTCCCTACACTCCTATGATTGTTACGGATGAAAAGGAAAAAAATCAATTTTTTCGACTTACTTGTGAACTAATTTGCCCTACTCTTGGACCTTGATTTATATCAATTGTTGAACATATACAGTCGATATTTGGAGTCAACAAAATGCCATATTTCTCCTTGGGAAATTTGAAATCTTTCTTGGTTGAGGGCTTTGGTTTCAGTAGTGGCCGGCCGTAAACAGCACAATCCGAGAAGCCGGTTGAATATTCAAATGAGAAGCTATGAATTATTAAATTGGTGGAGGCGAGGGCCTATCTCTAGGGTCCAGCAGTTTTGGGCTCATCTTTTCTGTCCCAAATTATTTGAGATGAATGTCCTTCTTTCGCTCACTGTTCACGAACTAAATTACTTTTAATATAATTCCGGGTAGAATAAGGTCACCCAATCCCACTTTTAATTTTTACTGAATATTCCAATATTTAAATTTGCATGAGCCGCTTTCCTCTTCGTACTGCGATCAATGGGGTATTGTGTAAACATATTGCATTTTTTTGACATCTATGACACGTATGATTCGTTTTACGTTTAGCGTTGTTATAGTATTACAGAAGGAGAAATTATTAAAAAAAAAATACTGTGGGCAGCATCTAATTCCTTGTCCTCGAATTAAAATTAAAACGAAATATGTGGTTGCACTTCATTTAAATTCTAAGTTGGTATTCTATTGCAAGTAGAGGAAAATGGCCACACTTCCACATTAACAATTTATAAAAGCAACAGAGCGCTTTCCATGCAATAAATCATCATCAGTGTACTGTTGAAACATCAAAAAAAACAAATAAATCACCTGTCTCTATTAAAATATTATAAGAAGTCTCTCACGCAGGGGCTGCGTAAGATTAGCAGATTTCACACGTGAATTTAAACTATAATAGACATATCGCCATACAGGGCCGAACAGTTGCGGCAAAGGGCCGAACTAGATTTTGGCGGGAAACAGTCATCCCCTATCGGCCCAAATTTAATAAAAATGCAAATATCTCAATTAATATTCAAGATATAGAATAAATGTATAGAACAATATTTATAGTAAATTTAATTTACAAGAAGATTGGATCTATACAATTTTTTGATCCGACGTATGGCAACGAAGATATTTGGAATTTTCCCTTAAGGGGAACCGAAATTTCGAATTTTCGAAAATCCCCCTCTAAACCCCCTCTCCCACTGGTCCGATTTCAGCCATTAACGATTTTCATTAATATAATTCTAGACCCTAATGGCTAGCTCATAATGGCGTATTTTAGCTATAAATCAGCTATTGAGGTTGTACCTACTCATGTCGTCCATTTCAAAAAATTTCTTCAAATATTCATCGATCCTACCCAGGAGATGACGAAAATGAGGACCGTTCAAAATTATATATGTCTATATATATATATATATATATATATATATATATATATATATATTTGTCTGTTAATGGTCTACCGGTCGCAAATTTTGTTTGGTCGTCACAAAACTCGATATTTAATTGTTTTATGAAAAAGAAAGGTCAAGTTCGTAATTGGCTGAAATCGGACCGACGCACAGTAACAAAGATATTTTGAATTTTCGAAAATCCTCCCCTCTAAACCCCCCTCCCTCTGGTCCGATTTCAACCCTTGACGAACTTGATCTTTCTTTTTACATAAAACGATTAAATATCGAGTTTGGTAACGATTAAACAATTATTGCGACCGCTTGAGCGGTAACAAACAAATATATATATATATATATATATATATATATATATATATATATATATATACAGTTTTGAACTGACCTTATTTTCGTCATCTCCTGGGTAGGATCGATGGACATTTGAAGAAAAATTTTGAAAATCGCGTCATGAGTACGACCTCAATAGCTGATTTCCCTGCTAAATCTGCTAAAACGTAATATATACAAATTTAGACCACCATGACTGATCCGTATTGCGGGGTAGTCGACTCTTTTGGCGGGTTTCCCTTAAGGGAAAATTCCAAATATCTCCGTTACCAAAGGTCGGATCGAACAATTGTATAGAACCAATCTTTATGCAAATTAAATTTTATACAAATATTGTATATATTTACTCTCTTTCTTGAATATTAACCGAGATATTTGCATTTTTATGATGTGTGTGCGGATAACGGACGAGATGAGATCTGCTCTTGTCGGTTGTGGTCATAAAATTCCGGATTTGTTCAGCCCTTTCCGTAACTTTTCGGTTCTTGTGAAATTGGTTACTTTGTGAGACATATGCAAATACGTTCTGTTGATACCCCCCTCCCTCTTTAGCTGTTGGACTACTAAAATATGAGTTATTGAAATATAAATTATTCTGTTTCCTTATTAAATTGCTGTACTAGATATAGTAAATAGTTTTCAATAAAGTTAATGTGTTATATTCAGATATATATCAGTGATTGTTTTTATTTCCGGTGAAGATCATGTCTATCTCTCTGTTCAACTGTGAGTGGTTGGCAGACCTATTTGTTAACAATGCAGAAGGCGTTTCTGTTGAGAGCTTATTAAAATTAACTGGATTAATTCTCATTACCGTTTGTATTTACTCAGGTTGGTGTTCAGTGTTAGCAGTATGAGATCGGCTGAAGTTGGTTCTTTCCGCCGAAAGCTAGTTCAGCCGTTTCCGTAACTGTTCGGCTCTCGTGAAATTGGTTTAGAGACTCGTCGCTACTACTGATACTAGTATGCAGGTTTCTCTATTGTAAAACTTCACGTGGGAAATCTGCTTAGTTTACGCAGCCCCTACGTGACGGACTTTTTATGTAGCTAACTTTACAATAGCTTATTATAAAATTTGTCACTCATAAAGAAGGCATCAGCTTGCGGGACCATCCATATTAAGCAGTTGCTCCTTCTCAAATTAAATCCGAACCTCTTTGAGAACTGGCAGGTGTTCTAGTTGGCTGGAATCCTCAAAAGCTGCTCTAGAAAGGGCTTTACCACCCTGTCCGACGACTTTCCATAATTCACCATCAAGAATGCTAATGTGATTAGCGCTATCACAGAGACTTCACCCTCTTTAAACTTACTTCCCACGAACTTTTCTTCTTACTTCCACCAAAGCCCTAGACCCGGCTCTAGGTAATCTATTTATAATTTTAAACCGAAATATGACGCCCAGGGATCATCGCTATTTGAATAATATTTCAGCCTTATTAAAGTTTTTAATTAACATTGTAGTAGATTTCTCTGAAGGCAGTACAACATTCGTTGTAATGTCGCCTCTCTAGCGGTCGCAATTTTTGTTCGGTAGTTTCGAACTAAGTGCATAAGCGTTTCATGTAAAACTGTTAAGATTTTTAATAATTACTCGTTTAAATGAAGAAATATAATAGGACTTCAACATATGGGCACACAAGAAAGATAAATATTTATGTATCAAATTGATTATATATACAAAATACTGCTCTGTTTTTCCAATTTGTCACAGGATCATGAATAGAGAACAATAGGAGAGATGCAACATAGGCGAGGATGACGGATGGCTAAAAGAAGGGATCTCTGAAGAGAGGGACTGCCTAACACAAGGAAAGAATACGAAAATGGAATCTTGACCACCTAGGCACAAATAACTCTGGCGACTTCGGTGCCTATTTATAATAAAATAAATAAATAAATAAAACTAAAATCAAATTTGTTTACGGTAAAAATTGGACCGGGGTTGGGAGGTTTAGAGGGGAATTTAGAAAATTAAAAATATAGTCGAAACATTGTATAATAATAATTATATTGCAAATTTAATGCCCTATAAATATTGCTATATTCATTTTTAGCAGATATCCCCAAAAGGAAATCAGCTATTGAGGTTTTCTTTAAATGTCCATCGATCCTACCTAGTAGATGACGAAAATGAGGTCCGTTCAAAACTGTATATATATATATATATATATATATATATATATATATATATATATATATGTGTGTGTGTGTGTGTGTGTGTGTGTGTGTGTGTCCGCTCTGGCGTTTGATCGTTGCCAAACTCGATATTTATATGTTTTATGCAAAAAGACAGATCAAGTTTGTTAATGGTTGAAATCGGACCAGAGGGGGGGGGTGTTTAGGGGGGGGATTTTCGAATATTTGAAATATCTCCGTTACTATATTTCTATTATCATTTATTAAAAAAAATTAGGTTATACACGATAGAAAACATATGGTTTAGAACTAAGTTCAATTTATAAAAAGTCTACATATTTATATTTGTCGTACAATTGCTGTTATTACTAATATTAAATGCTTTTGGTGGTAATTTAAGGTCAGGTTTGCAGCATGTATCTTTTTCATTATCCTGATACACTGGAAAGTCTTGAAATAGATCATCAACCGTGCAAAATGTATCGTCGTTACTTAAAGAATTGTTGGTACTATTTCTCATTTCTGTGTTTGATGTATGAGGAATACTATTTTGATAATCAGAAAACATTTTGCTAGCAACCTCTAACTTCCTTTTTTTTTGAGTCTTCAATATATCCTTCGGCAACTGTTGAGGATTTTCATCCACCATATCTTTTCAAAGTTAGAATATCCGCACCTGATTCAACTAAAATAGATGCAGAGGACCTTCGAAGACAAATTAAATTAATCATAAAATACCAAATAAACAAACAAATTCTAACCTCAAGTATTTTCATTAACATAGTTTCATTACCATATGTTTTTCTTTACGGTGTCTAGACACTATAAAGATTCTTTTCATTATACTGCGTCAAAAAACATGTGTTTTCAATACTAGGTTTGAATCCGTAAAATAGCTCTTTTCGGGACTAGTACTGAAAAATCTTTTCGGTGCGCTAACCTTACCTGTTACTAACAAACATGTGTTATTCATTCTAATATTTGTTTCATTCTAATAATCAAAAGTTAACTGTATTCCAAAAGGCAATGCCAAACAAAGGTTTTAACATAAATAATAATCAAAATTGTACTATAAATATTAATGTTAATCTGTAATGTTTCTTATATTATGGGTTAATAAACAGATGTTTTTTCCAAATATTTAATGAGTCAATTTAATTTCTTATATAAGTACTTTTCTTCTATTATAGGTTAATAAACAGATGTTTTATTTCAAATAAAATAATGTGTCACTTTAATTTCTTATATTGTATCTTTAAGTTATTAATGAAATATAAAAGGGTTTTAATGCACTCAAGTATGAGCAGTATAATGAGAAGTATTGTTCATAACACGTACCAAAAGTGTCCTTTCGGTACTCGGTCCAATTTCCAAGCTCGGCTTCGCCTCGCTCGTAAAACTAGACCTCGCACCGAAAATGCCCACTTTTGGTACTAGTGATGAAAATAACTATTACAGTGACTAGTACAGTAATGGATCTCTTTCAAGCCTAGTAACCATATGAGAAAGTACCACTTGCACACACAGTATGAAGTAAAGGTATTTACTGACCATGTCAACTAGTTGAGTCAAAAACGTATAAGAATTATAAATGGGCATACTTTACAAAAAGTTTAGAAATAATGAGCATAATTCCTGTTCAAAGATTACTTCGTTATATATTGCTGAAATTTCATTAAAAACCCTCTCATAATATTTTCAACTTATTATTCTTTCTTTGAACATAATGTAATTAAGTTTTTCTGTGTGCGAGTCTTTAAAAAGACTTTCTTTCTATGAAGTAATTAAAAGCTGTTTTGTCGTTTTAGGTTTTATGAATAAGAATAATCATGAGTAAGGACTGCTCGTCCGTCTTGTGAACTATTCAAGAAGTTAGCAAATTATTAATTACAAAACAAACTAACATCAACATTTGTCGTCTGTGTGAAGGAGGATTTGTAATTAGTGTCTTAAGTAAATAGAACTTTGGGCATAAAGGGGAAACATTTTTCGCTAAATTTACTCAAGTTTGTTTAAATTGTCATCAGAGAGATCTTCTTACACCCAAGTTAAGTGTGCAAATGGCGTTATAGAGAAACATTACAGGCGTCTTGTCTCAAGTTGTCCGCCTATTGGTAAGAAGTAAACGATGATTTCAATGCTGTTATCTGTTTTTGCATATTTCCCTTGAGGGAAATCAGATATTGAGGTCGTAATCATGACACGATTTTGAGAGATGACGAAAATGAGATGCGTATATAATCGATTTATACAAAAAGAAAGACCAAGCTCGTTAACGGCTGAAATTGTACTAGGGGGAGGGGCCTTTAGAAGGCGAGAATTTCGAAAATTCTTAATATATCCCTTATTATGTGTCGGATCGAAAAAGTTTATAGAACCAATCTTATTGTAAATGTAAAATGTTCTTTAAATGTTGTTATGTACATTTTTTCGCTATCTTGATTATTAACTGAGATATTTGCATATTTTAGTTTTCGGTCTTCAGTAAAGCCCCACTCCTACTCATCTCATATTACAATATTATACTATGTTATGAAGCATTTTATTTGAAGTTAACTACCAAATACTGTACTCATTGAACTTTTAAGTTTTGAGATAAATGCAAATACGTGGCGCACCTGGGAAATCTGCTTAGTTAACGCAGCCCCTGCGTGACGCACTTTTGACCTTCATTGGGCCCATTTTGACTAATTTCACCTTGGCTTCCGTAGTTATGCATTACAGCATGTCACATAAGTCAAAACGTCCGTCACGCAGGGGCTGCGTAAACTAAGCAGATTTCCCATGTGAAGTAATACAATAGAGAAATCTGCATAGTGATAACACAATACCACCATCACCGTGATTAAATACGAGTACAAACGGTAATGAGAAATCTTCCAGTTAATTAAAATAAATTCCCAACTGAAACGGCTTCTGAATTGTAAGAATAATTTATATTTCAATAACTCAAATTTCAGTAGTCCAAGAACTAAAGAAGGGGGGGGGGGCGGATGAACAGAACGTATTTGCATACATCTCACAAAGTAACGAAGGTAAGGTATGGTTAGGAACGACAGGTAAAGTTAGAAGAAGCTTCCACCTAAGCCGAGTACTGGCGGAAATGGCCGACCTAATCCGAACTATACCCGACCACAGACTTCATAAAAATAAAGAATATTCAAGATAGAGAATAAATGTATATAACAATATTTATAGTAAATTTAATTTGCAATAAGATTGATTCTGTACAATTTTTCGATCCGACGTATAGTAACGGAGATATTTCGAATTTTCGATACTCTTCCCGTCTAAACCCCCCCCCCTCCCACTGCTCCGATTTCAGCCGTTAACGAACTTGATCTTTCTTTATACATAAAACGACGAAATATCGAGTTTGGTCCGATCAAACAATAATTGCGACCGCTAGAGCGGTAACAGACAAAATTTAATTTTTTGTTATCTCCTGGGTAGGATCGATGGACATTTGAAGAAATTTGTCGAAAATCGCAGCATGAGTACGACCTCAATAGCTGATTTCTCTTAAGGGAAATCTGCTAAAATGCAAATTCCTTCGTAATTATTAAATGAACGAAGAATAATGTTATTTAATAGTTTTTCTTAGTCTTGAAGACATCTATCAATTATGTTCTGTAACTTTTTTTCATGTGATTTTTCGTAACGGAGATATTCAATTATTAGCAAATGAAACAGTTTTAAAAGAAGTGCAACTACACATTTTTTTTCTATCTTTGTTTAATAAAAGTCGCGGAATCATATTGTGCACACAACCGACTCCTGGCCCCCAAAGGGAAATGAACTTTTGAGGTCGTACTCATGACGCGATAATCGAAAAGATTTTCAAATTTCCTGAGTTCCTACCTAGTTGATGACGAAAATGCTAGTTCCAACATTTATATAGTATATATATATATATATATATATATATATATATATATATATTTATTTATTTATTTATTGTATAGTCACAAATCTCGATATATAAGCAATTTATGTAAAACTAAAGATTATGTTCGTGAACAGCTGAGCTGACCATGGGAGGGGGGTTTTAGAGGAGGGGAATTTTGAAAATTCAAAACATCTTCGTTATTATAGGTTGGATCGAAAAATTGTGTAAAACCAACCGTAGTGCAACTTGTATTACCTAGAACTCTTTATGTATACACTTTTCCTCTATCTTGATTATTAAGATATTTGCATTTTAACAGATTTCCCTTAAGGGAAATCAGCTATTGAGGTCGTACTCATGACGCGATTTTTGAGAAATTTCATCAAATGTCCATCGATCCTACCCAGGAGATGACGAAAATGAGGTCCGTTCAAAATTATATATATATATATATATATATATATATATATATATATATATATATATTTGTCTGTTAACGCTCTAGCGGTCGCAATTTTTGTTTAATCGTTACTAAACTCGATATTTATACGTTTTATGCAATAAGACAGATCAAGTTCGTTAATGGCTGAAATCGGACCAGTGGGAGGGGGGTGTTTAGGGGGGATTTTTGAAAATTTGAAATATCTCCGTTACCATACGTCGGATCAAAAAATTGTATAAAATCAAGCTTATTGTAAAGGTAATTTACTATAAATATTGTTCTATACATTTATTATCTATTTTGAATACTAACCGAGATATTTGCATTTTCGTTAATTGTGGGCCGATAACGGATGACTGAATTTCCCGCTAAAGCTAGTTCGGCCATTTGCTTTAACTGTTCGGCTCTCGTATGGAGATTTTTCTATTGTATAACTTCACGAGGGAAATCTGCTTAGTTTACGCAGCCCCTGCGTGACGGACTTTTCTAGTTTACGGCCTTCGGTATACCCCTCTTACTCATGCCATATTAACGATAAGCTCACCATCATGAAGGACTTTATTTATGACGCTTAAACAACAAATATTTGTACTTATTGAACTTTTTTTGAGATTAATGCAAATACCTGACACACGTGAGTGAGTAATCTGCTAGTTAGTCGAACCAGAGTGACGTACTTTTAAATACATTGTAAAGCATTTAAAAAAAACTGGATGTCATAACCATGTTCAATCATCTCACTGAACTTTTTTTTCTTTACTTTGCTATTTTAATGTGTGTGTGTGTGTGTTTGAAATTTTTTTTTACTAATTTATATTAGTAATTATTAATTACATTTGAGTTTTAATAAATTTTAAGTATATTTATTTTGTTAAATTTTGATGAAAAAATGACGTCAACTTTAATCACTTAAACAATCGCAACATTTTTAAATTGGTAAGTATTTTGTATCAATAGGAAAATAAAAATCTAGAGATAGGATTTTTACAGAAATTTTTCTATGGAGGCCTGAGGTTTGAGTTCATTTTGGAAAAGGGGTCTCTTGCCCAAAACAGTTTTGGAACTCCTGCATTTACCCGGATAAAAAAAAAAATCTTAAATCAATATAGAAAAAGTCCGTCTCGCAGGGGCTGCGTAAACAAAGCAGATTTCCCACGTGAAGTTTTACAATAGAGAAATCCGCCTAATAACAGCTGAAGTAGGAAGGGATCTCTAATCCTATTCACGAGGGACGAATAGTTCTGGAAACGGCTACCAGAGCTCTCGGCGGAGAGTCCGGAACATGGCGGGGTTCCGTCGACCACACACACAATACAAATACAAATATCTCGGTTAATATTCAAGATACAGAATAAATGTATATAACAATATTTTTAGTAAATTTAATTTACAATAAGATTGGTTTTATACAATTTTTCGATCTGAAGCATAATAACGAAGATATTTAGAATTTTCAAAAATACCCCCTCTAAACACCCCCTCCCTCCCTCTAGTCCGATTTCAGCCATTAACGAACTTGATCTGTCTTTTTACGTAAAACGGTTAAATATCGAGTTTCGTAACAGTTAAACAAAAATTGCGACGGCTAGAGCGTTAACAGACAAATATATATATAGATAGATATAGATATATAATTTTGAACGGACCTCATTTTCGTCATCTCCTGGGTAGGATCGATGGACATTTGAAGAAAATTTTTGAAATTGGCGTCATGAGTACGACCTCAATAGCTGATTTCCCTTAAGGGAAATCTGCTAAAAGAGAATTAAAATATAGTTCAATAATTAATAAGTAAATATAAGTTAAAAACGTAATACTTGAAGCTGTGAGAGAACAGGTGAGAATAGCAGGGTGTTTCTGGGCCAGTGCCAACTGCTGGAGAAGTAAGTTCATTTCTTTATCGTGGAGTAGATCTGAAATATTGTAAGGACGGTCTGGGGCTTGTAAGACCTAATTGGGGTAAAGAAAGTTTTTTCAAGCGTTAAATTTGATAACAAACGATAACAACTTAGGTTTAGAGGCTTCTCCAACCTAAGTCATTATCAGATTTGGGTTGACTTTGGGCATTAGCGCTAATTTTCAATGGTCGTTATTTATAAATTGTTATATACAGTGTTGTGACTGTACACCACTTTCACGAAATACTACTCATCTTCTAATGTGATAAACCAGGTCCACCTAACCAGAAAAAAGTCCGTCACGCAGGGGCTGCGTAAACTAAGCAGATTTCCCTTGCGATGTTTAACAATAGATAAATCTACATACTGGTAACACAATAGCACCGTCAACATCAAATGCATAAATACAAACGATAATAAGAAACCTCTTGACGGGAAGCACGTAAGCAAACAGGTGAACCAATTTCTCACAGGAAAGAAAAACAATTAATCAATTAATTGATGATCTTATCGCACAACGAATTCGCATGTATCCTCGCATAATAAAGGTCTCATGAAAACAATGTATACAGGCATATAAGCTGAGTATATAGAGTTTCTCGTTATAACAACTTATTGTTATTAGGACATGAGTAGGAGTGGGGGGTTCACTGAAGGATGAAAACTAATTCATGTAAATATCTCGGTTAATATTCGTATTAGAGAAAATACGCATATAACAAGATTTATAGAAAATTAAATTTACAATAAGAATGGATCAATATAGAATGTTTCGATGTGACGTGTAGTAACGGAAATATTTAAAACTTTTGAAATTCTTTCCTCTAAACCCACCCTCTCCCTCGTTCGATTTTAGCCGTCTACGAATTTGATCATTAATTGAATAAAACGTATATATCGAGTTTCGATAATAATGAAATCGCAGAGAATTTATATAAATATTTACACACACACACACACACACACACACACACACACACACACACACACACACACACACACACATATATATATATATATATATATATATATATATATATATATATATAATTTTGAACGGACGTCATTTTTGTCATTTACTAGGTAGGATCAATGGACATTTGAGGTAATTTAACAGTAATTGCTCTATTGCTGTTATTGTGCTTCACTTCTGTCCAGAAGGATAGCAATAACTGATTGGCGTGAATTACACATAAAGTCCTATAATGAGACCAAGTTTTATTGACTTGTTGTTTGAATTATTTCATATTTCAGTCATTTAAAGTCCTGGGTGGGGAACTCGCTAAATAAAATTCTTGGAGCCTGTAGATAACTTGATCTAATTTAATTAGCTCTACAAGCATAAAGTGGTCTTTAATCATTTGGTTTATTTCTTCATTTACTATTCAATCATGGTTTTGGGATTCAGAAATGCCAATATCTAGAAATATTGTTTAAAAGGCAGAAGTATAATTTTATGTTTTTTTTATTTCTTATTTCTTCTTCATAGTAACCCTATGTGATGGGATTTTCATTTCTGCACAGCACATCCACTTTTCCAGACTTATAACAATTATTATATAATAACATATATACTTTTGTCATACCTCTCGGTGGAGACCGTCGTCATTGGCTGATGGTTGAGTACCGCTGGCAAGCGCTTTCGATGCGATGGCATCATCTTCAAGCCTGTTCATAGTTGTACTGAGTTGGTTGTCCGTCAGTCAGTGGGTTTTATGCTCTGTTCACCGTATTAGTTGTTCAAGTTTAGTCCAGATCTGTTTACTTCGTGTGGACAGAAACAATTTACCTGAACATCAACACCCCTCGTTTGACAGATCTTAGTGGTAAATAAACAGATCTGGACTAAACGTAAACAACTAATACGGTGAACAGAGCATAAAACCCACTGACTGACGGACAACCAACTCAGTACAACTATTGACAGGCTTGAAGATGATGCCATCGCATCGAAAGCGCTTGCCAGCGGTAATCAACCATCAGCCAATGACGACGGTCTCCACCGAGTGGTATGATAAAAGTATCATTTATATTGGCGGTTCTAACCCTTTAATTGTAATTAACATATATACTTATTAAAAGATGCAAATAAGAACTTGGAAATTAAACTTGACAAAAAATGCATTAAATATGAACAATTGAGGAATACAATTAAAACAAATTAAGAATATCATTGGCTATTGTTTTTAATAAATTCAGTTGTTTTGAAACTATACTATCGGGACTGATAGGCCATGGGGGAATATGAGTCTTTAACTGTCTTTGTATGTCTTGAGTCAGTCTACATTCATAAATCAGGTGGGGGAATGTCTGTTCAGTGTACCTGTCGCATTTACAAAATTATTTACTTGTTTATTTGGATTTTAAATACATTAAAAATAGAATAATTAAATATTAATAACAATGATACAATTCCTCTGGCCTATAATATTTGAAAGACACAATTAATAACGGGGTAAACCCTTGGATGTCAATAAAGAACATTATAAAAAAAGGTACTAGGACCCAAAAAGGAGTTGTTAGCCTTAACCTAACACATAGCACTCACCTAACAAAAAAATAAAACAAAAAATAGATTAATATAAAAAAAAATAATACAGGAGAGAACAACAAAAACAAAAAAAAACGCCTCATACTTTGTTGTCTAAAAATAATGCATCCTGACCATAAAAATACTCATAAAAATAAAAGATAATAAGACAAGACATTCCTCCTAGAGATACAACCTACTTAAAACTAAAACTGCAAACAGAACAGTGTTACTGCCGCATTTACAAATATTTGATTATGCAAGTTAGAATCTGTATAAGTAAGAGTTAGTATTTCCGTGTCCAGTTAGTAATAGTGCTAAATAAAATGTCTCGTGGGACATTGAGATATTGTTTTTTAAAACAGGGATATATTATTTTAGATGTAATTCTTTATCTGATAGATGCCAACAATATTACCACAAATAACTTATTTTTCTCTTAGTAAAGATTTTAACACAGCTGGTGTAAATTACCTCTTCGCTACTTTTAGGATTTCTTATTGATCGGATTGGAAGTAGCTCTGTTTGTGGCACATTTACCTTATAACCTGGGGTTTATGCCTCGGAGGGTGTTATTTATTAATTGTGTTGAAGTTTGCCATTGATGTTGAGTAGAAGGTCCGAATTTTGAACAGGTTATGTGGCGAGCGTTAGTCAAACTGCTTCGGAACCTCTTCCATCATTCATAGGACTGCTGAGACTTGGCCAACTTTAGTTTGTGTCGGGGTTGTCAGCAAACTGTCCAAATCCTGACTGTGACGTTGTAAATTTGTCTTGTTCTCGCCGTATATTTACTTTCAGAGTCTGTCCACAAGTTGTATGTTTCTAAGAACTATATCCGATTTTGCCATGAGAATATTATATACCTGCCTGCTCTCTGAGTAAGCCAAATAAATATATTGACCTCTTGCTCCTAGTGCATTGAATTCCACTTTAATGAATTAAAAATAAAAAATCATATTCTTATTCAACTCTTAACCTTATTTATTTGCAAGGACTGTTGACGATTTTTTGTGCAGTAGAAAATTTTGAATTTTATTAGGGAGCTCTCTCTCTTTCACACTCTCTCTCTCTCTCTCCTCTCTCTCTCCTCTCTCTCTCTCTCCCCTCTCGCTCTCTCTCTCTCTCTCTCCCCCCTCTCACTCTCTCTCTCTCTCTCCTCTCTCTCTCTCTCTCTCTCTCTCTCTCTCTCTCTCCCTCTCTCTCTCCTCTCTCCCTCTCTCTCTCACACACACACTCTGTCTGTGTGTCTCGCTCTCCCTCTTTCACTCTCACAAACACCACTCTCTCTCTCTCTCTCTCTCTCTCTCACTCACACACACACACACACACACACACACACACACACACACACGCACGCACGCACGCACGCACAATCTCTCTCTCTTTCCCAACTATATATATCCATCATGATCTAAAGGTTTCGCCTTGTAGTGGCACCCATTGTGTTCAATAGGAAGCTGCTCTTTTCATATTACAATACTCACCGGAATACATACCTGATGTCTTCAAAATAGGATTTTCAAGGCCTTCTTCCCCTATGCTCACGAATCTCACCTTCAAATATGTTTGTAATGAAGTCGTTGTGGTTTATGATATGCCCAAGAGGTTTTACTCTCCTTTTTTTCCATGGTCTTGATAAGACTTTCTTTCTCACTTACCTGGTTTAGAACTTGCATGCTGGAGGTTTTGGAGTCCAACTTGTTCTAGTCGTTCTACGCCAGATCCACATTTCTATTCCTTCCAACCTATTATGTTTTCTTTTGTGAAGAGTCGAATCTGTAATCTGTAAAGCAAGACTCTTCATACAAAAGACTTGGTAATCATTTTTTAGTATCCATGCATATATGCTGATTAGTTAGAACTCTGTTTCAAACTCTTTTTATAGCTTTATTTAGATCTACAATTGGAACTACTATTTTTTTTTTTTTTTATTCATGTCTCTCCTTCTCTCTAGAATAAGAGCTTCTTAGAGCTAGAATAGCTTCTCTTTTTCCTGTTTCAGATTGGAATCCAAATTGATAGTGTTCAATTTTATCCCTTGGCATATTTTTAAGAATACTTAACCCTCCGTCGGGCGCGTGATCTCTCAGATACACAGTTTCTAGAAAAATATTTGCCACTCCTCCTAGCAGAGAGTGGTGGTGTAGTGCTTCGAGTTATGTTCTTTATAGGTCTCCCCCTCAAGGTATGTTGTGTCACTGTGTTTAACGGAGTCGTGTGTTTCACCTGTCAATCAGTTTTATCTCCTAGATACCACGCGCCCGATCTCGTAAGTTTTTTTGAAATCTGTATTTCATAAATATGTACATCAATTAAGTTTCTCTTTATTAAATGGACTCATATAAACCTATTATTCTATTATTTTGCTCAAACTTGAGCTTTCAGAAGAACTTGTACAAGGATATATTGTACGACGCAGTGACAACAGTAGACGTTTACCAACCGAACTAAGGACGAAACTTGAAGACTACAGAGACTCATAAGACAATACATTGAACTCAAGTACAGAACAGCATAAAAAAAGTCCCTCCACTACAACGAACAAAAGAAAATGATGTGAACCAAGCAAAACTGAAAATAAATGTAGGTGTACTAATTACTGTTGTGAGATTTGCAAAAACAAAATTTGTTTACAACATAGTTCCATGCTTTGTCCTAATTGTAATGCAGCTCTGCAAAAGAAATAACAATTTTACTGGTATTTTAAAAATATTTTGATGATTTTCAATAAGTCTTATCTAAAAGTGATTTTGTGCTACTTATTTTTGATTGAAGTTATATTTAGATAAATTTTTTATATTGTTCACAAACTGAAATGAATTATGTATAATTAAGGCATGTGCATTAAAACAATTCCTTTTGATATTTGTGTTTTTTTAAATTATATTTTAAAAATTATCGGTCACGGTTTTTTTTATATTATAATACTTGTCAATTTTAAAAATTATTTACTTCTTTCAAACAAATACTTTCTCTGTTATGGTTTCTAATCACACGCTGAACATGTTAGAGCAAAATATATATTAAAAAACTGTATTTCCGTAAAAACGGTTGAGGTTGTATCTCTGAGATACACGCGCCCGAAGGCGGAATATTCTTGACGCACCCAACCGAGGGTTAAAAATATTTTCGAGGCATGCGGAAGAAGAGAAATAGTTTCGTAATTATTGCAGTTCATTGTGCTGCGTATTTTAGGTATGACGACTGTTCGACTTCTGGTTAACTCGACTGGAGTATTTCAATTTTCATATATATATATATATATATATATAGGGAGGGAGAAAGATCTAAGTATTCATAATTGCCTATAATTAATAGACTTTTCAACTATCAAAAATGAAATTCATTTTAAATAAATTTCTTTAATGAAGAATATTTTCCCATAAAGCAACTACTACAGCGGAAATCAAAATATACCTTTATCTTTGGAGAGGTCTTCTTTCTAATTGAGTCTTGTTAAATAAACAATGAGAAATGTATTGTTCTCGGCTGGATAATCTAATTCCGGCAAGAATTTTTGGAAATTGTTGAAATAAGTTTATGCCGGTACTTTTCCTCTGAGAGATAAATTTGTCTTCAACAAGTGGAAATACCGAAGATTTTCCCATGGAAAATGAGGCTTTCTCCCCCACTTCCCTCTGTTAGATTATTTATAAGTGTTGAGGAAAATTAAATTTGGGCACTGTCTTGGCTTATTGAAGGTTTCTTGCTTGATCCATGGATTTATTTTCTACTATCATTTTCCCCCGCTTCTCACAAATGGGTTATACATCCTAAATTAATTATGAGTTTCATCTCACTGCTTAAAAATTAAATAAATCTATATTGAGGATGCTGAACAAAAAGATTATATTAGTATTCTTGGAAAAGTTTTTTGTAGACCTAATGTCTGTGATTATTATTTATAATGTGTACTTAATGCAGCTGAATACTCTATTTCAACTCTGAGATGAACCTTAGTATTCAGTGAATGAGAAATAATGTATATTTTTTTTAAAGGTTATCATTGATTGATTTTTGTTTTTTTCGATATGATTATAATATACAATATAATATATAAATAAATACAGTACTATATTCTTCTGAACTCTGGTCACTGTGCCACTATGATAAAAAAAAGTCCGTCAGGATTCTATTGTTTATTGGCTTATTCTTCGTTCAAAATTGTTAAATTTATTTATTTCTCTTTAAGTTTTAAACCCGCCCTGTTTGTAATTTTAATATAGGTGAGAGTAGGGTAAAAGCGGGTAGTCGGGTCCAAGCATGGACCGACCCCCTTGGCCTTAGTGCATCGGGAGGGTTTAGCCCGGTAGCAACTCTGTAAGCACGCCCTACGCACTGATGGTAATTTGGCTTATGTTATTTGTATGTTTAAATAGTAAATAAGGCATTATTATATTTTAATTATAACCATGTTTTTAAATATAGGTGTTATTGTTGTAAATTTTATAATGTTCTAGACTGTTTTGTTATATGACCAATTATGTAAAAAAAAAAAAAAAAAAATTAAAACTAATTTTTAGCCTCCTTAATTATGGTGTTTTATTGTTTGTAGCTCTGAGGATGAGGATTTAATTCCTGAAAGCGCTAAGCGTTTTTAAGAAATAAATTGTGAGGGGCCATAAAATAGTATATTTCGTACCAAGGGCCGAAAGTGGGCGTTTGCCGGCCCGAGATATTTTTTGACCGAGACGTAGTCGAGGTCATGAAAAGTTCAAGGGTCGGCAAAAGCACTTTGGCCCGAGGCACGAACGCTATTTTTCACCATTCTACAATAAATATTAATACGATATAACATTAATCAAAAACAAGATTTTCTTTTGGTTAAGTGTACCTCTTTGTTAGAAGGTTATCTTGTGGTTATGGGGACATGATGAATGTTTAATGTATGGATTGTTTTACGTTATGTTATTATGTAAGTTAATCTGCCATGATTTCTTTTGCTCTTCTATTTATAGATTCTGATATATTATTAGCCATAATTACTAAATAACTAAACAATAATACGAGCAAAACAAACTAATAAAATGTACATAATGAAATGAATGAATTAAAATAATAAACAGCTGATTTTGCGGCCCTAGGGCGAAATATTCATTTTCGGCCCTAGGGCGGCGAAGTGTAGCTTTCGGACCGCAAATTAGGTGTGTAAAACAGGTGATTACATCGTAGTATGGTGAAAAAGTTTTTGTGATTAACCTGACTTTTAAATCATTTCACCGTCTACTTATAATTTGAGTTGATTATTATTTATTAAAACCTAGAGTGGCGAGTTTGATTCCCGCCTAGTCAACAGGAATTTATTTAGTTGTAGAGTGGTAACCTGTAGATAACCCGTTCCAATTGGATAATAGTAGCATAAAGTGGTCGTTAATAAATTGCATTTTGTTATTTATTAACGTCCGCTGTTTGCTACTACGGCCAAGTGGGGCGGAATATCTACAGGTTACCACCCTTTTCTAGCCGAGGTGGGACGATGGATTTTATTTAATGAGTTCGTCACTAAATAAATTTCTATTGCCCAGGCTGGAATCGAACTCACCACTCTGTGTTTATCATGTGAGGTTAAGGCTAACGCTTTAACTCGCATGGCTAACCTGGGCCCCAGGATATGAATTTCTGCATTTAATACAAACATAAGTTCCAACAAAAATTCGAAACACCTGTTTGGCTGTTAGGTCCATGTTCTCAATTCGGTCTACCCTTTTCTAATCAGAGTAGGACCAAAGCTCATATTTGTTGATGTGATTCCTTTCCCATCTGTTTATGTTTATTCGCCATGTTGTAATGGAAACACCACTGAAAGCTATCGCTTTGTGTTTGACCATCGCCTTAATACTCGTGGCTAATTTGAGCCCCATTCATACTTCAAATACCAATTAACGGCCATAACTTCAAAGTTCGCTTCATGTTCCAAGAAATATGTATATACGTAGAGTGCCCCATTCACTACCTGGACTTGCTATTAGGGATGCGGGCGTGTGTTCTTGGAAGAGCACAATGCAATATCCATATACAGCACTATGGGCAGCTGGCTTTGATGTTAGATTTAGATACCACGAACAGTTTCATATGAACTCACCACTTCCCATCAAATCTCATTTGACTGAAATCGCTTTTCATCAGGTCTCGTGCTATAATATTTATTTTAGGAGATTTCGCTCGAGGGGAATCTGCTATTTCGCGATTTTCGAAAAATGTCCATCAATCCAGTCTGGAGATGACGAAAATGAGAGTTGTTGAAAATTATTTCTCCACACACACCTTTGTATATATATATATATATATATATATATATATATATATATATATACACATATAAACACACACACACACACACACTCACAAACACAAATCTATTCTCAGTTTTGCAACTCTTTTAATGCAACACTCTAATTTTTTAGCAGATTTCTTTTAAGGGAAATCAGCTATTGAGGTCGTAATCATTATGCGATTTTCGAAAATTTTCTTCAAATGTCCATCGATCCTATCCAGGAGATAACGAAAATGAGGTCCGTTCAAAGTTATATATATATATATATATATATATATATATATATATATATATATATATATATTTATATATGTCTGTTAACGCTCTAGCGGTCGCAATTTTTGTTTGATCGTTACGAAACTCGATATTTAACCGTCTTATATAAAAAGACAGATCAAGTTCGTTAATGGCTTAAATCAGACTAGAGGGAGGGGGGGGGGTTTAGAGGGTGGATTTTTGAGAATTCAAAATATATCCGTTAATATGTATCGGATCGAAAAGTTGTATAGAACCAATCGTATTTCAAATTAAATTTTCTATAAATATTCATACACATTCATATACATTTATTCCCTATCTTGAATATTAGCCGATATATTTGCATTTTTATGAAGTCTGTGGTCGGGTATAGTTTGGATTAGGTCGGCCATTTTCGTAACTGCTCGGCTCAGGTGGTAGCTTCTCCTAACCTTACCTTACCTTCGTTACTTGGTGAGATTTATGCAAATACCCCCCTCTTTAGTTCTTGGACTGCTAAAATTTGAGATATTAAAATATAAATTATTCTTACAATTCAGAAGCCGTCTCAGTTGGGAATTTATTTTAATTAACTGAAAGATTTCTCATTACCGTTTGTATTTAATCACGGTGGTGTTGTGTACCAGTATGCAGGTTTCTCTAATGTAAAACTTCACATGGGAAATCTGCTTAGTTTACGCAGCCCCTGCGTGACGGACTTTTTAACAAAACGCCGCCGTGTTGATTTTTGAAGTTGCCTAAATTTTATCATCTTTTCAAATGAGATAAATTATTCATTAACCTATTTTTAGACATTTTAAATTCAGCCTTGGACGTTGGAGCACGAAATTTATTGCGAAGAATCAACAGAACCGAGAAGCAACACTTAAAGCCGTATTTCTCTGGAGGCCCAAAAATATATTGGAATGTCGAGGAAATAGGTGACTCTTATAAGTAGAAGCGTTATTCGTTTAAGATAGGGAGCAGTTCCTTGGTGGAGAGAAATTGTTGGAAGGGAGCTCTGGATCAGGAAAGATGCTATCTGGACCCCCATTTGTCAATTCTAAAGTGCTAGGCCTTGTTCGTGTGTCTCTTTCTTTATTTATATTTATATCTCTATTTGCCTTTCCAAATACCTCTCTCCCCTGGAAATTTACTCTATATAGATACTGTATCTTTCCCTATTTTCTTTAATTACGTCCATTATTTATTTTGTATAATAATTCTATTTTATGAGAAGAGCACTTGGATTTGTTTAGCTATTCTGGGGAAAAAAGGGAGCTAAAAAATACCGTTAATAGAG
The DNA here is from genome assembly GCA_019009955.1 of Riptortus pedestris. Lineage (NCBI taxonomy): Eukaryota > Metazoa > Arthropoda > Insecta > Hemiptera > Alydidae > Riptortus > Riptortus pedestris. The sequence continues at coordinate 121,182,850 of CM032231.1, forward strand.
TAACCTGTTGCTTGTGGTTATCACATTTTCATTATATTAAAGTGTAGATAAAAATATCCTGGATGACGAATGGATTTACCCCAAAAGTCTACCACCGGACAATTCTGCATGAATTACTAATTACAGTGTCTGTCGTTGTATTTCGTCGTAATCAGATCAAGTGCACATTTATTTTTACCCGAGAACGCCCTGAAAATATTTTCTAGTAGCTTCAGCATATTTAACGCGACAATAAAAATTGCTTCTTTTCAAACTGAAATGGACATTTGTCTGAAAATTTAATGTACAAATATTTTAGTTGTTGAATATTGTAATTTCAACTGATGCTACACTCTATTTGTGAGTGCTCTATTAAATTGGCTTACCCTTTCACCCCTATATTTACAAGAATTTTTGAGCATATTAAATTTTTATCGGAAATCTTTATAGGGAAATCAGCTATTTCGGTTGTACTCAAGGCGGGATTTCCTTCCTACCCAGGAATTGAAGAAAATGAAGTCCGTTCAAAATGTTATATATATATATAAATGTGTGTGTCTGTTAACGCTCTAGCGGTCGCAATTTCTGTTTGATTGTTACCGAACTAGATATTTAAACGTCAAAAATTCAAAATATCTCCGTTGTTTTACGTCGGATCGAAAAAGTGTATAGAAGCAATCTTATTGACAATTTAATGTTCTATAAAATTTGTTATATAAGTTTTTCACTATTGGCCGAGATATATGAATTGTTTAATTTTCAGCCCACAGTAAACACCTACTCCTAGTCTTGTCATATTAACGATTAGTTATTATATCAGGAACCACTTTATTTGAAGCTTAAATAACAAACAGTGTCTTCATCGGACTTTTCTTGTTTGAGATTCATGTAAACATGTAGAATAATGAAGTCATGAATTAAGATTTTCCATAATTGAATCGAAACTTTGTGTATTTGTTCTGCACCATACTCAATATTTATGAGTTTATTTCAACTCTAACGTACATATTCTTTAATGGCTGAAATTACATCGAAAACGTTTATAGACCAAATGTATTTATTATGTTACTATTGATGTTCTACAATTGCTACTCTATACATTAATTTGTAATTCATATATTAAGAGCGTTATTCGTATTTTCTTGGTTTCAGCCTCCTGTAGACCCCCAGTTCTATTTATCGTAGAAGATATTTAGTAAAAGAAAAGAACACTTGTAAGCCGTACCCTCGCGTGGGAAATATCATAGTTTTCCTAATTCCTGCGTGACAGACTTTTTAGTTTACAAATCGTATATATTGTGATTTCTTACAACAGATTCGTCATTTTAGCTTAGAATGTTTCAGCAGCAGGGGTATCTTGTTATTAAAGTAAGCATACTTCCTACCTGCTGTGCTGACACACAACCTCTTGGTCTCTTCTCACCATATATTTTCCATTTCCATGCAAATATCCTACGGGTAAAAGTGGGAGTTTACTGAAGGCCAAAAAACAAAATTACAAATTACTCGTTGAATGTGTGACCTGCGAAAAATTGTTTAGAATAACAATTTTACAGAATTAGTAGGTTAACTAGATTGGTTCTATTGGGTTTATGGGTACGACTAATTAATTAACACAGGTATTTTCAAATTTCTAATTTTCCACTCAATATTCCAGATGCAAATTCAATCATTAACAATTATGAACTCTCGTGTTGAATGAAATAGTTTAATATCGAGTATTGTATAGATTAAATAAACATTTCCTAGTCCAGAAAGTTACCTGATTGTTTCACCAGAGAACGTATTACCATTTATCTCACATTTTAAAGGTCCCTTGAAACAATTCTTGGAATTTAGACTTGGAATAAGTTCCAAGTTTAAATACGCAGAACGTTTCATTACGTTGTGGCTAAAATTGAAAGTTACTTTAAGTTGTGTTCTCAAAATTAAAAAAAAAAATGGCAATATGTCGGTTATTATTCATGAGAGAGAAAAAATGATCAGAACTACATTTATTAAAAATTAGATTTTCAAAAAGATTGGTTATATACACTTTTTCTATCCGATTCATAATAATGGAAATATTTTGAATTTTCGATTTTACTTTCTCTAAACCTACTCCTCTACTCTCGTTCCGATCTCAGTTGTGAACGAGCTTGATCATTAGTGACACGCTTATATAGTGCTAGAATGGTAATATGTCATATGAGTAATTTCATATCTTATCTATAAAAGTACGTCACGCAGGGGCTGCGTAAACTAAGCAGATTTCCCACGTGAAACTATACAATAGAGAAATCTTTATATGAGAGCCGTCTCTCTATACGTTCGTTATCGGCACACATTTAATAAAAGTGTAAATATCTCGGTTAATATTCAAGAGAGAGAAGCAATGTATATAACAATATGTATAGTAAATTTAACTTGCAATAAGATTAATTATATACAATTTTCCGACCCGTCTTATAGTAACGAAGATATTTCGAAATTCTCCCTCTAAACCCCCCCCATCCCACTTGTCCGATTTCAGGCATTAACGAACTTGATTTTTCTTTTTACACAAAACGCTTATATCGAGTTTGGTAACGATTAAACAATAATTGAGACCGATAGAGCGGTAACAGACAAATATATATATATATATATATATATATATATATATATATACACACAGGTGTGAACGGACCTCATTTTCGTCATCTCCTGGATAGGATCGATGGACATTTGAAGAAAAAATTCGAAAATTTCCCTCAAGGGAAATCTGCTAAAAATTGTAGCCATCCTCACTTAGCAATATGATAACGTACAATTTTCATGCATTAGAATTAATGTAAAAGCAAAGCAAAAATGAATAAACAACATAAATAACTATTGCTTATTTTCTAATAAAAAATAGAAAAAAACAAAATGCGATCCAAACACCGCAGAGCGCCCGCCGGAGGGTTAATTTTGTAAAAAAAGAAAATATGTGAAAATAAATTTAAATTAGAAGTTTTTAGTATCTTTGTTTATATTGTCAAATTTTAAGTGGTCATATGGATGAGGATATGATTATATATCCTCAATAATTATATATATATATATATATATATATATATATATATATATATATATATATATAATTTTGAAATGACCTCATTTTAGTCATCTCATGTGTAGGATCGATGGACGTTTGAAGAAAAATTTCGAAAATCGCGCCATGAGCACGACCTCAATAGCTGATTTCCTTTAAGGGAAATCTGCTAAAATTAGCTTTTGGTTAGCACTCTTTCTAGCCAGGATGGGTATCCATGATTGTATTTAATGAGTTCGTAACTGAATAAATATTTATTGCCCACGTTGGGAATAAGAACCCACGTTCTAGATTTACGCAAAAACTCACACGTTTTACTTCCTGAGCCTTTGTTTATTTTAGCAGATTTCCCTTAAGGGAAATCAGCTATTGAGGTTGTACTCATGACGGAATTTTTGAAATTTTTCTTCAAATGTCCATCGATATTACCTAGTAGATGACGAAAATGAGGTCCATTCAAAACTGTATATATGTGTGTATATATATATATATATATATATATATATATATATATATATTTGTCTGTTACCGCTCTAGCGGTCGCAATTTTTGTTTGATCTATACCAAACTTCACCTTTAAGCGTTTTATGTAAAAAGAAAGATCAAGTTTCAGAAATGGATGAAATCGGACCTGTGGGAGGGGAGGTTTAGAGGGAAGGATTTTCGGAAATTCAAAATATCTCCGTTATTATTCGTCGGATCGAAAAAATGTACAGAATCAATCTTATTACAAATTAAATTTACTATAAATATTGTTTTATACATTTATTCTCTATCTTGAATATTAACCGAGATATTTGCAATTTAGCAAATTTCCCTTAAGGGAAATCAGCTATTGAGGTCGTACTCATGACGCGAGTTTTGAAAAATTTCCTCAAATGTCCATCGATCCTACCCAGGAGATGACGAAAATGAGGTCCGTTCAAAATTATATATATATATATATATATATATATATATATATATATATTTGTCTGTTAACGCTCTAGCGGTCGCAATTTTTGTTTGATCGTTACCAAACTTCATATTTAAGCGTTTTACGTAAAAAGAGAGATGAAGTTCGTTAATGGCTGAAATCGGACCAGTGGGAGGGGGGGGGGTTTAGAGGAGGGGATTTTTGAAAATTCAAAATATCTCCGTTATTATGCGTCGGATCGAAAAATTGTATAGAATCAATCTTATTGTAAATTAAATTTACTATAAATATTGTTTTATACATTTATTCTGTATCTTGAATATTAACCGAGATATTTGCATTTGTATTGTGTTTGTGGTCGACGGAACCCCGCCATGTTCCGGACTCTCCGTCGAGAGCTCTGGTGGCCGTTTCCAGAACTATTCGTCCCTCGTGAATAGGTTTAGAGATCCCTTCCTACTACAGCTGTTAGTAGGCGGATTTCTCTATTGTAAAACTTCACGTGGGAAATCTGCTTAGTTTACGCAGCCCCTGCGTGACGGACTTTTTATTAAATCTGGCCGGCTAACGGACGAAGTGGCTTTCCCGCCAAAAGCTAGTTCGGCCGTTTCATTAACTGCTCAGCTCTCGTGAAATTTCTCTATTGTAAAACTTCACGCGGGAAATCTGCTTAGTTTACGTAGCCCCTGCGTGACGAACTTTTTTAATATGTTGTTTATATATTACATATATATGCGACTTATATGGCTTATGTTTCAGGCCATAATTCTACATAGTACATCCATGGTAGCTTCCTATTGGACAATAATTTTTGGCAAGCATGTCGAGAACACCCACAAAAATGAAAAAGTAAACAGAAGAGTCTGGTTAACTTTCAAACTCCTTGGACTTCAATTTTTTACAAGAGACAAACAGAGATTTTTATTTCTCAAATTTAATACGCGAATTGGGTCTTAGAGTAAAATGGTATACCTTAATGGAAGAAAAAAACTAAGTATATATTTACTAAAATTACATTTTACTTTTTTCAAATAACTTGTTATAAATTTCATGGTCAGAATACTGATTTATGACGAATGTGATATTAGGAAAGTTATGCCGCCTAAAATGAAGGGATGTATATGTCTAATGACTTAAGGAATGTTCTAATACAAAGTCTTATTCAGCTAAAGTGGAAATTCCGCGGGGAAGTAGGAAAATATTTTAAACGGGAATGCTCTGGAGATGAATTATTCTTGTTCTATATTACTTCAATTTTAGAAGTAATTCTGATTATATTAAATGTGCCTGAATTATTGTCACAGGTTTCTCATTTCGTTCATTAATAAGATAGTCCATGAATGCTACATGCTACTATATAAATCGTGTAAAACAAAGACTATTGAATGTTTCTCCATCAATATAACTCTTGCTCAGCCTTTTGTCATATCACTTTAGAAATCAATTTAGTCTGTTTATTGTTCATCTATAGCCGTTGTGTTTCTCTGTGCACTGAAACTTCATATCAGAAGTTCAGTATATTGCCCATTAAATGGTAATGACTCTAGATCACAGTTCTCTTTTAGAAATTAGTTAGTAGACCGACACATTTCACCTCGTGACATCGCTATGGAGCTAAACATCGGCCATAAAACAGTTTTGACCCATTTACATAAGAATGGATACCAAAAGAAGCTCGATATATGGGTTCCGCGCGAATTAACTTTACAAAATTTAATGGACAGAGTTTCCATTTGTGAATCGCTGGTGAAACGAAATGAAATCGAGCCATTTTTGAAAAGAATGATTACAGGTGATGAAAAGGGGACCACGTACGACAGTAATGTGCAAAAAGATCGTGGTCGAAACCCGGAGAAACTTCACAAACAGTGGCAAAGCCTGGATTGACACTAAGGAAGGTGATACTGAGTGTTTGGTGGGATTGGAAAGGCATTGTTCATCATGAGCTGCTCAAACCTGGCCAAACCATTGATTTGACTCTCTACTGCCAACAACTAATACGGTTAAAGCAAGAGATTCAATAAAAACGGCCAGAATTGATCAATAGGAAAGGCGTTTGGCTGGGAAGTTTTGATGCATCCACCAAACAGCCCGGACCTTGCACCGTCTGACTTCCACTTGTTTCGTTCTCTTCAGAACTCTCTTAATGGTGTAAAGCTGGAATCTTAAGAGGCTTGTGAAAATCACTTGGTTCAGTTTTTCGCCCAGAAATCAGAGAACTTCTATAATGAAGGTATAATGGTTTTACCGAAAATATGGCAAAAGGTCATCGATCAAAACGACGCATAGATCATTGATTAATATCTAAAATTTATATAAATAAATGAGCTATGAAAAATACCGAAATTACTTTTTCCCCAACCCTATATATATATTATATATATATATATTATATATATATATATATATATATAGATATATATATATATATATATATATATATATATACAGTTTTGATCGGACCTCATATTCGTCATCTACGAGGTAGGATCGATGGACATTTGAAGAAAAATTTCCAAAATTCCGTCATGAGTACGACCTCAATAGCTGATTTCCCTTAAGGGAAATCTGCTAAAACATTCTGTTGATATTCATTGCCTCTGATCACTGATGGTTTTGGTGAGGAATTGAGTTTATATTTTTTCCTTTCTCTGCAGTTTATTGGGTTTAGGTGGGCATTCTTTATATCGGCCTCATGTCGAGTCTTTTTAGCAGATTTCCCTTAAGGGAAATCAGCTATTGAGGTTGTACTCATGATGCGATTTTCGAAATTTTTCATCAAATGTCCATCGATCCTACCCAGGAGATGACGAAAATGAGTTCCGTTCAAAACTATATATATATATATATTTGACTGTTACCGCTCTAGCGGTNGCAATTTTTGTTTGATCGTTACCAAACTCGATATTTAGTTGTTTTATGTAAAAAGGAAGATCAAGTTCGTTAACGGCTGAAATCGGACTAGTGGGAGGGGGGGTTTAGAGGGGAGGATTTTCGAAAATTCAAAATATCTCCGTTACTATACGTCGGATCGAAAAATTGTACAGAATCAATCTTATTGCAAATTACATTTACTATAAATATTGTTATACACATTTATTCCCTATCTTGAATATTAACCGAGATATTTGCATTTTTATGAAATTTCGGCCGATAACGGATTTTTGAATTTCCCGCGAAAAGCTAGTTCGGCCCTTTGCCGTAACCGTTTGGCTCTCCTATGGAAATTTCTCTATTGTATAACTTCACGTGGGAAATCTGCTTAGTTTACGCAGACCCTGCGTGACGGACTTTGGTTATACATGTTCACATATAGTCAAATAAAGAGCATGGAAGAACTGTAATGTAGAATAATTTATATAATAATAACAAAAATAATTAAAACCCTAATATAAAAATAGATAAAACAGAAATCAATTATTTGACAACCCAAAATAAATAAATAATAAAATTGAAATTATTAATAACGATATGGTAATTGGAAATTTCTTCAGATTAGTTAAAACTCTGAAAAGTTAATATTCTGAGCAGATTAGCCAGACTCTTTTAAATATTTAGATAATAAAGTTTGTTCATCGAGGTAAATATTGAACATCCTAAGAAATTCTTTAGAGGGTTATTATGAGTCATATTGAAAAACGTTAGAAAACCAATCTTGTTAAACTATTGATGTTCTGCATTTATTGTATCTACATGTTTTCATACCTTAAATATTAAGGGAATTTTTCGTAATTTCTTTTTTTCTTTTTTCCTAACCCCAACTTCTATTCATCGGATTTTTACTTAGAAATAGAAAATATATGAGGAGTAGAGATTAATAGTGAATTAGTACCAGAACTTGGGTTTCCTGTTTAGTTTACGTAGTCCCTACGAGGCGGGGTTTCTATTTCAGTAAATGGCTGTTATAAACAAGGAGCCTGTAAGTGACAAATAACGTTTATAAATAGAGCATTGTAGCTTTTTTTCAATTTACTTTAGAAATATGTCATACTCAGAGCCTAGGATTATAGCTCAGAGCTGCAAGAATTCATATTAGAATATGTTGGTATACATTGGAGAAAGTAAGCTCATAAATATTTTTTGAGAAGCCATGATAGTTATTTATTATACAAGTGACGAAAGTAGATCATTTTACAACTCGAGTGAAACGTTTACCCACACGAGTGTTGTAAATTCTACTTTCGTCACGAGTGTAATATTAATTTTTTTCTGTAATCGTGTAATACATGATCAGACCTAACCAGAATATGAACAAAATTAGGATGTTGTGAAGATTATGTTATGTTGTTGGTAGGTTATACGCATGGTTGTGAAAGGTTATAAGCATAGTTATAAAACAACTAGTGATGATTGTGAAGTAGTGCAGTTATAAACAAGGAAGGTAATTATTATTATATTTAAATTTTAAAATATGTTGATTATTTCCACAGATAATTCATTCACATTTCAATTTATTTTGTTACAATAAATTCTTACAATGTTAAGAAACATTTAAAAGCATTTAATTTCCAACTTCAAATTATTTTTTAATTTATACTTATTACAAATTAAGAAGTCAATTCACTTTCTTCAATCTATTGCAAAATGTTTCACTTTCTTCACTCATTTCAGTTTAGTAATGTTACCATTACTCAACGATTACAGAAAAAAAATATTTTTGTGTCGAATTTTCCAATTCAGATAATGATTGGCCACATTCCTTGCAAGAATATTTGGTGTATCGTTTTGTTTTATTTTCCAAGCAAAATCCGCAGCGCTGGCGTCCACCAGCATCAGTAGCTGCTGAGTTGCTTGAAGCTCGTGGTGGCATTTGATCATTGGGAAGGAGTTCTCGAAGACGTGAGGTCATTGTGCGTGGCAGGTTGCTGAGCTGTACTCGCATAATCAAATGATCTCTGATGAGTTCAGTTCCCAGTTCACGAAGGAAAAGTCGTCGAGTTGGTACGTTTTGTCCGTTCCCCAGACTGATGACTTGGCCGTTGATACCAGCCACATCGAAATCGGGCATCATGAAAAACTTTTTACACGCGTGTCATCTGTGAGATTCTCTCGGCCAAAACACGCGCAAACTCCACTAAACGCACGCTCACCGGCAACAGAATTGTCGAGCTAGACGAGCTTGAGGAATACTAGGGCGGGAGACCAGGCTCTCTTCCCTCCATCAAACTTATAACGAAAAACAGAACTTATCATCTGTGAGATGACGCGCGTGTATTGGAGTGTTAATATCACCTATTCTCTCCGTATGTGTTACACTTTTACTAGTCTGTGTGAATAAAGTCGATGTAATTTGTCGTAATTTATGGTCTGTTTGTAGCCATTTTTGTTCACAGTCTTGTAGTACGTTAGTAATAGCAGAATGTTTCTGTTATGTTGTTTATTTTCGTTTAAATTTATTTTGTTTCGTTTTTTTTAAAATTTATACAGGGTTTTTTTCCCCGAGTAACATCTCCACAGTTGTGAAGCTCCAAATAAATAAAAATTATTAGTAATTAAATAGCAGATTCGTTTTGAAGTAGAATACAACTTTACGAACATACAAGCTCTCAGCGTATGCTGGATTTCGCTTGGAAGGACAACTTGAAAAAAAGTAGATATTTAAGAGGTAGAAGGATTGCTGGTTTATATCGTGATAAAAGTCGACACACCGCCATCTTCTGGCAAGGAAACGTAGCCAATTTCTGCGAGGTCGTTTCTTAGACATTGTTTATCTTCTTCAACTCACTCGGAATTGCTCATTTCCTTCCCTCTTATTTCTGAATTTACTTCCATCTTTTTATTATCTTGTTTACATCTCAGGATATTTTTATACTGTAATTGGGCTAATTTAGTCATACAATTTCGCCCAAAATTTCGTTTTAAATTTGAGTTTACTGTCTTTTGCATTATTATTTTTCATTTTTAAAAACTGTAAGGTTCCTTTAGAGGATAACAGTTAACTCTGATCTAAAAATATTTAAAAACTTTTTTCTTTAAAATAACCATTTTTTGATTATTTAAATGAACTCTATGATTTAAGTCTTTATGGATTTAGTATTCTTAGTTTTATTTTACCAATTCTAGGATACGTCGAGTGTGTTCACTTAATTTTGTTTTATGAAATAATAATTTAAAAAAATTGGTATTAGTTAACTTTTGATCAGAATATATTCAAACGTTGGTGTATAATAGCTCTTTTATGCATAAATACTTATTCCCGAAGAGTGGGGGCATAACGGAGTAACAGTTATAATAAAGGAATTAAGTTTTGGTCGGATTTGTAAAAATAGGTCCTGGCTTCAGAAATTTTTTATTAATTAAAGTTTTACGATTTGAATAATGCTAATTGAACGTTCGAAATTTCCGATATGGAATTATACTAATATAAAATACCTGGGTTCTAAAATTAAATTACACTCGGAAGCTAGACTGAATAACAGTCATCGAATCAGTCATCTATAATTAATTACTGCGGCGTAATGACTCATTAAAAGGCCAAAATAATTTCTAAAATAAGCTTCTGGATACTGTAGAAATGAAAAGGTCCGTCAAGCAGGGGCAGTGTTAACTAAGCAGATTTCCCGCGTGCGTCACGTATTTGCATTTATCTCATAACGTAGAAGTTCAACGTGAACAATATTTGGTATAAAGGCTTCAAATAATGTGTTTCATAATATAACAGCTCATTGTTAACATGACGTCCATAAGAGTGGGAGTTTACTGAAGGCCGAAAACTAAACAATGCTAATATCTCTGTTAAAAATCAAGATAATGAAAAAACGTATATGGCAAAATTGATAGAACATTACATTTACAATTAGATTGATTCTCCCAAATATCCGGTCCGACGCATAATAACGGAGGTATTTGAAATTTTGGTCCGATTTTAGCCATTAACGAATTTGATCTTTATTTTAACATACAACGTTTATATATCGAGTTTGGTATCGGTCAGACATAAATTGCGACCGCTAGAGCATTAACGTTTCTTGAAACCCCATCAATACTGTACAAACTCAAAGGGTGATCTCCCTTAAGGGAAACCTGGTATTGTAAGATTCTTCTTGTATTATATATTGCATTTTCTAATGTGACAAATAAAGAGTTTTAGCAGATTTCCCTTAAGGGAAATCAGCTATTATGATTGTACTCATGACGCGATTTTCGAAATTTTTCTTCAATTGTCCATCGATCCTACCCAGGAGATGACAAAAATGAGGTCCCTTCAAAACTATATATATATATATATATATATATATATATATATATATATATATATTTGTCTGTTACCGCTCTAACGGTCGCAATTATTGTTTAATTGTTACCAAACTCGATATTTAGTCGTTTTATGTAAAAAGAAAGATCAAGTTCGTTAACGGCTGAAATCGGACCAAGGGGAGGGGGGTTTAGAGGGGAGGTTTTTGAAAGTTCAAAATATCTCCGTTACCATACGTCGGATCAAAACATTTTATAGGACCAATCTTATTGAAAATTAAAATTACTATAAATATTGTTCCATACATTTATTCTCTATCTTGAATATTAACCGAGATATTTGTATTTTTATTAAATGTGGGCCGATAGCGAACGTATAGAGAGACGGCTCTCGTATAAAGATTTCTCTATTGTATAGCTTCACGTGGGAAATCTGATTAGTTTACGCAGCCCCTGCGTGACGGACTTTTTTTTTTACACCATGATTGGAGAATTTAAACACTGTGTTGCGTAGCGTCTCGTGGGGGTGTGCTTTGCATAACTTCCCACGATCGCTATTCTCGATCAAAGGGAAGGGTGTAGCTAATTGCGATGTGCGCAACCTGGAGGTGACCATTAATTACACCTCGCACGTCATATTATGGAATGGTCAGTTAACCACTTCCGAGTTAAGTAATCGTGACCAAACAGGACTTCATTGTATTATTTCATGTTCGGATTAGCTGTAAGGCAGAGGAGATACAATACTTTCGGGGATCGCGTTTATCTGTATTTGTTTAACAGACTCTTGTGTATCTGATTTAATTTTATGTTTTAACTTGAGTCTACCGTTTTTAAAGTATGTCATATAAGAATAAACAAACACACATAAAACAAACTTTTTCGTACAAGAGAAGAAACAAAGATTGGCTTATACATACATTGTAATCATTGTAAGTCTCAAATGGTGTTAGAGAGGATTAAGAAGGTTCTTACATGTTTTTACGAATAATCCACCATTAATCTATATATATATATATATATATATAAAATTGTAACCTCAGTCTGTACATTGATTATTTCACGATAACTTTTCGTTTCACATGTCATAGACGCCATAACTTTGTTTCTTTGGTGTCTGTTTGTTTGTTTATTTGTTACTTTTTCACGGATAATCGGCTGAACCGAATTTTATGAAACATGGTATGTATGTTACTACTAACCCAACTTAGAGTTTAGGCTATATTAATATCCTCTGAGACGAACAGGAGTGGGGGTTATAAGGAAGGCCTGAAATAAAAATTCGCGATATTTCATTGTCTATTTGTTTTTCGGCAAACATGAACATTACAAAAGTTGTTTACTTTGTTATTTAGAGTAACTTTTGTTTTATGCATTTCTCCAGGAACAATGTGTGGAGCATGTAATATACTTAGAAATATTGATATGCTCAACAATTCATTCCAATTTGAACTATGAGGTACCTCACCTGGAAAAATTAATTCAAATCTATCTTAATATTTTGTCCTTAATAACTGAAATCTATGCAAAATGCACAGGAGACGGGAAATATGACGATTTGGAGGACAGTGAAGGCTTACATAAAAAATTATTTTTTTTATTATTAAATGCCATTAAATGGGTATCTGAGCTAGTAAAATATAAATATACACTAAACCTCCTTAGCTATGGACCACTGTCTTCACTTAATTAACGTATTTGATCTTGTTTCTTTAATACTCCGTTCATTTAAAAGCTATGCAGACTAGTGTGAAAATAATAATAAGTTCACAAAAAGGAATATAACAATAATGGGAATGAGGATTTGTCACAGAATTGCCAGAATATGTACCCCAAATTCTTGGTGGAAAAACATCGATTGTGAAAGTTCTAAATGAGATAAGTGAAAGTAAAAGTCTTATCAATGCCATAGAAAAGAGGTAGGGACATATCATATGGTACAGGAATTTCACGACAAATATATTTTTAGGTATTAGGGCATAGGAGAAGGGGAGGCATTGAAAGTCATTTGATGAAGATGTTGTTTCATAAGATTTAAGGGCGAAGAACTACTAGGTTATCATCGCCCAGCAATATCTATAACTCTCGTTTTGGTTAAGTACCTGCATTTTGAGAGCAAACCGTGTTTATGTAAATTGTCAATATTGTAAACCTGTATTGTAATCATATCCTCATCCATATGGCCACTTAAAATTTGACAATATAAACGAGGATACTAAAAACTTGTAATTTAAATTTCTTTTCACATATTTTCTATTTTTACAAAATTAACTCTCCGGCGGGCACGCCTATTTGAGTTACGTCAGCGGGCGCTGTGCGGCGTTTGGACCGCATTTTGTTTTTTCTGTTTTTTATTAGAAATAAGCAATAACTTACTTATTTATGTTGTTTATTCATTTTTGCTTTCCTTTTACATTAATTCTAATGCATGAAAATTATACGTTATCATATTGCTAAGTGAGGATGGCTACAATTTTTTAGCAGATTTCCCTTAAAGGAAATTTTCGAAAGTTTTCTTCAGATGTCCATCGATCCTACCTAGTAGATGACGAAAATGAGGTCCGTTCAAAACTGTATATATAATATATATATATATATATATATATATATATATATATATATATATATATATAATTTTCGTTTGATCGTTACCAAACTCCATATTTAGTCGTTTTATGTAAAAAGAAAGATCAAGTTCGTTAAAGGCTGAAATCGGACCAACAGAAGGGGGGTTTAGAGGGGAGGATTTTCGAATTCGAAATATCTCCGTTACTATACGTCGGATCGAAAAATTGTACATAATCAATCTTATTGCACATTAAATTTACTATAAATATTGTTATACACATTTATTCTCTATCTTGAATATTAACCGAGATATTTGCATTTTTATTAAATCTCGGCGGCTAACGGACGGGTGACTTTCCCGCCAAAAGCTAATTCGGCCGTTTCCTTAACTGCTCGACTCTCTATTGTAAAACTTCATGTGGGATATCTGCTTAGTTTACGCAGCCCCTTTGTGACGGATTTTTTTTTTTATAGCTTTGGAATATAAAAAACAACCTTGCAATAGGTAGAATAATGATTGAGATATTTTTATAATAAATTGTTTATTATGAATAACCACCGACGTAAGATATTCAGGAAAGTAGGAATAGTGGTATAGGAACAATAATTTTATGTTTTATAATATTATTTTACAGACTAAAAATAAAGTTTGAACAAACATTTTGTAATATAAGTTCAGAGTAATAGTATATTAGTAATATAATAAAAAGATAAGTTCAAGGTTACAAATGATAAAATATTCGGTTCAAAATTTGCAAGAAAAAAAAATTAATTTATCAATTAGGAAATAGAAATAATCAACTTTTTTTATATTACAGAACAAAAATCAAACTTCTACTTCGTATATTTCCCTGACAATTATTGCACGTTACTTGATGGATACTGTGATTTCGGGAAAAATTCCTTTAGCACATATTGCATACAACGCTTGTTCTATTATTTTGATGTGTCTTACAAAGGTAGCAATTTTTTTTAGCCCTCAGAAAACCGATTCAACATGTCAGAAACATGTTGATATACAAATACCTGGAACCCCGAGCCCGCTGAAGTCATTTCTATTCCTAATATTTTGACAGATGTTCAGATTGCGGTCCAAACGCCGCAGTGCGCACATTTAAACATCTTTAAATATTAAACAAGCATTTTCTTTAATTAATGTTTTATTTTTATTTCGGTTCAGAATAATGGGTCTTTCAAACTTAGATGGAAGGCCGGAGCTTACGTTACATTGCCGAAACGCTTAGGGTAGCGAAGTCTACCATTCACTGTAATAAAAATGAAGAATAATTTTTTTTTTAAATGTGTTAATTTAACTTTTTATTTTGTATTTTTGTGTAAATAATCAATAAAAATTATTCACTTTTGGCAGATTTTGTTTAAATAACCTATAGATTAACCAATTATTTTAATTAAAAAGGTTATATACATATATATTAAGTATTTAACAAAATTATAAGACTAAATATAAGTGTTGGGTTTTTTTGCGGTTGAGTGTATAATGAAAAGACAGCTTCTGGAAGAGCCTCTGATTACAATGCATATATAATGATGATGATGATGATGTTAAAAAAAAATGACATTGCAGAGTATTTTCTGTTGCTAATGCTAAGTGTAATTAATTAATCTCTCCCCCTTCATTTGACTTTAAAAACAATTATGGTTACAGAATTTTCGGGAAATTTTTTTTTTTTAATTTTTATAAAAGTTGTTAGTCACCTTGGATATGTGGGCTGAGTTTGGAGACGGGTATGTAGGAGCTATCTGTTAGGACTGTGAGAGGACTGTCAAAAAGTTTTCTCATTAACAGCTACAGGTTTAGGGAAGGGCTTTTGTCGTAGCTTGTCCCCAAGATACGACCACTCAGTCAATACAGTAGCAACACTCTGCCCTTCCTCTACGGATAATGCCTTTCGGAATTACCAATTTACAGTAAGAACCCTATTATCGTTCCTAATGCTCCTATTCTTTAAGAGTTGAGCCATTTCAGTAGCCAAATGTCCTTATTTTCTCAGTCCCGCCGCTCCTGGAGAAAACCGATTTACATTTTTTTTTTCCTTTTCAGGATTTCTTTCCTTTCTTTTTTTTTTGTTTTGTCTAACCGACTACTAATTCAAGGCTCAATTCATAGGGCTTGGAGTTAACTTTCCGCTGTGGTTCTTCTCACGAGAAGGCATTTGGATTTATGAGACGCTGGACTCACAAAACGTAATCTCAATGTCGCCTTGCGATTATAGTCCAGGATACACTACTGTAACAGATACTGACGATGGAGAGCTGACGTTGAAAGTGCACTTTGCATAGAATTAAAACAACAGTAGAGAACAAGGCCTATTAGCAGATTTCCCTTAAGGGAAATCAGCTATTGAGGTCGTACTCATGACGCGATTTTCGAAATCATTCTTCATATGTCCAACGATCCTACCTAGGAGACGACGAAAATGAGGTCAGTTCAAAACTGATATATATATATATATATATATATATATATATATATATATATTATTGTGTTACTGCTCTAGCGGTCGCAATTATAGTAAAGGTCAAATTCAAAATATCTCCGTTACTAGGTATACGTCGGATCGAAATATTATATAGAACTAATCTTATTACAAATGAAATTTACTATATTTATTGTTATACGCATTTAATCTCTATCCTAAATATTAACTGAGATATTTGCATTTTTCAGTTTTCAGCCTTTACCAAACCCCCACTTCTACTCATGTTACATAAACAATACACTGTTATATAATAAACCACATTATTCAAAGCTTAAATACCAAATATTGTATTCAAGAGACCTTTATTATACGGGATACAATCAAGTATGTACTGGTGAAGCCCCCTCCCCGGTCTTAGACTACTAAAATTTGATTGACTGCTATGACAATTATTCTAACATTTATTCTTATACGATCAATTCACTCATTATAAATTACAATAATAGATATAGTAAATGGTTCTCAATAAAATTAATATGTTATATTCTGATATATTTCAGTAATTGTTTTTCTTTCCGGTGTAAGGCTGGCAGACCTGTTTGTTTACATTTCAAACATTTCCCTTTGGGAAGGAAAGATTTCTTATTTCCGCTTGTTTTATTCACGGTTGTGTTGTGTTACCGGTATGTAGATTTGTCTATTACTAAACTTCTCGAGGGAAATCTGCTTAGTTTACGCAGCAGATGCCTGATCAATTGGTTTGTCCACCATCCAGCATATTCCAGAGAAGACATAATCTGTTTTTCAACCGACAAAAATGATGATAACCTGCCACTTACAATCAATATACATGTTTGTATGGACCGAGGGTTTGATTCAATGGTATTGTTGTAAACCTTGGTTATAAACCCATGAAGGCCATGGCACATTTTCCTTATTTGGGTTGTTTACGTTCATAATTGCCAGATCTTTGTGTGTTACCTTTACCTTTGTGGACTTTGGCAACCTCGAAAAAAAAACACACACACACACCTATATACACATATATATATATATATATATATATATATATATATATATATATATATATTGTGTGTGTGTGTGTGTGTGTGTGTGTGTGTGTGCAAGCACATTAGTCATTGTCTTGAATTTTAAATCTTGTTAAATAATGTCCTGTCTGTCCATGTTCCGTTAGAAATTGTGTGCATTTGTGATGGTGACTCTTAATTGTGTTATATTTGTTGTGAGTTATATTCGGTATGTATTGATGCAAGCTACAAGATTTGTTATATGTCGTCCATTCACTGTTCCACTTATGTATTGTGTCGGTAGGCAAGTAAAAGGTTGGTTCATGTAATTTTGAAACATAAGTTTTAAATATAATTATTGACGAAGTGTTTGAATAAATGAGTTATTCAATTTTATATAATACTAGCTAAAGTACCCGGCTTCGCCCGGGAACTCATTTTAGGCTATATAAAGATGGTATTTTTTTTTTTGCAAGGCTTTACTTTCCACAATATTTTGACATTTCTCCGTCACAGTTTTTAGGGTTTATACCCGTCGTTGCTGTGGATTTGTTAATAATAAAACTATTTGTTATTTAAGACTTCACTCTTCTAATATTATTATATTTCCCGTCTTCTGTGCATGTAGGTTTTTTTATAATGTAATGAACAGTATAATTCATAGTCGTAGAAAGTATTCTGTCTTCCAAACCTTGTATGAATTAAAGTTCCTTTCCCTTGATGCGGTCCAAAGCGTAATTAATGGTGACAGCGGTTTTAGATACATCATAACCGAAAAACAAGTAGAAAATGAAATATTGCAAATTTTTATATCAGGCCTCCCTTATAACCCTTACTCCCGTTTGAACCTATAAATTTTAATATAGCTTAAAATCATGGAAGAATTAATGCTAATCCACATAGCGAGTTTTGTTAAATTCAGTTCAACTGTTGGTGCCCAATAAAATAGTTGGCTCCCGCTTTAGTTTTTGGTGTACATCTCGTTTATACTTTTTTTCGGCAAATGTGAATATGACAAAAGTTACTCTAAATAACAGAATAAACAATTTTTGTCCTGTACGTATCTGCCAAAAAAACCAATAGGAAACGAAATATCGCTATTTTTTATTCCAGGCCTCCCTTACAACCCCCACTTCTGCCCGTCCCTAGACATGTTAGTATGGCTTGTTATAATGAAGGCGTTAGTGCTAATACACTTACCTAGTTTTATTTAGATCGGTTGAGCCTTTACGCCAAATAAAATTGTTGACAACCCGCTATAATTTTTAGCGTATAACTCATTTATACTTCGGTGCACGACGAAAGTGTGTATAAGACAAGTTACTCTAAAAAATAAAATAAATAACGTTTGTTATGTGCATATTTGCCGAAAAACCAATAGGAAACGAAATATCGCTAATTTCAATTTCGGTCCTCCCTTATAACTCCCACTCCTGTTCGTCTCAGAGAATACTAATATAGTTTAAAGTCTAAGTTGGGCTAGTAGTAATAAACATACCAAGTTTTTATAAAATTCGGTTCAGCCGTTTATGCGTGAAAAGGTAACAACAAACAGACACGAAAGAAACAAAATGCAGTTATGGTGTCTATGACGTGTGAAACGAAAAGTTATCGTGAAATTTCGCAAAAAAAATCAATGTACAGACAGAGGTTACAATTATATATATATATATATATATATATATATATATATATATATATAGATGTATTATGTATTAATTATATATTGAAGTGATTGAACATCGCCCATTCTGAAGGCTTGATTTGAGAACCCTTGGTTTGATTTTCGGGGAAGCAGTAGGAATTTATTTAGTGGCTAAGCCAAATTATCAAGTAAAGCGTTGATTAAACAGGAAATGTTCATCTGTCCCGATAAGTATTTATTGCAAAAAGTGGACGTTAATAAATAAAATTCCACTTTTTTTAATACGGAATTTATAAAAGTTTGATAAGGCCCATGCTTAAAACATTTCTTTCCCCTTAAAGAACTGCAGAGCTGTTACAGTGCAGAAAGTTTGGATGGTAAATGTAAGTGATTGATATTAATCCACTTTGCATTTTCTCGGTGAAGTATCGATTTTTTAATAGTTTCAACTTGTGAAAGGAATAAAGCTTTTCATCAGAATCCAATCTAACTTTGAGAATGAGGCATTTAGATCATCTATTTAAGCCGACTTCTTCGTCTTAAATAATTTAGCGTTTCTAGCTGCGCTGCCTCTTGCCAGTATAATACAAGTCGATTATTCAATTATTATAATCTCTAGAGCTTATAACGAAAGAATAAGAATAATGGGATTAATAATAATTGGCATAAAGTTCAAATAGGTTTATGTTTAACTTTTTCAAGCCTTTCAAGAAATATTGAATAATGAAGGACTTGGAGCGGGGTTCATTGCATGATTCTTATTTTTTTAATTTTTTTCAACGCGACAACAACGGCAATTTTTTCCCTGGCCATCAATATTTTATTTCATCAGAAGATGAAATAAAAAAAAGTCCGTTAAGCAGGGGCTGCATAAACTAAGCAGATTTCCCACGTGAAGTTATACAATAAAAAAATCTCCATACGACAGCCCGGCAGAACTAGCTTTTGGCGGGAAACTCACTCGTCCGTTACACTTAATAAAAATATCTCGGATAATATTCAAGATAAAGAATAAATGTATAGAACAATATTTATAGTAAATTATACTATAAATCTTATTTGCAATAAGATTGTTTTAATACAATTTTCAGATCCGACGTATCGTAACAAAGATATTTCGAATTTTCGAAAATCCCCCCTCTAAACTCCCCTCCCCTCCCACTGGTCCGATTTCAGCCATTGACGAACTTGATCTTTCTTTTTGCATAAAACGTTTAAATGTCGAGTTTGGTAACGATCAAACAAAAATTGCGAACGCTAGAGCGGTAACAGGCAAATATGTATATAATTTTGAACGGACCTCATTTTCGTCATCGCCTGGGTAGGATCGATGGACATTTAAAGAAATGTTTCAAAAATCGCGTCATTTGTACTACCTCAATAGCAGATTTCCCTTAAGGGAAATCTACTAAAAGTCCGTCAAGCAGGGGCTGCATAAACTAAGCAGATTTCCCTCTTAAAGTTAAGTAATACATACTACATACTGGTAACACAACACCACCGTGATGTTTCATCCAATTTTAATAACCTGTCGACAGGAAGCGTTGGGTTAGAAATGTAAACAAACGGGTCTGCCAGCCTCACATCGGAAAGAAAAACAATTTCTGTAATATATCAGAATGTAACATATTAATTTTATTGAGAACTATTTACTATATCCAGTACTATAATTAATAATGAGTCAGAATAATTGTTATCTCAATCAATCAAATTTTAGTAGTCAGTCAAAACCCTAAGACGGAGGCGGGGGTCACCAGGACATATTTGCATGTATCTTGTATGATAAAGGTCTCTTGAATATAATTTTTGGTATTTAAACTGCGAATAATGTAATTTATGATGTAGCAGAGTATTGTTTATGTAACGTGAGTACAAGTGGCAGTTTGCAGAAGGCTGAAAACTGAAAAATGCAATTATCTCGCTTAACCCTAGAACTACCAAGGGGGGGGGGGCTCCTTGAGCCCACAACTTTTTGTTTTTGTTCCCTATCACCCAATTTAAATGGGATATTTTATGTATTCCTCAGAAAAACATCCTAGAATGAGGGCATAACAACAAAATTAAATAAAAAAATTTCTATGTTGAGAAAATATTTTTTCTTTGACGTATGGGCTCGAGGAGCCCCCCACACTTGGTAATGCAAGGGGTAGTTATACACTTAAGTACCAAGGAGGGAATGGCTCCTCGAGCCCACTGATATTTAATACTACTTTTAACTAGTAATTCAAGTGTTATTAATTATATTACTCAAATAATAATTACTTTGATGTAATTTTAACATACACAAACCTTCTCAAGTTTTTTTCCCAATAAAAAAATATATATATTCTCCCCATATAATTTTTTTTCATATAAAAAATATATTACTGATATGGTTATAATTATTGCTCCTGATAGGTACTTTTTTAGAAAAGAGAAGATTTTCTAGGTTGTTCCCAACTAGGGGAACAGTTAGTCCATGCTGCATCCTGGACACAACATGGAGAAGAAATAGTGCTGCCCAAAGAAAGTACTTTTTATTTGAACTATCTGAGAGTTTAGTAAAATTGTGTGTTGCTGAAAGGAGTGAAAATCTTGTGGGTATTCCTAGATCTTCAGTGAAGGCCATGGAGCATGCTCTAGGGCGAGAACTGACTTATCCCCAATTGGAGGAACAAGGTTCATCAAGTGGAAGGCTAAGGTGTTACACTTGTGTTAGAGAAGCCAAATCAAAAAAAGAAAAATACAACAACCTATCAAAATCTAAGCAGCGTTGCTTCAAATGTAAACGTTCAGTGTATAACAAACACTCGGAAAAAAAAATATTGTGCAAAAGCACCGATAATTGCAATTACGAATCTGATAATTAGATTTTCTTAAATTACTATTCTATTATAATGTTATAATTACTTATATATAGATAACTTTTTATCCTAACAATGTTTAGATATGTTCCTCTTTTAGAATAAAATTACATTTAATTTAAAGTCTTCCTTTTTTCCCCATCCGAACTTTTTTTTTAAATTTATTTTTATTTTTGTATTTAATTTTTTTTTTCAATTTTTTTTCCACAGGTGTCATAAGAAACGTTCATTAAACATAATCCAATAGAAATAAAAATTTTAAAAAAATTATAGAACCAAAATAAAAGGTTTTTAACCCGGGAGAACTCGCTGGGTGAGATTTTCTCTCACGCTTGGAGTAGAATCGCTACAGCCGTACTCTTAATTTAGGTAGAGGGGTCTCCGTTTGTCTAGCTGGAGTTTGGACGTTTGGTCACAGTTTGCCGTCATTCGCAGTCAGTTAGTACTGTCGTGAGCTTCACCCCTCCAGTTGTTCTTTGGAAAACGTATCCGGTGAGAGTTTTGCTCTACATGCGAGTTCTCCCGTTATATATTAAATTCAAACGCTAGCTGTTTACTTTTAGATTAATTTATCTGTAAAATGTAAAATCATATTTTGGGCAGTGGGAGAAATATCACCATGGCTAATTATTTCACTTCCATTCCTCTGGCAAAAGACTTACTTGCGAAAAAAACCACTTTAGTTGGAACATTGAGGAAGAACAAACGAGAAATTTCGCTTTCATTTCTTGTGACCAAAAATAAACCTGTGCATACCAGCATGTTTAGTTTCACGAAATCTGAAACAATAATCTCTTACAAAGCCAAAGCCAACAGAATAGTGCTAGTGTTATCAACTTTACATAACGACGATAATATTGATAAAACTACAGGAGTTGCAGCGAAACCCGAAATAATAACTTTCTACAATCTCACCAAAGGAGGAGTCGACGTTGTAGATGAAATGAAAGCTATTTACTCTGTTTCAAGGGTTAGCTGTAGATGGCCGCTAACTTTGTTTTTTTCATTTCTAAACATTCGAGGTATCAATAGCTTTATAATTTATAAGGCTAATACGGAAGATCTCGTTGAAAGAAGACTGTTTTTGAAGACCTTAGCCCTAAGTCTAATGAAAGAGCATTTGGTAAGACGTTCATCTATCCCAAATATTCCTTGTGTACAATGAAGCGAATTTCAGGAGTACAAGAAGAAGACGTTCCAGAAAAAAAAAAATTGAGACGGATTTTGTGGATTTTGTCCTCGTAAAAAACCGTAGAACAAAGAAAGAGAGCAATGTTTGTAAAAATCCCATATGTACACAACATACGGTCTACACTTGCCGGACAATCTATGATAAACACAAAAATTTTTAAACTTACTTATGTTATCAAAAACTGTGATTGGTTAACTTGAGTTCCTATTTTTTGTTCATTTGATCATTTTACTTATTGTACCTAACAATTACATTCCTATTTTATTTTATTGTCTCAAAAATTTTAAAAATTTAAACTGTATTTTTATGTTAAATTCTTCTTTTAGTTCCACATTGTAATAATTGAATTCAATATATAACTTTTTTTTTACGCTATTTTGTGTTTACTTATTTGTTTACCTATTAAACATATTATAATAACGATATTTGGTGTCTAGAAATTGGTATACGCTTGCTTAAAGCAAAAACTTTCAGGGTGAGAGAAAATCTCACGCGCGAGTTCTCGCGTTTCACAATTCCTAGCGAGTTCTCCCGGGTTAAGTTGTGGGCTCGAGGAGCCCCCCCCCCCCCCTTGGTAATCCATGCGACCTGGGAGAGGTCGGTAATACTAGGGTTAATATTCAAGATAGTGAATAAATATATATACAAATATTTATAGTACATATAATTTTCAATAAGATTGGTTCTATACAATTCTTCGATCCAACCTATGGTAACGGAGATATTTCGAATTTTCGAAAATTCTTCCCTCTAAAACCCCTCCCCCTGGCCCGATTTCAGCCGTTAACGAACTTGTTCTTTCTTTTTACTTAAAAGACAAAATATCGTGTTTGGTAAAGATTAAACAATAATTGCGACCGCTAGAGTGGTAACAGACAAATATATAGATAGATAGATAGATAGATATACAGTTTTAGACGGACCTCATTTTCTTCATCTCCTAGGGAGGATCGATGGACATTTGAAGAAAAATTACGAAAATCGCGTCACGAGTATGATCTCACTAGCTTATTTCCCATAAGGGAAAGATGCTAAAAGAGTTGACTATCCCGCAATACGGATCAGTCATGGTGGTCTAAATTTGTAAATATTATATTTTTACTCAAATAATTGGTACCTGAAACAACGCTTTTCATGGCGTATTTTAATTCACGCATATAATTTTTAAAATGGTTGAAAGGTCAGGGGATCGGGGTATGGAACATTTGTCTCAGTTCTATGCCGACATCGTTGGAGATAAGATAGTGTTTTAATAAAATAACTCGTTTTCGAAGAATCCTGTATTTTTAACCCGGGAGAACTCACTAGGAATTGTGAAACGCGAGAACTCGCGCGTGAGGTTTTCTCTCACCCTGAAAGTTTTTGCTTTAAGCAAGCGTATACCAATTTCTAGACACCAAATATCGTTATTATAATATGTTTAATAGGTAAACAAATAAGTAAACACAAAATAGCGTAAAAAAAGTTATATATTGAATTAAATTATTACAATGTGGAACTGAAAGAAGAATTTAATATAAAAATACAGTTTAAATTTTTAAAATTTTTGAGACAATAAAATAAAATAGGAATGTAATTGTTAGGTACAATAAGTAAAATGATCAAATGAACAAAAAATAGGAACTCAAGTTAACCAATCACAGTTTTTGATAACATAACTAAGTTTAAAAATTTTTGTGTTTATCATAGATTGTCAGGCAAGTGTGGACCGTATGTTATGTACATATGAGATTTTTACAAACATTGCACTCTTTCTTTGTTCTACGGTTTTTTTACGAGGACAAAAGCCACAAAATCC
The DNA here is from genome assembly GCA_019009955.1 of Riptortus pedestris. Classification (NCBI taxonomy): domain Eukaryota; kingdom Metazoa; phylum Arthropoda; class Insecta; order Hemiptera; family Alydidae; genus Riptortus; species Riptortus pedestris. The sequence goes on from CM032231.1 coordinate 121,207,509, forward strand.
GTCTCGAATTTTTTTCTCTGGAACGCCTTCTACTTGCACTCCTGAAATTCGCTTCATTGTATCTCGCACATCACAAGGAATATTTGGGATAGCTGAACGTCTTACCAAATGCTCTTTCATTAGACTTAGGCTAAGGTCTTCAAAAACAGTCTTCTTTCAACGAGATCTTCCGTATTAGCCTTATAAATTATAATGCTATTGATTCCTCCAATGTTTAGAAATGAAAAAAACAAAGTTAGCGGCCATCTACAGCTAACCCTTGAAACAGAGTAAATAGCCCGGATACGTGTTCCAAAAAACAGCTGGAGGGGTGAAGCTCACGACAGTATTAACTGACTGCGAATGACGGCAAACTGTGACCAAACGTCCAAACCCCAGCTAGACAAACGGAGACCCCTCTACCTAAATTAAGAGTACGGCCGTAGCGATTCTACTCCAAGCGTGAGAGAAAATCTCACCCAGCGAGTTCTCCCGGGTTAAGGACCGCCTAGATCTTTGATCTTTAGTTTTACTACCGACTAACTATTTTTTTTTTAAAAAGTCCGTCACGCAGGGGCTGCGTAAACTAAATAGATTTCCCTCGTCATGTTTAATAATAGATTAATCTATATAATCACACACACACAATAGCACAGTACTGAGTTGGTTGTCCGTCAGTCAGTGGGGGGTTACGCTCTGTTCACCGTATTAGTTGTTTACGTTTATTTCAGATTTGTTTACTTACCACTAAGATCTGTCAAGCGAGGGATGTTGATGTTCAGGTAAATTGTTTTCGTGTGGTGGGTTGTTTACGTTTTAAATCCAGATCTGTTTACTTACCACTCAGATCTGTCGACGGGTTGTGTTAGTGTTCAGGTAGATCTGGACTGAACGTAAACAACTAATACGGTGAACAGAGCGTAACCCCCCACTGACTGACGGACAACCAACTCAGTACAACTATTGACAGGCTTGAAGATGATGCCGTCGCATCGAAAGTGCTTGCCAGCGGTACTCAACCATCAGCCAGTGACGACGGTCTCCACCGAGAGGTATGACAATAGTATAATTTATATTGGCGGTTCTAACCCTTTATTTGAATTACCAAAAATAAATCATTTTACCAACGTAAATTTAACGATGCTATGGCATATCGGAGTTCATCATCAACTTCTATTTGACAGGCGGGAATGGAACACTAGTGTCTAGTATTGCCAAGTCTATTCAGACCAACGCTTTTAAGCACAACGCTAGCCTGAGCACTAAAATAAATAAATAAAAAAACATTAATTCTATCACAAAAAATATGAAAATATTAAATTATGTTCCTCTTTATTTATTTTCTTTTGTTTAATGGCGGGTCGCCTGATCATATATGTGCCGAACAGCTTCAAAATACAAATATAAATGTTTCGAGAAAAGTATATCATTTTGAGAAGTCTCTATAACGCTCTCTCCCAATGTATTACATTTATGAAAATAATATTCTTTGTTTAAAAAAAAAAAAAAAATTAAGAACTTCATGTCTGATGGATTTTTTCATGCATAAGACGAATAATGTCAAATATGATTAATTATTAAATAAAACTACATAACATTTGTCATTGAAATCTGTCAAAAATAATTTGTGATGTCGTGCCTTTTCTCTTTTAGATGGGACAAGTTCCTCACTATTTATAAAGTTTATCATTCTTTAATAAATTGGCATGCCAATAAATACAACTAAAGGTTTGTTATATATTTATAATTGTATTAAGGTTGTTAACTAAATTAATATGTAATTATTCAAATGGTTGGATATTATAATACGTATTCATGAAAGTTGACCTAATATTATGTTACTAAATGTTATTTAGTTATGTCTAAAGAAATAAATTGATTATCATATAAGATTTTTTTTTATAGAAAACAGAACTACTTAATGTATCGCATTATGTTAACATTTAATGGAGAGTTGATTTACTTTCATTTCATGATTTTGTGTTCTAAATTCCGGTGACGAAAAGTAAACGAATATATAGAGTTTAAAATAATCCAATTTTTATGAACTTTTTTTAAAAATAATTTATTAACGTCCACTTTTTGAAACTAAGGCTTAATTGGGACGGGTAATCTACAGGTCACCACCCTTTTCTAGCCAGGGCGGGACTGAGGATTTTATTTAATGAATTCCGTCTCTAAATAAATTCCTATGCCCAGGCGGGAATCGAACTCGCCACTCTAGGTTTACCATGTGAGATTAATATTTCTATGAAAAACTATTTCATTTCAATCCCTTAATGATGCCGCTTGGATATCTAGTTTTTGAGATTACTCAAATAGGTGTGGAGTACCTCTACTAATGAATGATAAATAGAAAGATATGTCCCTCTTGAATCTATTGACGAGATTTCGGTTAGAAGTAAGAGCTTTCGTTCCTTTAGTAGTACCTGTAGTCAAATTGGTAGAGTACTGTACTAGATTAGCAGGATACACGGGCTAAGACTACTGGTAAAAAGAAAAAACATTTCCCTCAGTTAAAAAAACAAAATTGTCATTAATTATAACTGACCGCGTCATCCGCCAATTTAATCAATTAAATATTGAAGCAAAATTAGAGATTTCAGAGTAAAACATTATCACACCACGAGCTCCGAGGTTTATCGAATTTATTACATAGTATTCAATTTTTTTTTTTGTGTCGTCTCTATTAAACCACACGTACTGCCTGGTTGTTATATATGAATTCTCTTTTTTAACGTTCATATATTGCTATTGCTTTTTTTCCTTCTCAATTGCTTTCCAGTAAGTGTCGAAACACAATTTCATTTATATAATACCGTCGCTAATGAAAGGATTAGAAAAAAAAGAATCGGCATTCATATATTTTTTGCTTTTGGTTTGGGGTTCATTATGGATATAAAGTATAATTCACTTGTTGATTAGCTTAGATTTGCGTACACACCAATTAACATTCTGTCGTATGCGAGGCAGGAACTGTTTTAGCAGATTTCTCTTAAGGGAAATCACCTATTGAGGTCGCACTCATGACCCGATTTTTTTAAATTTCGTGAGACCAAAATGGCTATTGAGAAAATATGACTCATTCACTTGACAATCTGATGGCGGAAGACCAATAAAAAAGAAAACCTCATATAATTATTAAATCCATTATTATTTCTCTGCTAGTTTCATGGCCCACTGAGAATCACTTTATTGTATAAAGATATATACAGTTTTTTTTGGGCTGCTCAATTACATTGAGATACTGACGCATATAGCAACTTAAATCAATCCCTACTACACAATACTAAGTAAAACAATACATGTTATATGTAGTCAGATAATTAACTAAATTATTTTAACAGGGTCAGCAACCTAAAAGGTGTATGTCACTAGATATAAATTAACAAACTCTATTTTTAGGATAACATGATCCGTCAATCTATAATAAGATCACTGGTGATTGTTAAAGTTAAAATATATGGTGGGAAATAATCCCTAAAGTATCAATAATGATTCCCTCGACCGAGGTTTGAAGAACCTTCTTTTTTCTGTAATCGTTGAATAATGGTAACATTACTAAACTGAAATGAGTGAAGAAAGTGAAACATTTTGCAATAGAGTGAAGAAAGTGAATTGTCTTCTTAATTAGTAATAAGTATAAATTAAAAAATAATTTGAAGTTGGAAATTAAATGCTTTTAAATGTTTCTTAACATTGTAAGAATTTATTTTAACAAAATAAATTGAAATGTGAATGAATTATTGGTGGAAATAATCAATATATTTTAAAATTTAAATATAATAATAATTACCTTCCTTGTTTATGACCTGCACTTGTTTATAACTGCACTACTTCACAATCATCACTAGTTGGTTTACAACTATGCTTATAACCTTTCACAACCATGCTTATAACCTACCAACAACATACCATAATCTTCACAACTTCCTAATTTTGTTCATATTCTGGTTAGATCTGATCATGTATTACACGATTACTGAAAAAAAATTAATATTACACTCGTGACGAAAGTAGAATTTACAACTCGTGAAATTACCACACTCGCTTCGCTCGTGTGGGTAAACGTTTCACTCGAGTTGTAAAATGATCTACTTTCGTCACTTGTATAATAAATAACTATTCTATTCCCACCTCGTCAAAACATTTCTGGATACGCTTAGACCACCGAACCACAAGCATATCACTGGACAACTCCGCATAGTGACCGTTTCGTATTATATTTTCCCCTGATGAGGCGTCATGTGAATGCGAATCTAGTAGAGAAATAAATGTGATTTTAATATACATTTGAGGTTTTCTTTTTTGTTGATCTTCCGCTAACAGATTGTTAAACAAAATGTCTAAACATATATAAGAAATCGATTACATAAATCTGAAGCTAAATGTCCTCTGAAGGCCAAGTACTCATTACTAACCTGGTGTATCATCGTTTCAAAAATGTACTGTTCAGGATTATCAATTATTAAAGGCTTCTTTAAAGAAAACAACTATATTACTACATATAATATGGGAATCCGTAATAATAAAGTTACTGGCACTTAATCTTATTTATTGTGAGGAAAACAAAAAGTATCTCAAGTTTACCTACAATTGAAAATAAATATTCAGCAACGAACTTCTTATGGAGTTTTGACTATCTGCTCCAGTGGCTAAATGATATTACTATAACTGTATTTCGGAATCTCTTCGACCGCTTCCATCAGGTTGCATTTCATGACTGTTTAGGATTGTTATCTTCTTAAATAGCTGTTATAGTGATATCATCGGGTCACTGAAGAAGTTCACTTCGTTTAGAATTTGAAGTTCGGACACTTCATTTACAAGAGAAAATGCCCACCTCGAAGACCTAAATTAATTTCACAAATGTTGTCCGATGAGGCTACAAAAGTTTATATTTACAATATCAATATTAATTTTCGCTATAAATCAGTAATTCATTCACAAATTCTTATTGTGTCTAGTCATAATATTTCCTGGTTACTCATGAAAACATTGGGTCTCAGATTAGCCAGGTCATTTAAGACTTTGGTCTCAATGAACTTTCCTCTTCTAGAGTCGTAGGTTCGAATCCAGCGTGGTCAATTGAAATTTATATTCTGAAAAACTCACTAAATAAAATACTTAGTCTCATCCTGTCTAAAAAAGCTGGAAGATGCTGGTAACCTGTGGATAACGCAACCCATTTAGTTATAGTAGGATAAAGCGGCCGTTGAGCTGTAAAGCATAGTCTTTTTTCCAGATATTTTAATTTTAAAAAAAAGTATTTAAAAATTTGTACCTACTAATTTATTTGTGTGTGTGTGTGTGTGTGTATATATAACAAATTATGTTTACATTTCTCCAAATACTGTGTTTTCTATTCTATTATTGGGCAGTTGTTTTTTTTTTTCAATAATGGGACATTTTTATTTCATTCAAGTTTTTAGAATATATCACTTTATTTTTCTTTTGTGTGGAAGAGTGAAATAACTTGACTTTTGTTACCAGAAATGACCATTCCTTAAATATTAATTGTTAATGATAGTGATATTTTTTTTTTTAATTTATACTGTATTTGGAGCTTTTAGATAGATACTCACGGTAAATGAAAATTAAAAAAAAAAGTACTTATTTATTGTCTACGATTTTTATATTTCTATGGTTAATGGAGATAGGTTATATTCAAATAACCATTCTATTCCAGTGGGTCTTTTTTGGTATTAGTGAGTCGTCTCTAAACAAGCTCCTATTTGCAAAGGTGGGAATTGAACCCAAAACTCTAGGTTTATAGTGTTTATGAAGACTTTAGGATTAAAGCATTTTTTTGAGAAACAAGCTCTTTATTCAATAAATATATTGTAAATAAAAGAAAAGAAAATATTTTGTTGTTTCCGTATTTGGCTGAAAAGGCCATTCTCCCGTATTTACCTCTGCTATTTGTGTAGCTAACGATTCGCGAACTACGAGGAAAGTTATGTGTACGATGAGGCTGTAAACCGAATGGGGTCTGATGGCACATTTCATCGGTCCGTCCGAATTACTCGGCTAATGCTGTCCCCAACTTCATTGCTTTAGTGTGCGGCTATATGTCACTGTAAAATAACTTCACCGCCGTGTTAAAAAGTGAAATGTACTGTGAAAACATTGTGAGAGTTCTTCGAAAAATAGGGGTTGGACGCGAAGCAATAACCAGCAAGGTCCCCTTCAATCTATTTATTCGTCTAGACTACTCTTTAATAAGGGTTTAATAGGGGGTTAATAAGTGACTAATGAAAGTCTTTCTCTACTCGTGGAAATCATTTCACAAATGACTAAAGGAATGAAGGTTATTGAAAATTTAATCTTGAAGAAGTTTACTCCTTTACCTATACAACCGGTCTAATCTTCGAAACTCAATTAAGATACTACAGCCACCAGTCTCCAAAACATACCTATGGTAGCAAATAATGCTGTGTACGTGTGACGTGTTTAAATGTGAATGATCGATGTCTGTTTTTAGCAGATTTCCCTTAAGGGAAATCAGCCATTGAGGTCGTACTCATGACGTGATTTTCGAAAAATTTCTTCAAATGTCCATCGATCCTACCCAGGAGATGACGAAAATGAGGTCCGTTCAAAACTATATATATATATATATTTGTCTGTTAACACTCTAGCGGTCGCAATTTTTGTTTAATCGTCACCAAACTCGGTATTTAATCGTTTGATGTAAAAAGAAAGATCAAGTTTGTTAACGGCTGAAATCGGACCAGTGGGAGGGGGGGGGTTTAGAGGAGGGGTTTTTGAAATTTCGAATTTCCGTTACTATACGTCGGATCGAAAAATTGTATAGAACCAATCTTATTGCAAATTAAATTTACTATAAATATTATTAAATACATTTATTCCCTATCTTGAATATTAACTGAGATATTTGCATTTTTATTAAGTGTAACGGACGAACTACGGTTCCCGCCAAAAGCTAGTTCGGCCGTTTCTGTAACTGATCGGCACTCGTATGGAGATTTCTCTTTTTTTATAACTTTACGTGGGAATTCTGCTTAGATTACGCAGCCCCTGCGTGACGGACTTTTTATGAATAGTTGTTGTTTCTAAGTTACTAAATTTTCTTTTCACTTATTATATTATTATTATTATTTATTAACGTCCACTTTTTGCAACTCAGGCTAATTGGGACGGGTTATCTACAAGTTACCTTCCTTTTCTAGCCAGTGTGGGATTTTGGGATGCTATTTAATGAATTCCGTCACTAAATAATTTCCTTTGCCCAGGCGAGAATCGAACTCGCCACTCTAGGTTTGCCATGTGAGATAAACGATTTTTCACTTATTTATCTCTATCTTTTAGTTCTAAGTTTTGTTTTGTGTGCCATTCCCTTATTTTTGTTCCTTATATTTGTGTGCTCCATTTTTGTTATTTTGTTTGTTTTTCCCCATGTTTAAGAAGAGCCAGTCGCCATAGTTTTGGAGCTCTACATAATAAAAAATAAATACATATTTTTTAATATATGAAATGGTTATTCATAGAA